>ML677355.1:593764-728775 GCA_007922305.1 Dermatemys mawii
TCCGATGAAGTGGGTACTAGCCCACGAAAGCTTATGCTTCAATACTTTTGTTAGTCTTTAAGGTGCCACAGGACTCTTTGTCGCTTCTGCAAATCCAGACTAGCACGGCTACCCCTCTGATTCATGTTTCATTAGGGACCACGGGGTGGGGGTGTAGGATACTGTAACTCCAGAGCAGCAGCATTGCTATACCAGCACCTCTTGGCAAAGCCCAAAACTTTGAAAGAAATCTGGGGGACATGACAGCTGTCTTTCAGCTGGGAAGAAGTGAGGAGACGAGGCCATGGCTGTGCAAGCGTTTGTCCGAGTGTAAAGCACTGGTTCACTGGTTCTACCACTGTGGGAAGGGACTAGAGAGTATTTTTTAATCCTCACAATGAGCCATTCATTCAGTACCGGGGCGAGAGATCCCAGGTTAAGGATCAGCACATTGCTCGGCAGCTGGGCAGCTGCAAAATAATCAAAAGCTGGGTTTTTTCCAGTGCAAGTCCCACTAGAGCAATGGTGGGCAAAATATAGCCTGTGAGCCACATCCGGCCTGCGGGACCATCCTGCCCAGCCCCTGAGCTCCCGGCTGGGGAGGCTACACCCGGCCTCTCCCCGACCTTCCCCCCTCTCCTGGAGCCTCAGCGCGCTGTGCTGCTGGCGCTCTGGCCTGCTGCTCCTGGACAGCGCTGTAGTGGTGTAGCGGCTCTGGCAGGGCCTGAGCACCTGCCACTCTGAGTAGAGTGGTAAGGGGTCAGGAGGTTGAATAAGGGGCAAGGAGTCCCAGAGGCAGTTAGGGGACAGGGAGTGGCTGGATGGGGCAGAGGTTCTGGGGAGGTGGTCAGGGGATGGGGAACGGAGGGGGGTTGGATAGGGCATGGGAGTCCCGGGGGTCTGCCAGGAGGCTGGGAGGGGAGGTTGATAGGGGTTGGGGCAGTCAGGGGACAGGGAGCAGGGGGGGTTGGGTAGGGGGTAGGGTTCAGGGGGCCAGTTAGGGTGGGGGGTCTTGGGAGGGGGCAGTCAGGGGACAAGGAGCAGGGGGGCTTAGACAGGTGGTAGGGTCCCAGGGTGGTGTTCCAGGGACAAGGAGCAGGGGGGGTTGGAGGTTCTAAAGGGGGCAGTCAGGGGCAGGAAGTGGGTGGGGGTAGGATGGGGGTGGGGCCAGGCTTTTGTGGGGGGCACAACCTTCCCTACCTGGCCCTCCATACAATTTAGTAACCCTGATGTGCCCCTCAGGCCAAAAAGTTTGCCCACCCCTAGACTAGAGCAACTGCCCATCTCACACATCCATGCAACTCCCAGGCTAGGCAGGCTTGCTGCCTACACACTATCTGTTTTCTAGCTTTTGGCCAATGAAGGGCATGTCTGCTCTGGAACTGTATCTATATAGATCAGTAGTCTAGATGAGGGTGAATATGGTAAGTTGAACCCCTTCTCCCTAGGAGACGACGAAGTTTACCCACTTTGTGCTACTGCACCTGTACACAAAAGCAGCAGGAGGTGCTAGCCACCCAGGTACATCTACACTGCAATGTAAGCTCAGGCTAAGTCCCCTTCTGTCTACACACAAGTCACTCTGGCTCGGACCTAGGGGCCTAGGTCCCTGCAGGGAAGGAGGCTTTGAGCTCGAGTCAAGCTGGAACCCAGGGCTCAAGCCCTATTGCTTTACAGTGTAGACGCAGCCTCCCATGTCCACCAAAAGCATCCCACACGCCCGTGGGTCAGCTTCCTTTGTCTTCCCTGTCCCCAGAGGCACCAGTCAACTCCAGGGAAATGATGGAACCTCTCTTGTTGTACTGCCACGGGTCAGCACTTAACCCTGTCATTGGTTTCTGACCTCCAAGCTGCGAACACACCCCCGAGAACCTTCTGTGCTTGCTATGAAGACCGAGCAGAAAAAGCCCTTTACAATGGGCCCTGCTTTGTGGTCACAGGAGCACAGATGGATTTTGTTAGATCTCTGGTGCGAGACCAGCAGCACAATGGACTTTAGTGTACAAGCACCAGGAATGACCACGTACAGCAGCAAATAGCAGAGAAGCTGGAAATTTACCAGACCGGGTGACCAGTGCAGGGAGTGGAGTAAGTAGCTCAAGAGCAAATATTGGCACACCAGGGCCCAGAACTGCACCTCGAGTAACTCACCAACATCAGGCCTGTTTTCTGCAGGTGCTGGGCACTGTGCCAAGCCCAGAGTCTTGTGCATGATGACCTGGCCAGCACGAATGATGGCCTGCTAGCCCCAGAATCCAGCATGAGGCTGATAGAAGCCAGCAGCAGGTGCAGAGAGAGGCCAGCAAAGTGTCTGTTTCTGAAAGCAGACTCAGAGGAGGCTTTGCTACAGCAGCACATCCAGGGGCCATACTTGTAGGAGCTATTTAAGGGACACTTTCCCACGCTGAGGAACAGCCAGCCGTGGAACCTTCTGCAGACACAGGCAAGTTTCTGGCTCTATGTTGGTGTTTATTACTACAGGAATGGGCGGGATTTCTACTCTGAGAACCAATGCAAAAGTTATTGCAAGCCCCAGCTAGCATCATGTATCTGCTACTGGCAGATTGTGCGCCAGCGTCCTGGTATCCCTCCGCCCCTACCACGTGGAATTCAAAATGGCGACCAGGAAATGCAAACAGTAAAAAGCATCTGGAAATGACACATTTTACTGGAAAGGTGCAGATTTCTGCTACAGCCATTCCTGTTTCCTAAAAATAACTACCTTACATTGCCATGTATGTCAGTACGCTGCTGGGTAACCACTCACCGGGGTCATGAGCCACCTGGAAACAGAGAACAGTGATGGAAATGTGCTCCATTTACAAATCTTGTCCATTTCAGTGACGTGTAGTCCACACAGTCCATGGGTTACAACATACAACTGGTGTTTGAAATTGTGTCCAGCCATGTGCCCAGCGGGATGGTGTAGGATGGGTGGGGAGTCCTGTATGTTCACATGCAGCCATAAAAGGCTAAACCCTGTGGAAGTTAACGCAACAGCTTGATGGTTCCCTTATGACCTGATCCCAGGTGCTGGTAGCTGTAAACTTCTCCTATAGCAGGAACTGCAGAGGGGCAGTCACATTTTGAGGGAGGGTGTATTTTCCAGGGCCAACTCAGTAGCTGACCAGCTCCCTCCACTCATAGATGTGCGGTTCAGTCACCATACATTTGAATACTTTGGTTGCATAGTCTATGGGTTTCCCACCTGCCTCTTGGAATAACATCTCCCTTTGCCAGCTAGGCACCACTAGAATGGTTATGTCCGCCAAAACGTCGAAGGCCTGAAATGATGGACAGTGCTTTCGTAGCACCGGTACTGATGGTACCCTCCCCGCAACCTGAAGTGGTTCTCCAATTTTAAGGGAAAAAATAAAGAGCAGCTTTGATTTTTATTACGTTTCATTGTCTCTGTGCTTCTTTCGCTGCAATTAACCCGGCTGTGTCCAGGGAGTTCTGTGCTCTGAGCATCCCTCTCACAAGATACTGATGTTCAGTTTGGAAAAGTATCATTTTGTGCCCTTGAAATTCCACTTGGATTTTTTTCTATGCTCCTGCACTGAGCTATTGGAGACAATAACCCTCTGTGTCTTTTACTGTTCCAAGCCCCTCAACCTCGATAGGCAGCCGCATCTCCACAGCTCACCCACATGGCAGCAGAAGCCTGGCCCAACGGACCTTCAGGGACCGTTCCAAGAGGAAACATTTCCACAATGAACTTATGGTTGAAGTTCTGGACAGGCAGGTTCAGTGCCAAAGACAGAGGGACTTATGGCTAGAGGAAAGGCATGCTGAGAGGTGATATTGTGTTCAGCCTAATAGTCAGAGCAGGAGTCAGGTCTAGTGGTTGGAGCTGGCATCCAGGTCGGGGAACAAAGCTGAGGGCCAGCATCAGAGTCAACTAACTGCTGTTTACCAAAGCCAGAGGTCAAGCCATAGAGCCAGCAAGCAAAATGTTACCATTGAAGTAGAGGGTCAGCGCCGAGGTCAGATAACAAATGCTGGAGTCAAGGATCAAGCTAGAGTCAGAAGTCAGAGGCTGGGGTCAGAGCCAGGACTGGTCACTGGCGATTGGAGGTGAGGCATAATGGCAGGAACTGGAGAAGAGGCAAGGATGAAGCATGGAGCAGGCTCATAGGCAGGAGCCAGGATTGGAGCAGGAACAGGGTCGGGTTCAGGAGATAGGCACAAGCAGGGTCCAATACAGCCACAACTGGAAATCAACTTTGGCCTCCTTCTGGCTTAAATAGCATAGCTGGACCAATAGATTAACAATCAGTGTAAGCCTTGGATTCTCTAACCCCAGGTGGGCTGATTCACATCCCACTACTCCTAGGCTTACACTGCAGTGTAGATACACTCTCTCAGTGCAATCCCGTCGGAGACCATAGGTATGACCTTGGCAGTTGACTCATCCTGCTGCTTGGGCTGCCGCAGCGATGCAATTTTTTTAAAAATCAGAGCTAGCTGTTGTATGTCGGCCTAAACTGGAATTTACCCCGCCTCTCCCGTCCCCATGACAACACACCCCTACTTGTAAATGATCCCTGGAGCAGGGCTTCCAGGTGCTCCAAAGAAGGAATGGTCCATAGTTAAGGCTACAATTATGTCAAGGAGGTCGCGGAAGTCACAGAATCCGTGACGTCCATCGACCTCCGTGACATTTTCTGCCCCGAAGCTGGAGCTCCCAGCCAGCCCTGCCCCCACAGCTCCCAGCCCCCACCCTGGTGGGGGAACCTAGCAGCTGCCCAGCTGTGGCAGGGGCCTGGTGGACCCTGCAGCTGTGGAGAGTCCCTGCCGCCCACCGTGACTGGGCAGTTGCAAGGAGTCCCTGTTGCCTGCTGGCTGGAGAGGTGGCAAACCCTGCAGCTGCCCAACTGCTGCAGGGAGCGGTGGACTCTAAGCAGCTTCCCAGCTGTGGTGGGTGTGGGGGACCCCTCTGCAGCTGCCCAGTTGGCAGGCAACGGGGACTCCTCGGGGGACCCTGTAGCTACCCAGCTGTGGTCAGTGACTGGGGTACTCTGCAGCTCTCAGTTGCCCCAGAGGGGACCCCAAGCAGCCCAGCCCCGCAGGCAAGGGGACCCCAGAGCTCCCATGCACCATATCAGTGGAGGACCAGGGAACCCCAGCAACAGTGGGTGCTGAACCCACCTACCACTTTTGTCAGGGACATTTTTAGTGAAAATCAGAGACAGGTCACAGGTTTCCATGATTTTCTGTTTATTGCCTGTGACCTGTCAGAGAATCAGAGAATCATAGAGTATCAGGGTTGGAAGGGACCTCAGGAGGTCATCTAGAGCAACACCTTGCTCAAAGCAAGACGAATCCCCAACTAAATCATCCCAGCCAGGGCTTTGTCAAGCTTGACCTAAAAAAACGCTAAGGAAGAAGATTCCATCACCTGCCTGGGTAACTGTCCCTGACTTTTACCAAAAATACCTGTGACAAAAACTTAACTTTATCCATTGTCTAATCTCACTGTCTGGAAGATTTTCCTGCTATTCAGCCTATGCTTCCCGTTTCTTAATGTCATCAAATTTCTGCAAAGCCCCTCGGCTATCTCACTGCCCCATAACTAGATCCCATTGCCTCTGTAACTACACTCCTGAGGCCACGTCCAACCCCTGTCACTATTTCCCACTCCCCTCATTTCTTATTCTGAAAACAGTCGAAGTGGGAAGGGCAAAGGGTCAGTGACTAGCACAAGGCCACACAGCACATCCCAGGTAGAGGCAAGATTAGAAATCTCCTTTCCTGAATCCCACACCAGGGCCTGCTTGGCTAGACCATACTGCCTCCTCTCGCACTTCTACCTTGAGCCCCTCAGCCTACCCTGGGCAGTGCCTCTCCCTAGGGCAATGGTTCTCAAACTTTTTTTTACTGGTGACCCTTTTCACATAGCAACCCTCTGAGTGTGACACCCCCACACACACTTATAAATTAAAAACACGTTTTTATATATTTAACACCATTATGAATGCTAGAGGCAAAGCAGGGTTTGGGGGGAGGTTGACAGCTTGTGACCCCCCATATAATACCTTGTGACCCCTTCAGGAGACCCGGTCCCCAGTTTGAGAACCCCTGCCCTTGGGCCTGAGCTTTGCCAAGAGCTAGCGCGAGCTCTCCTCCCCCGCACCCACGGTTCTTTGTTACCATCCTCTCCTTTATTCTGATTTGTTAGGAGTACCATGGGAGCGCCTGGGAGCCCCAAGAATGGACCAGGGCTCTGCGTTGTTTTGGGGCTTGTCTCTGAAGTGCTGCCAATTTGTCTGTCCCTTTATGGTCCTGCGATGCCCACAGCTGCTCTCGGTATCCCACCGCTGGGCTCTCCAGTGCCCGGCCCTGCCTTGTTCCGGGACAGGGTGTTTCTGGCTCTGCAGTCCCAGGCCTTGCTGGTGCTTTGTGGCTTCCCCTAGCATCTCACAGGGCAGATTTGTGTCCCAGCAGCGCTTTGATGTTGCTCCTAGTCCTGCTTTTACTGAGGCACTTTGCTTGCTGGGCCTTCCCAGGGCAGCTGGTTTAGACAAATGGCCCAAACGCAACCTCTCCTTGGCTCCAAGCGCCGCAGAGATGGGTGACAGCGGTGGGGAGAGCGCACACAAAGAAGGTGACACAGGTGATCTGAGGCTGGCACAAGCCACGAGGCAGCAGGACTGGCAAATGAGAGGGCGGCGCTGGACTTCACCTGCCCATTTCACAGAGAGCTGTGACAGGCCGATCATTGCAGCTGAAGCCAGACTGTAATTCTCTGTCTTGCCACAGGAGGGAGCCTCTCTACAACACTGCACCAAAAGAAACTCCTCTTATGAGTATGTCCCAAAGGAACAGGTGCTTTGCACTGCAATGGCTCAGGCCTTTTCAGTCTGAGGATTGCTGTGTAAGAGAGTGGACCTGTTATGGGCAATCTCCCCTCCTCCCTAACCGCACCCGCCTCCCTCCAGCAGCCTCTGGCCTGCCCATGACCTCCCCTGGGTCCACCAATAGGACTGAACCATTATGGAATAGTGCTTTCTGGGGATTCTGATCCACACAGCCCCCCACACCCCAGACTACTAGGAATTGGAGGAAATCTTCCCCTGGGTGTGCAATACATTATGAGATTTGGTCTCTGGCCTGGCTGTCACTTGGCCATTCCTCATGTATCTGCTCCTTAGGCAGGTTTGGAGAGATTTTACACTCGAAACCCGACCAATCATATTCACATATTGCTCTCCTGTTTTACACTTCATTCTTCTTTCCCTTCAATCAGTGCATTCCTCGGACCTCCCTGACCAGCTCCTCCTGGTGCTGCACCAGTGGCAGGCATCTGAAATGGAGAGTTTGCATTTACTGTTTGCTGCCTCAACTATGGGGAACTGGGCATCCAAATCTCTTAGACGGCTTTGCAAACCACAACCATACTCCATGCTTGTGTTTGCTCTCTGCTAAAACAGCTTTACTAAGGAGTGTGCTTCTCATGGGCTATTGGCACTGCCCATGTATGGGTATGTGCTGTGAGCTGAGTGGAATTTCTCAGTCAGTATTCATTCTTTCAGCCCTGCACAGGGTTGCATAAGAAAACTGAATGGAATTTCATTTTTAATGTGTAGGTGCATGCAGAATATGATTGGAGGGGAGCTGAATGAGAAAAATCTCTCCCTGAAGGAGGCCTGCCTCATTCTGACTCGTAAAAGTATGTATGAGGACAAGTATAAATATTAAACAGCTGCTTCCTTCACAGTGCTCAGTCTACCCTGTGTACTGAATGAGGCAGGGAACCTGTGTAGAAGTAATATGGCATCAGGGAATTAATGATGGCATTGTAACACATACACACAAGGAGGCAAAGATCAAGGGAAGCCACCTGCCAGACTGACTGGATCTTTAGCTTGCTGTCTTTACAATTTACTTAGTGCATGTGACAGCACACTGTGTGTGGTCAGTTTCACAGGTTTGCTTGCAGGATCGGTTAGTTAGTCAGTTTGTGTAGGGTGTTTCACAAAGTAACCCAAGGGAAACACAGTTCAAAATACAGAAAAAATGCATGTGCAAAAGCCCAGTAATTGCCATAGGGATTCAGGGGACCCACTTTTATCACTCTGAAACGCCGTGTTAGCAGGCGTGGATCCTGTTCTGAGCCAGCCTCAGGAAGCCATCTGCAGCTCATAACAGCTTTATTGAACCTGCTCTTTCCATATACATCTGTGTACAGAAATGGCTCTTTGATACAGCAGTTCTGTAACAGATTCTGCTGGGAAAGGGTTAAGGGGAGATGGCTGGCCCATTTCCTCACCCAGATATCAGGGAGTGGGGAGTGGCTGTGAAGGAGAGGGTCTAGCATTGGGGATGAGAAGTCCTGAGCCAGGAGACTAGAGCTGGAGCAGCTATCATGGATTGTTAAGGTCTGTGCTAAGAAAGCCAAAGCTCAGGAAGGGGGTGACTTTTGCACTGCGTGGGGTTTGCTTCAGAGCCAGCTGAGGAGGCGCCTGTTCTGACGAGGCCTCGAGAGCTGGAAGGGGCTAGTGAAGCCCATCTGCATGTGAGAGTCGTGCACTTGGTAGCTTATACAGGCCAAGGTCATTGCACACCTTGACCCTGCATCCCTCTGTCCCCCCATGAGCTCCACCCTCCCATCCCCCCTTTTGCAGGGACTCTGAAACTCCACCCAATATCCCCAGCCAGTGGGTCTGTGTGTGCCCCATTCCCCCTCCTCCCATAGCAGGATTCCCCCATTCTCCCGCCGCCCACCCCCCACCCCCACATAGCAGGTCATCCAATCTCCCCACTGCAGCCTCACAGGATCTGCAGTTCCCGGGGTGCCAGGCTGCCAGGGAGCATCAGACCTGCTCTGACCCAGGGCACTGTGGGACTCTCTGGGCTACGCGGCATCTTTGGCAAGTGGCCACAGCTGCCCAATGTGAGGAGGCACCCCCAGGGCTGACTGACCCCGCTCCTCTTGAATGGGTGAGGACACTGCCACTGACGAAGGCGTTCCATGCTGCCACCCTGAGGCAGTACTGAACACCAGAGGCAAAATCCTGGCAGCATCTGTGCCCAAAGACTGCCTGCCCAGGAAACACAGCGCCTCAGTTCTGCCTCTGGCCTACAGGGAGAACTGATGGGCTTCACGGCACGAGCCACCCTGAGCTGCTGGGCTCTCTCTTCTCCATCCTCCCGCACTGTGAAAATGGTGGCAGCCACTCCTCTCGCCCATCTCCTACCCAAACATTTCTCTTGGTTCCTGAGGGGAGGGGCAGAGAGCACTCTGCTGCCTGGAGTAGCTCCAATTGGCTGTTCTTTCCCAGGAGGTGGGGAAGTGGAAAAAACAGCCAATCAGAGCTTTGGGGTATGGCTGGAAATAACTCCTGGTGACTGCCTCCAGCAGAGACCAACACTGAGTTGCGCTGGGAACACTGACGACAGCAGAGATACCAAGGAGGTAAAAACTGGTTACTGGAGTGGGGACGTGATTTCTGTTCTTGCTTTAAAACTTTCGGTTTGCTGTTGGATTCTGTTAACTCAAACACCTGTGGAACACTTGGGAGGAAAGATGTCTTTGTTAAAGATTGACCCCCTCCCCCTCAAATCTCACAGTCCACCTCTGAACCCACTACCAACACCAGAGAGGATAAGACTTATAATTCCTGATACTTCTAAGGTTAAAAAAAAAGAGAGAGAACCATCAACTTTAAACCTTAATGGACTTCCTTATGCTTTATAAAGAAGCAGTATATGGCACCATCTCAGTTATTTTATCCTTGATCTGCGTGGTGTGTGACCCACTAGGACTCCATGCCCCAGAATACAATGTTTTCTTTACTTGGTGACTGTAGCGGGGTGACTACCCAGCTCCTGCCCTGAGGAGGTTAAGAGCAGCCCTGCAGAGGCTACGGCTGGGGGGAAAGGCAGCCCAGTAGAGGGCTACAAGTGAAAGCAACTGGGGTGGAGCAGCCACAGCTGTGGCTGGGTCAATTAAGGCCCAGCTGGCCCTGATATAAGGGCCCAGAGTTTGGTGCAGAAAGAGTCTCTTCCTCTAGCTGTGGAGACAGACTGGGCTGGCTGCTGTGGAAGCTTGAGAAGGTACCCGGAGTGGAGCAGGGCTGGGGGGAAAGGCCAGAGGAGCTGGGGAGCTCTAGGCTGGCAACTTCCCAGGCTGCAGGGCCTAGTCTGGGGCCTAGAAGGGGTAGAGAGGTTGCAGGGGGCAGCCCATGGGTAAGCAGAGGCAGCAGGCCAACCCTCCTTGCCTGTGATAACTGGCTTATACAGACTGCAGTCGGTCCCAGTTAAAGGGAGCATGATGATGACTGACAGTAGCGTAGACTGAGGCAAGGTGGGGCTCAGTGGGTTGGGGGTGTCCCAGAGTGGGAAGACCCAGTAGCAGAGTGTGAGGGTATTGCCAGGGGGCAGCACCCCAGGTAAAGGGCACCGAAGTCCAGGGAGAGACATGGGGCCAGTGGACAGGGGAATAGCGGCCTGCAGAGGGCGCTTCGGATGCTGGAAAGAGCTGATTTCCCTGGATGACCAGCAGGAGGCGCCGCAGGGGTGAGTCGTTGACCCTCTTCAGTGACCATAGCAAACTGGTGCCTAAACATGTGCGAGGAGCGGAGCCAATAATTCTCACACAGAGACCAGAATTTTCATAGGTTCTGGGGAGCAGAGTGGGCAAAACACTCCCGGCCAATGAACCGGCCGGCTTCCCATGTGCCTTAATTCTCTCCCTCGCTATGTCCTGTGCCAGGTAAGGCAGCCCAAGCACGCCTCCCGCACAGCCCCACCTGTCAAATATGTCACACGCTCCACTGGGATGTCAACGGAACATGACAGCAAACCGCTGGGATGCAGGATCCTCTGCAGAAGCAATTACATGACATGGGGAAATAAACAGCGCAGCCTGTTCTGGGCAACCCTTTTTGAACGGGAAGCTAATGCAGAGGTGTGGGAATTGGAGTGGCATGATAAAATCATGTTATCTGTGCAATAACTCCTGGCTGACACAGCCTGTAAGCACTGATGAGGGTTGGAGGAGCCGGAAGGAACAGCCCTCAACGAACAAACAATTACAACGGTCATGTCTGAGCAAGAAACTGGGTGTGAATGGGAGTTGCCAAATCTGGCCGTATTCCTTAGAGACAACAACAGCAACCACAGGGTTGGAATCACACTGTTAATGGACCTCGCTGCACCGAAACTGACATCTCAATTTTGGGACCTGGGAATTCCACTCAGCAGGAGGAACATTCCGAGGAGGCCAGATGATGACTCAGAACAATGCAAAGCAGCTCTGCTTTCCCAACGCTTAGCCTCAGCAGTGTTTAATAACAAGTCACCTACGATGAGATCTAGGCCAAATTCAGGTCGAGCCAAGGTACCAGCATCCATGGCAGGGCCAGTCAGAGCTAGGGGTCAGCCACAGAAACACAATGAACCTGAACATGTGTGTGACAGAGTGGAACCAGCGAAAAGGTGAAGGAGATCTGGGAATGGAAGGAGCCAGCTGGATTCAGGCTGGTGAACATGAGGTGTTGGTGATGATGTGGATAGCCCTGCATAAGGGGCTTTTCATCTAGGCATTGAGCTGGGTACAGGTGTTCAATCCTCTGGCAAGAAGAATGGTCACCATTTCTCCACAGGGTGCCAGTTACTTCTCTCACTCCTAGACTTCCCACTTGCCCCAATTTTTAGGACCTGAAATGTTTTCAGGACTGATACAAACATCCTGAGGTCCTGATGTGCTGCGTTAGTGCCGCTGCATCTAAAGCCTCACGCTGTAATCCTACCGCCCAGGTCAGATCAAATGGCGCTGGGGAAGACGTACCCCTTAGCATCATGGACATGGGACCTCAGAGACAAATGCTCATTGGAGTCCTGTCCCTTGTTTTCAAGCAGTATAACATCATTTATGTGAGCAAAGTGCCAACTGCAGAGAGACCCTAAGGCAGGGGGAGGCCCAGGGAAGAACTCTCTGCTGCAGGAGCACCACAGAGCCAACATATGGGTTCCTATGCTCTGCCTCCTTGTGGGCCCAGTGTAGGGGTGTGGCTGAAGGTGAAAGGAGATGTACCTGTAGCATTCAGTGCTTTGGGGATTCTGAGAGACTCCCCTAAATTAGAGCAACCCCTGGGGCTTGTTGGGCCTCCACAGCAGCTCCGATTCTGGGCAGTGCACAGGGGGTGTAAACCCAGCTTTGGCCTGCACCCAGGCCATGCTTTTTGGCTGTGTCTCTTAGGAGGCTCAGCAAAATATCTGCCTCTCTGAGTCTATGAACATTACATTTAAAATGACAAGACAAACACATGTCAAAATGTTCATGAGGAGATAGGAACAGCCAGACTGATCAGACCCAGCATCCAGCTAGTCTGTCTCTAGCAATGGCTGGCGTGAGATATCTTGGCAGAAGGTGAAAGCGCCTAGCAGATGTGCAATGATCTGACCCCCAGATTTAGGTTTCATAGTCAGCGACTGCCTGAAGTACGAGGTTTCATCTTCCATGCAACACTCTTCTCTTAGCATTCACTGGCGTGACTCTGGGCAGTCTTATTATCCATAGACACATCCAATCCCTCTTTCAATCTTGCTAGGTTCTTAGTCTCTTTGTCTTGTCATCACCCTCCGGCTTTGCGTTCTATGTTCTGATTATGCATCAAGTGAGAGTGTGTCCCCTTTTACCAGCTTCAAATTCGCCATCTTGTAGCTTCTTTGAATGTCCCTTTGAGATAGAGGAACAAAATTCCTCATCTACCTTTTCTAGACTGTTCAGTATTTTATATACTTTTATCACAGCCTTTCTTATTTGAATCTTGTCTAAGGTAACAATCCCAATCTTTTCAAACTCCTGATAGGAGAGTTTTTCCAGGCCCCTAATCATACTCATTGCTATTTTCTGAACTCCTCTAATTCTGCAACATCTTTTTGAGCTGGGGCAATCAGAACTGAACACAGTATCTAGACGAGGCTGCTTCATCGATTTATATAAAGATATAATATTTTCCATCGTTCTCCATCTCATTCTTTCTGCAACCTAATGTCTTATTTGTTTTTTGGACTGCTGCTTCCCAGTGAACAGAGAGATCTCATGGAGCT
The DNA here is from genome assembly GCA_007922305.1 of Dermatemys mawii. Lineage (NCBI taxonomy): Eukaryota > Metazoa > Chordata > Testudines > Dermatemydidae > Dermatemys > Dermatemys mawii. The sequence goes on from ML677355.1 coordinate 606,803, forward strand.
GTCTACTATGGCATCCAGGTCCTGTTGCTGAAGCAGCAACTATCGAGCCTGTGCATATGCAGAGTTAGACATCCTGCTGCTCTGTTGGAGGAAGTATTCTGATTATCAACAAAATGACTGTGGATTGCCATTAACAATATTTTGTACTTTGCTAGCATCTTTTCATGCAAAGATCTTAGAGCATTTTACTGGGACTAACAATTTAAGCCTCATAACAGTCTTTTGAGAAAGCTAAGGGATTAATTTAATTAATGCATTAATTTACTTTCCTCACCACTGAAATGCAGCTCCCTCTTGGGTACAGCACTGCAGCTGTTTAGCAGCACACAGAAATAATACGCAACAGGAAATGAAGAACACCCAGATACTGATGCTCCATTGCCCCACCCCTTATGGAGTTATTTGCATTAGTGGAAAGTGAGTGCAAAGAGGGTTAATCCATTCTGATTTGGTAGCTCTTTGCACCAATGTAATGACTGTACCTAGCCCAGGGCAATGGATAGTCAGGTCAGTATTAACTGAGACTGCCAGGAGAATTGTAGGTCAGCAGAATGTCTCAATGACTGAGCAGGAATTTGGTCAGCCTGGCGGAGTTAATGCCACTGTTCTCCTGAAAGGAGCAAAGGCACTTGTCCATGTTCTTATACTATGCCCATTATCTGAGCACCTAAGTGCCAGAGTAGGGTAGTAATTTTTGTGATCACCAGATCAACACATGGTGCTATGAGCATTCCCCTCCCTGGCTGGTCTAAACCTCTTCTTAGAGGACGCTCTAGATTTAGCGTCTCTTGGTTTGTCTCAGATAACAAAGTAGCTACCTCTAGTAGCTGTCTGGAAAACTTAGCCCTGAATCAGAGCTCAGATCCAGTGGCACTGTCCTTCCCTCATCCTCCAACCCGCAGCATGCAAATACTAGCCTAGCCACACCCATGGCACCAGCATTGACTGGAGCTGGGTTCGCTCAGCCTGGTGAGGCGTGGATCTCTGGCACAGTGCCAGCTCCAAAGAGCAAGTGAGGAATGTGGAGAAAAGCACCCAGAAGGGTGGACTCTGAGATCTTCTGTAACCTCCCACAATCTCTGAAAAGACAACAGCATGAGAGGCCCTGCTGCTTACAGGAAGTGCAAACCCTACGGGGAAGAGGGGAGCAGCTGGATACCCCACACTGAGAAGGAAAGGTGGAAGGAGAGGCTGCCAACAGCACATTTAAGAACAGCCATATGGGGTCAGACCAATGGTCCACCTAACCCAGTATCCTGTCTTCTGACCATGGCGAATGCCTTGTCCCAGCAGTCAGAGGTTTAGTGACACCCAGAGCATGGGGTTGCATCTGTGACCTCTTGGCTACTAGCTATTGATGGATGTATTCCCCATGAACTTACCCAATTCTTTTCTGAACCCAGTTTCACTTTTGGCCTTCACAGCATCCCCTGGCAACAAGTCCCACAGATAGACTGTGCATGGTGTGAAGTATTTTCTTATGTTTGTTTTAAACCTGCCACCTATTCATTTCATTGGATGCCCCCTGGTTCTTGTGTTATGTGAAGGAGTAAAGACACTTCCTTATTCACTTTCTCCAACCAGTCATGATTTTATAGACCTCAATCATATCCCCTTTAGTCATCTCTTTTCTAGGCTGAATAGTGACAGTTTTTAATCTCTCCTTATATTAAAGCTGTTTCATACTCCAATCACTTTTGTTGCCCTTTTCTGTATCTTTTCCAATTCCAGTATATCTTTTTTGAAACGGGGCAACCAGAATTGCATGCATGTATTCAAGGCGTAGGTGTACTATGGATTTATATAGTGATATGATATTTTCTGTCTTATTTATCTCTTTCCTAATGGTTGCTAACATTCTGTTAGTTTTTTAGATGGTTTCAGAGATCTATCCAAGATCTTTCTTGAGTGGTAACAGCTAATTTAGACCCCATCATTTTATGTGTATAGTTGGGATTATGTTTCCCAATGTGCATTACTTTGCATTTATCAACACTATTGCATCTGCCATTTTGTTGCCCTGTCACCCAGTTTTGTGAGATTTCCTTGGTAGCACCTTGCAGTCTGCTTTTAACCTAACTATCCTCTGTAATTTTGTATCATCTGCAAATTTTGCCACCTCACTGTTTGCCCTTTTTTCAAAATCATGTATGAATATGTTGAACACCACCAGTCCCCACACAGAACACTGATGGACACCACTATTTACCTCTCTCCCTTTATGAAAAGTGACCATTTATTCCAAACCTTTGTTTCCTGACTTTTAACCAGGTACTGATCCATGAGAAGACCTTCTCTCTTATCCCATGAATGCTTACTCTGCTTAAGAGCCTATGATGGGGAATCTTGTCAAAGTCCAAGTACACTATATCCATTGGCTCATCCTTATCCACGTTTGCTGAGCCACTCAAAAAACTGTAATAGCTTGGTGAGGCATGGTTTCCCTTTGCAAAAATGGAGCTGACTCTTCCCTAATGTAGAGTGTTCATCTATGTGTCTGATAATTCTGTTCTTCATTTCAATCAGTTTGCCTGGTACCAAAGTTAGGTTTACCAGCCTGTAATTGCTAAGATTACTTCTGGTGCCTGTTTAAAAATTTGATGACACATTAAATATCCTCTAGTCATCTGGTACATTACCACGGTTAGTATTTCAGCAATTTTATGTTTGAGTTCTTTCAGAATACTGGCCATTTCTGGTGACCCATCACTAGTCATCAGTTTGTTCCCAAACCTCCTCTATTGACACCTCAATCTGAGACAGTTCCTCAGATTTGTCCCAAAAAAAGAGAATGTCTCAGGTGTGAGAATCTCCCTCACATCTTCTGCAGTGAAGACCCATACAAAGAGTTCATGTAGATTCTCTGCAGTTACATTTTCTTGAGGGGTTTAAGAATAGCAGCCCTGTTAGTCTGTATCTGTAAATAAAACAAAGAAGACTTGTAGCACCTTAGAGACTAACCAGTTTATTTCAGCATAAGCTTTCATGGGCTATAGCCCACTTCATTGGATGCACAGAATTGAACAAACAGAGGTAAGATGCATTTATACACACAGAAAGAAGGAAAAAGGCCAGGCCCATCCAAATTTAACAGCCTCTGAGAATTGGTATGGTAATTTACAACTTTTTTCCCTTCTTTCTGTGTGTATAAATGCATCTTACCTCTGTTTGTTCCATTCTATGCATCCGATGAAGTGGGCTATAGCCCACGAAAGCTTATGCTGAAATAAACTGGTTAGTCTCTAAAGTAAAGTTGTTTTGCTGTGAGTTTTTGAGTCTTTTACTAGGTGCTCTTCAAATTCTTTCTGACCTAATTAGACTTTTACAGGGGACTGGCCGCTTGCCTCATCCCCAAGAAACCTGGCTGCCTCACCCCCAAAGTAAGGGAACCTGAGTCACTCAGCACCAATTTGACAGAGGGAATCCCCCTCCCCCTCAGCGGGCGGGGCGTACACCCCAGCTTGGCCCCACCCTCCAGCCTCTACCCCTGGCGCTGGGACCGACTAGGGCAGGAGAGACAGAGGGCGCGTGCTGAGAGCCGGGGAGGTCGGGCAGAACAAGCCGCCTGGCAGGACCGAGGGCCCCGCAGCGCGCTCTCCGTGCCGAGGGAGCCCGGCGGTGTCTAACGCGAGGCGGCGCAGCTCGGCTGGTGCCGTGGGAGGGCGATCCGGACGCGGCCAGCGGGGGAGCCACGCGGCGGCCGGGGAGCGACATGAAGCGGCTGCTCCTGGCGGTCAGCGTCCTTCTGGCTGCAGGTGAGGAGCGGGGCGAGCTGCGCCAGGCGCCGCCGTCCCTCACGGGAGCCCGAGCGGTGGCGGCGGGCAAAGTTTGTTCCTTGTCCGGGCCCCTTCCCCGGCACCGTGGCGGATCCCGCGGAGCAGCCCGGACCCTTCCGCGCCCGTTCCCAGCGTGCAAGTGCTGGAGGCTGCGCTTGCAAAACGGGCCGAGCCGAGCCGGGCCGGGCCGGGCTCCCTCTGGCGGGGGAACCCTTCCCCCCAGCGCTCCACTGCCGCTCCCGCCACCGGGCCCTGCTGTGCCTCCGGGAACCGATCTCAGCCCCCTGCCTGCGCTGCGGCTGGGGCGCGGAGCCTTCATTCGGTTGTGGGGGGCGGGAGCGCCCGGCAGGTGCCGTGCGGTGCTGTGCTCGGCGCTGTCCTCTCAGGACCTCCGCTCTCTGTCCTGCAGCGTGTTCCGCGGCGGCGCCCGGAGCCGGGCTGGAAGTGCTGCGGAGCCCGGGCTTCCAGGAGGCGAGCGGCGGCCGGTCCATCGCGCGGCCGCTCCGGAGCGGGCTGGAGGAGGAGCGCGACCCGGACGGCGGCGAGTTCTCGTCGGGGGATTATTTCCTGGAGCTCCCGAGAGGTGCGTGTGTGCGGGGCTCGCCGGGGGGTGGGGGGCGGGGATGGGCAGCGCCAGGTGGCCTCCCCTGCGGCGGTGGGGATTCGGGGCGGGCAGCCCGCGGGTCCCGATCTGGGATCCGGAGGGGAGGGGGGCAGCCACAGCCTCCCGATGGGGGAGGGGAGCCCGCAGGTCCCGATCCGGAGGGGAGGGGGGCAGCCAGCGGGTCCCGATGGGGTGGGAGGGGAGTCCGCAGGTCCCGATCCGGAGCTCCCCAGAGTCTGGGTACTCGGATCCAGGGTGAGAGGTTCGAGCCCAGCTCAGGAACAGCGCGGCCGGCTGCTGAAGGAAAATCGATTTAACTCTGGCAGCGTTGGGGTCTCCTGGGTAAGGGAGGAAGTGACCCGCTGCCCGGGGACCCCTTCCCCACTCAGAGGAGTGTCACAGGTTCCATCTTCTGTGTGAGGCCATGGCAGAGAGGGGCAAGGCGAGGGAGTCAACGGGATGCAGTAAAATACATAAGCAGGTGCTTAACTTTAAGCATGTCCCATTGGCTTCCAAGGAGCCTGCTTAAAGCTAACCATGTGCTTTGCTGAGCTGGCATGGCATTAAGGGGGTGCTTCCATGCTGGCCTGGCTTGGGAGGCTGTTCCTGGGGCTGCTTGTGGGGTGAGGAGCATGGTGTGATTGGCTAGGTCGGGAGGATAGGGAAAAATATTGTAACTAGAGCGGGGTTGACTCTGGGGAGAGTTTCTCTTGGGCGCTGAAAGACAAGGAGTGTCCCTGGGAGAGGCCAGGAGTGGGGTAAGCCCCAGAGCCAAGGGGGCAGTTCTGTCCTTGACTGATGTGTGCAAAGCCCTGACAGCAGGAATCTAAGGGGGAGGGGAAGCCAGGCCAGAATGTTCCCACGTAAATTCCTGCCTTATTTGCTTTGTGTCGGTTCAGTTGTTTTTAGTAGTTCCTTGTGCTCTTTGCCTTCTCTGTTACCCTGGAGTCCCCAGTGCTCTTGCCTAGACCCAGTGCTGCATTCTCTGTGACACCCAAACCCCCGGTGTTGCATCCTTGTTACCCCCAGTCCTTGGGGACTCTTCCCAGATCCAGTGCTCAGTTCTTTGCCACCTGCAGTCATTGATGGTGTGTTTAATGCACAGCCCTCTCCAAAGCAGGAGGAGAGGGAGACGTGGTAGCTAAGGGATCCTGTAACTGTTCTGTTGCTGAAGTAATGTCCTCTCTCTTATGGAAAAGTCCTAGAGAACGAAATAGATTCATAGATTCCTAGGCCGGAAGAGACCATTCTGATCAGCCGCAGGCCTTTTAGGAAAATGTCCAGTCTAGATTAGTGAGGGCACTGAGAGGGCTCTGTGGAAATGGCTTTAAAACCTCATGCCATTCAACAGGGAAGGAGACCTATTCCAGGGGTGTTTTGCATCCCCTGTATAAATCTATAAAATATATGGGATTCCCTATTTGCTTCTATAGAATGGTCCCCAAAAGTCTACAGAAAGGTTGAGCTCTCTATATTACATCATCTGGGATGCTCCCCTGTGGATCCATCCAGTTGAGATGGCATGCCATCCCCCATCTGGAGTGGTCACCATCCGTGAGTCACACCCCACCGCCCCCACACTGCTACGCCTCATACCAACCGGGGGTTAGTCACTGAGCTGCGGGCATCTGAGTCCCCCTTCACCCTGCTGTGCCTGTCCATTTATGTTTGGTTTCTCTGACATTCTTTGGGCGGAGTGCTGGTCCCATTGAATACAGCAGGAGTGGGGGTGTTAGCTTGGTCGTGACCAGGATTCGACACGGGGACAAATTCAGACCTGGTGTTACCAAAGTAACTCCACTGATGTCATTCAGATTGCAGGCATGCTTGCACCGTCCGCCTGTTACGCTCTGTGGCTTATCCTCATTTTTGTTCTCTCTCCAGCCTTGTCATGGTTCCTCTCCATCTGTGATGTGTGCTCATCAGCTTTGCAAAACCAGGCTGATCTATTGCACCACAAGGGTGGAGTCTGGAGACACTCATCCTCTTTCCCTGTCTGTTCTCGCCATAAACCTTTCCTCACTCTCTTCCCTTCCTGTCTCTGCCTACCACTAGCGGGCACAGTTCTCCCCACCTCACACCCACACTCCCTGGGCCGCCCTCTCCTCTCCATGTCTCCACATCTCTCTGTTCCTCTTGAGGTGGTCGCATTTCTTCTTTCTGAATGCAAGCAGTCAACATTTGGAAGGGCAAGAGGTGTCTCGCTCTTGTGTGGGTGAGCTGACAGGCCTCTGATGTGTCAGCTCTGAGAAGAGGATCAGTTGGGAATGGGACTCTTGGATGTGACCCTAGTACTTCGGGGAGTGGTCGTCACCGGTTCTCACCTCCCCCAGCACTTCTCAGAGAGGGGGCTTGCACCCTTGGCCAGGGGAGGGTCATGGAGAGCAGTCAGAGTGATTGCAAGGGTTACATTTTATTAAAGTCGAAAACAGAGGAGATCTGGCTCCCACTCACACCTTTGCCCTCTGCGGTAAGAGTTCTTGGTCAGCCTCTCGAAGTACACACACACAAATGAATCCTGTAGGTTGATCATTGTACCCTTGCTTTATACAAAGGAAGCAGATTGTGAAAATATTTGATGAAGGGTGACTAGCGTGGATGGGTTGAGACACGCTGCTCAAGGAGGCCATCAGTTCTTCTCTGGCCCGGGAGCACCTCCTTCAAACCCCATCACTCCTGGTGCCTCTAGGTGCTGTGTCAGCCATGCCCAGCAGAAGGGAGATGTCCTTGAGCTATCTCAAGATATTGATCAATCTGGAACATGCCTTCTATATGCAGGGGTCTCTGCCATCATTTCCTGCTCTTGGCTTACTCCACACCCTTCCAACTTCTTGTGTCTGTCAGCCAGCTGCTGACCCCTGCTGGCCAGAGTGGAATGATGGGCCTGTGAGATGGTTTCCCTCAAATGACTCTGTCCTGCACCTGCAGAGTTCCCTTGATCTCTGATCTGTTGAAAAGGGGATAGAGGCACAAGGGCCTGGGAGGCAAGCAGGGAGAAGTGAAAGCACCATGGTGTGGTTCTGAGCGTCCTTCCCCTTCCCTGCGATAGCAACCCTCTGCTCTGCTGGTCACAGCGCCTGCAGCAGGGAGATAAGCCAGCGGGGCTCCCATCGGACACACGCAGTTCCTGTGAGTTTTGTTGTCTCTGTGGTTCTTCGTGAAGCGAGAACTTGCAAAGCTCTTGCAGTACCTCAGGTGGCTGCTTCTTCTGTTTCTCTGGCCCTGGCGGAGTCTGAACCTGCTGGTACTGCCAAGCCCCTTCACATTGTGTGGTACTTGGAGGCCAGATTCTGCTGCCCACCAGGGAGTGCTGGAAGATTCAGGCCTTACTCCAAGTAGTGGAGGGTATTGGAACCTAGCCCTTAATCACAGACATGTGGGGCTGGTAGAGACCTCGAGAGGTCCTCTAGCCCAGCCCTTATGCTGAGTCAGGACCAAGGAAACCTAGACCAGTGTTTGCCCAGTCTGTTCTTGAAAACCTCCAGCAATGGGGATTCCACAACATCCCTTGGTAACCTGTTCCAGAGCTTAACTATCCTTAGCATTAAAAAACCTTTCCTAATATCTAACCTGAATCTCCCTTGCTGCAGATTAAGCCCATTACTTCTTGTCCGACCTTCAGTGAACATGGAGAACCATCAATCTCAGTTTTCCTTAGAGCAACCCGAACATATCTGTAGACTGTTATCTGGGCCCCACTTAGTCTTCTGTTCTCAACACTAAACATGCCCAGTTTCTTTAACCTTTCCTCACAGATGAGGTTTTCTAAACCTTGTCTCATTTTTGTTGCTCTCCTCTGAACTCCCTCCAGTTTGTTCGCCTCTCTCCTAAAGTGTGATGCCCCAAACTGGACACGATACTCCAGCTGAGGCCTCACCAGTACCATGTAGAGTGGGACAGTTCCCGCCCTTTTCTTACGTACAACATGCCTATTAATATACTCCAAAATGATGTTAGTCTTTTTTGCAACTACATCACCGTTGACTCATGGTTGCCACATGTCCGGTGTGATCTGGGGCTGTCCCAGTTTCAGAGAGGAATACCACTTCCTCCAGGCCTGGTTGGTGGGAGCGGGGGACACGGTAGCTTATGACATGTCCACTTTCAAGGTTGAAAGTTGACATCATGTTGCAGTGTGATGTTTGGATGCAGAGTAGTAATGGCACAAGAGGATGAGTCCTAAGCTGTGTCACTGACACCACCACAGAGTGGGAAACCTGAAGAACTCTTACAAGGTCCCCATCCCTTCCTTCCTGCTCTTTTTCCTGAGTTGTTGAGGCGTGCTGTAGTGCTTCATGCTCCCACTGACGTCTCTCAGAATTCATGGTGCCCAGCACCGGGCAGGATCAACCTGTTTTCTTGGAAAATGAGAATAGCCTCGTCAGTTTTACTTTAAGTCCATGGGGAGCATCAGGATGGCCTGCTGCTTTGGCTGTCGTCAGAGTCATTTGGGGGAGGCATTGTTTGACTTAAAAAATCGTTTCCACTGAAATTCAAAAATGACAGATTTCATTGGATGGTGTTTATTTACATCAGCTTGTTTTCAGAAAACCTAAATTTAGGGCCTGAAGTGACCTGCCAGTGTCCTGTAATACTGCAAATGTCCTATGTGCAAGCCATCATTGTAACCACGGGAAAATCAGCCTGATTAGGAGTATGAATAGTCTCTTACAAAAGACCAGACTGCTCAGAGAAATAAAGGGTAGATAAAGACTCACTTCCTAATCTTCTGTGGTCAGTGGAAACAAGTATATATAATATTAACACGTGAGAGATGTACTGTCCTATTTTTCTCTCTGAATCTGCACTAACTTCTTACCTTCTTTCCTTTAGCATCTTTATGAATCAGAAATGCTCTGATATTTGTTGAAATCTGCAAAAATGGTGAAACCTCTGGCTGAGGGCAGATAGTTTGTCAGTGATGCTAGAGGTGAGGGAGATGCCTGACAAAATGCTATGCTGGATACAGTTGAGTTGACTTCTGTTCTTCTTTTAAAATTGTCTTCCAGTTGCCTTCTTGTCCAAGCCAGAAGGTCTGGTTACTCCAAACAAAGAAGGGAATGGGAAGAAAAGGAGAAAGGGCAAAGGCAAGGGGAAGAAGAGAGACCCGTGTCTGCGAAAGTACAAGGACTTCTGTATTCATGGAGAATGCAAATACATCAGAGAGCTGAGAGCTCCATCCTGCATGTAAGTTATCGGCATATCTCTGTCCTGGGGAAACCTTAGTCATTGTTCCTTGAATTCTCTAAACCACACACAGGAAGAGTGTAGGAGATATTTTTAGTGCACACTCGTAGAGCCCTGTGCAGATACAAAATTTGGATCTACATCCAATCCGTGGTCCGCAAACATGGTAAACAATACATCCACAGATTTGCAGGGCTCCACATACTCTCACTCTGTGAGGATGCTATGCTGCTTGGGTTTTTGCATTGTTTTGGCACCCTGTGCTCAACCCCGGACTCCGTTGGGTCTTGTTAAAGGCACAGGTCCAGATGTGTGTCCCTCTATCACACACGTTAGCCTTCCATTAAATTCCCCAGTGGTCTGATACCAGGGATGCCATGTGAATCTCCATGGGCCCTGAGTGAGCACAGAGTTTAGCCTTCAGGAAGTCAGTATGACACAACTTCCTTTGGTAGTGTGCTTGTCTATTGCAGGGCACTTGGTAGCCCTTTCCAGTCACACCTTCAGTAGTGGGCGCTGACTTTAGGAACTCAGACTCAGGTGCTTGTAGCCTGCGTTTCAGGAGTGCTGGATCCTCCCAACTCCATCTGAGGTCAATTGGAGCTGGGATGTTCTGCACCTCTGAAAATCAGGCCCTGGGAGTAGGGGGCTGAGCTCTCCTGAAAATCTAACCAATGATGTCTCAAGCTGGGCACGCAGCAACAGAGGCACCTGAATTCAGTGGCCACTCTTGAACATGACTGTTCCAATTTCCATGGTCCCATCTAATTAACATGTCCCATGGTGCATTGTGCAGGTAGCAGCTCTGGTAATGGCGGGGGAGGGGGTAGAGGAAGAGTCACGGAGAACAGGGAAGCTGGAAGGATCCACTTAACCTTGGGAGATACTCCATCACTGTGCCAGTGCCAGCATTCTTCCCATACCAAGAGTCTACTCTTGAATAATGTCTTCAAAGGACAAGACCAAAAAATGCTTTCTTTCATCATCAGGCATATGCACCGGCTACTGTCACATGGTCTAGCAGTGAGACCCTCTAGGCCATGGAATAGTTTCTCAAAGGAAAACGGTGGAAGCTGAAGACCAAAGCCCTGGAGAACACACTGTAGGGAAGGTTTTTACAGTGGCCAGTGGGAAATAGAGCTAGATGTGACTGGTTTCTTCCATCTCTGATTTCTAGGCTTCTCTTTGTTAAGCTGATGTATTTGTTGTGAGTGCTGCAAGCAAGTTAAATATATGGAGATATACCTATCTCATAGAGCTGGAAGGACCTTGAAAGGTCATTGAGTCCAGCCCCCACCTACACTAGCAGGACCAAGTATTGTCCCCTGACAGATTTTTTGCCCAGATCCCTAAATGGTCCCCTCAAGGATTGAGCTTACAACCCTGGGTTTAACAAGCCAATGCTCAGACCACTGAGCTATCCCTCCCCGCCAGCTATCCCTCCACATTAGAGCTTACAGTCATTTCTGTTTGTCTGGCACTGTCTCACTGTGCAGATGAGATAGATGGTCTTCTCCAGCACTGAGGTCTCTTTCTGAGGAGCTCTCTTCAAGGCCTCCTTGTCCTAGGCTGTCCAGTGCAGTGTTTCTGCTCTTCTTTTGCAGCAGTTTGGTGCTTGGGGGCTGGAAAGGGAAAGTAAATCTCTTCATCCCCCTCTTCAAATGTGACCGCCCTGTCCGTTGCACCAGTGCAGTAGTGCAAGCAGAAGGAGAATGTAGTGTTTAGACTATCTCTGTCCAAGCAGCCAGGGTGGGAGACAACAGCTTTGAGGGCACCGGGCATGGCAGCCTGCCAGGAACGTGTTGAAGCTGCTCCATTATGAGCCATTCCTCTGTTTCCTGCCGTTTTGGAGCTGCTTCCTTGGGCTGAACTACTGTTAATTTAATCATTCTCTGCCTCTCCTGAGTGCCTTCCTCCGAGGAGCTCAAAGGTTTTTCAGACATGAATGGACTCCCTTACTTCCTGAGGGTGATAGCAGAGGAAGATGAGTCACCCGTGCCCACTGCACAGGTCAGGGAAGCTGATGCTAGTGAGAGTTTGTTGCAATGTGGACCCTCTGATTTCTTGTCAGGCTCCACAGAGCACTGATCTGATGGGGCTCTTTAACCTGAGCTACCGCTGCCTGTCCACAGAACTTGCTGAAGATCCCAGAGCCCTGGTTGGCGTCGTGTGCAGCCTTCTGGCATTGGCAGCGTGGTGTTGCGGAGAGCAGTGACTGCTGCCGTGGGAGCCTCTGAGCATTTTCTGCCCTGAAGCTGCAGCGGAGGGAATTCCTAACGCAGCCTGAGCAGCCGGCTCCTGGAACGTGATGCCAGCAGAGCAATCTCTGCTGTCAGGGTCCTAAGCAGCTCACTCTGTGGGCTGCCGCAGAGGTCAATGGCACCTCTGCAGCAGGCGCTTGGGGGGACAGGCTCTCTGGACAGTCAGGCACCCAACTGAACTCCTGCTGGATCTTGCTGGGGATGCTCTTCCTTAACCAGTGCTTCATACGGGGACAAGGCAGCGATGGAAGGAGGTGTTCGAAGGCAAGGGCCAGAGCTGGGTTAAGGCTCACCCATTCAGACCTCAGCATCTGGAGGCAGACTCCACTGTTCAGAAGGCTCCACACCCATGAGCTAGTTTCCCTAGCAGCACTCTTCTGCCTCAGTTTTCCCCCTCCCTGATGAGAGCAGAGGCTCTGAGATGGCGCATTAAAGCCACTGCTCTTGCCTTTAACAAGATCTAAAGGAGTCTGATGCTCTCAGCAGTGGCTGGTACCCAGTAGCCCCCCCCCCCCCCCCGCTAAGAAAGCTGAGGGGTTGTGAGCATTCCTGCCCTGCTTTGCTCAGCCAGCATCTTCGGCAGATCCCGGCTGCCTGCTGTGGTTGTTGGGAGAACATGCTGATGTAGCACACGATGGTGTTAGCTGAGGGCACTGGCAGCACTTTGTCCTGGAAGGGACTCAGAGTGTGCTGGAGACCTTTCGGCCCCTCAACTACTGTGGTTCTTTGCCTTTGGTGTAATGTGAGTATCGGAGGCTCACGATGACAGTGACACACGGCATGTGCTGGATTTAATGGCACTCAGTCTAAAGATGGGACACTTGATCTTGATGTCTGGCATGAATCCACATGTTTGGCGAGAAGCTCATCTGTCTCTGATTGGTTCTTGGCAAGGGTCCGGGGCCCTTGGGGGGTGTGTGTGTGTGTGTCTGTGTGTGTGTGTCTGTGTGTATATATATATATATTAGGCTGTTTACGTGATTCTCCTTTGACTCACTGTGAGGTGGGGGGTTGGGTAATTAGCCTTCTGGCTCTGATGCTGATTTTATTTCTGCTATGTGAATAGTTACCTGGTCAGAGGAGAGGTGGGTGGCTCGTGTCGTGAATGTTTGTTTGCTCCCGTTTGAGAAGCGCATCTGTGGGAAATATCCCCGGAGGAGGCATTTAAACCTCTTTCCTCTCCATTACCAAACACGAGATCAGACCTGCCCTTGGGTTTCTTAAATGGGACTTCCAGGCTCTGAAAATGGGAGCTAAAGAGGTTTGTCCCAGTGCTGAGCTCTAAGTCCCTGCTGTGCTAATAGAATTCAAGGACCGCTGTGCAGTGGATGATACTTAGTTGAGCTCACACTTTAATGGCCTCCTCTCAGCCTGTATCTAACCGGAGCTGGGATGATTCAAGCGTGTCCCAATGACCAAAGTCTGATCCTGATGATTAGGGTGGAATGTTGCCCCTGGTCCCACCCGTTCAGCCTGCCTCCCTACTAATCTCACCCGCTCTCACCCACTTCTGAGCTCTGGAAGGCATGCGACAGGCTCTGGAGAGTTTAGGTGACCTAGTACGGTTCAGGGCAGAGAAACAGAACTGGATGGAGCTGGGAACCCATCATACCTGTCACATGCCAGCACGCTGCACACTAGCAGGGCACTTTGGAGGAATAGATCAGTGGTTTGAGCATTAGCCTCCTAAAAACCCAGGGTTGTGAGTTCAATCCTTGAGCAGGCCATTTAGGAATATGGGTCCAAAATCTGTTGATTTAATTGGGGATTGGTCCTGCTTTGAGCAGGGGGTTGGACTAGATGACCTCCTGAGGTCCCATACAACCCTGATATTCTAAAATGTTGTGCGATTGCTAATGTCTCCACAGACCCTTGGATTCAAAAGTCTTATGGGGGAAGACTCCCATGTGACAGGCTGCATGGAGCCCAATATATTCATGCTTGAATCCATCCTGCTGGGGATCTGGGTGGTCTACGGAACCCCATCCTGATGCTTGGGCCAGTACTCGCTGTGGGAAACCCAGAGGAAATGCCAGCCGAGTGCCAGGCAGAGTGCTGGGCTGCATTGGATATGGGGTGGACAGTAGAGAGCAATAGGTGATTGCTGGGACCTCTTGCTCAGTCTTTTAAACTGTCTTTCTTCCCCCCGCAACTAGATGCCAGCCAGGGTACCATGGCGAGCGATGCCACGGCCTCACGCTCCCCGTAGAAAACCCCTCCACGAGTTATGACCACACCACGGCGTTGGCTGTCGTGGCAGTGGTGCTGTCCTCTCTGTGTCTCGTCATCATCGCTGCCTTGCTGATGCTCAGGTAATGGGGAGGGGGCTGCCACGTGGCGGTCACAAGACCTACCCCGCAACTCGGGGTGGGAGGGAAGGAGGCTCCTTGTGGTTGCACTGCATGGGATACATCTGCCTGCTCCTAAACTCAGAGCCCTGACCCCAGCCTGGGGGAACACCACTGCTGGTGTTCCCTGGGGATCAAACCCTCTGTGTACAGGAGCAGGTGTCTCCCTGGCTCAGTGGCTAATGGCATGTATAGTCTGGGGTCACCTTGTCCAGTTCTCTGTCCTCCTTGTCTTGGATGTTTCTTTTTGATGCTCACCATGGGCTGGCTTCTGTAGGGAAGATCTAGCTGTGTCAAACCAGCTGGGGAAAAAGCAGGCTGACGGGAAGCAGTTGCTTTCTTTCTCCAGACATCAGAGATGTCCAGCCTCCTGCGTCTCGCCCCAAGGGAGGGACCGAGATGGAAGGTGTGACACTGCATGATATGGCCAAGATGAGAACAGTGACTGCCCCAGGCAGCTCCTGTTGCAGTGGGTGGGTTCGTGCCCCTGAGCAGAGCAGCAGGGGCATGTTGGTGAATGTGTGTCTGCTTGTGTTTGCAGGTGTCACAAAAGAGGAGTTTATGATGTAGAAAACGAAGAGAAAATTAAGTTGGGCATCACCGGAAACCACTGATGGCATCAAGGAGCCTGCAAGGTAACCCTCCGGCAGGGGCATTGCAGCATGGCAGGGACAGCTTCCATCTGCTGGGCCAGGCCCTGTGGACAGCAACAGGTGCAGCTAGTGGGCACGGATCTTGATGGGTTCTGCTACATTCTGTCACACCGGGCCCGTTCTGTTCTCTCGTGCAGTCTGACAATGACTAGTGCATCCTCGGGTTGAGACTGGGAGCTCAATAGCCTGTGCCTATCACCTGAGCTCCCATTTCTCTGATTCAGCCCCCAGAGGAGCAAATTCATGACTGTGCGGTGGGTCTCCAGGCCCTGCCACTGGCCTAAAGTGAATGGATTGCTTTGTACCCATCTCTGGCTTCCCAGCGAGCTCAATTCTGAATCACCTTGCTGGTTTCCAAAGGCCAACGTTGCCTTGCTCTGCCCAGTCCCTCTCTGGCTGATACTCCTCTATGCTTCCCCCTTTCCAAGCCACTCTGCTGTTTCGATCCCCTGCTCACAGGGCCTCTCCATCGGCTCTGCGTCTCTGACCTCAGAGCCACATAACTCCCTTGCTCACCCCGCTGGTCATGGCCTCCCCTCCCTGTAATTGGGGGTTGTTTTTTCACTTATTCCTCTCTGCCTCTCTCAGATTCCCTCTCTCTTGCCTTTCATCTGACCCACTCAGTCATCTCCCTTCTTTAAATCTTGTCTTTAAAAAGCCCTTCCTTTTTCCTCCCACATGTCCTTCCCATATTACTCCATCATTCTTCCATACTCCCTTTCTCAGCTACTGGTGTAGTTGTATTCTTCCAGTATTGCAATCAGTGGCTGTGTTTCACCCCGCGCCGGCTGCACTTCAATAGTGGGCAGGCCCTGGGAAGGGGAAATCCCTCCGCTGGTCTGAACTCTGACATCACACATGCTTCCAGGTTTTTAAATCAGGAAAATGTCACGTCTCCTGGGTGGGTGAATTAATATGTGGAAGGGTTTACTAATTAGTGGGTGTCATTCCAGAGGAGGCTTTATCAAAAAGGTAAATATAGATTGTCGGGTCGGATCCTGACACAACTCACACTGGAATCAGTGGGCGCTGTTGGTGATCAGTACCTGTGACGATGAAGCCTCCCTGCATCCCTGATCCTGCAAGGTCTGAGAGGCTGCACTGAAGTCAGTGGGAGCCCAGAGTACTCCACATCCGGCTGGATGGGACACTTACTCTGCCTCTGATTCAGAAAAGCATTCGTGTATGTACCTGAGTTCCTTTGACCTAGGCATGTTCCACGTGTGGGCTTAAGTGTTTTCCTGAATCAATGTGTCGGTGCGGGGTGTTCTGTGAGGATCTGCACCCACCGCTAAGGCATGTCGCCTTGCACAAGCCATGATGTGAAATGACCCAGCCTTGTCTTGTGTTTCAGAATTCAGCAGTGAAGCGATTCTACCTCCACCAAGAAGCCAGACATAGCAACTTAAGACTCTGTTGATTGGACCTATTGAAAAACCAAAGGGAGTGGAAGGGGAGTATCTGATCTTGGGGGTTGTGTCAGGGAATTGCTTCACTGAAACACGCATCTCAATGAGCCGACGTGATCTGCTGGAATGGAAGAAGGTGGCAGGAGAGGTGACTTCCTGTTGGATGGCTTCCAATAAGCAGTGGAACTCCTCGAGGAGTCTCACCTGAAGGGCTCTTGCTGAGGATGGAAAGCTGAACCTTAGCTTTAGAGCTTTGCTAGGGACTGGAGAGTAACAAAACCAAACCTGAATTTGGATCCTTCAAACGCACGCTGAGGAACTAACTGTGAAAGACTTCAACTCCGCAGAGACTGACTTTGCGGCTTTATTAGATGGGGGCGGGGAGGGAAACTATTTAACAAGATATTTTTCATGTTAAATTATATATTTATTTTAGATATACTGTACATATTATTTATTTAGGGTCTGATCCTGTAGTCTGGAAATCAGTGGGAGCTTTACCATGAATTCAGACAGCAGGATCGTGCCCTCACTTTTAAAGTGCAACATAATGGTCTAATAATTAACACTTTGTTACAAATGCTTAGATATTATTTAATGATGACTGGAAAAGGAGTCAGATAATTTTAATATGGTCATTTTAATAAGGAGCAATGTGTCCTTACTAACTATTGTCTGTGAATATTTTGTGTGGCACTATAAGGGGGAAAATATGGACAGCATGATCCAAATACCAGCTTTCAGTATTTCTGCATGTCTCCTTCTCTCTTCTTGTTGAAAAACAGCAGGTGAGGGGAATCACATGAATGGGGGCAAACTCAGACCTGCTCTAAGTGAGTGCAGCTCTGCTGAATCTGACCTATACTGTCCAAACACTTATATTAGATGAAACTCAACTGGCACTTACTCCAGCCTCTGAGATTGAAAAGAAGGGGTGGGTTGATTCAAAATCCAAAGCCTAGGCCAAATAGCAAAGGTGCAGGAGATCATTTCCCTTATGTTTATCTCAGGATAAGCTCTGTTGTCTTCAGACCCCAAGAAAGTCTTATGGGCTCTCTTCCCTCATGGAGATTCCTGTAGTCCCTGCATTAGAACAAATTTGAGTCCTTATGCACATCCGATTTCAGAGGCTGCAGTGAGCGTTCTCATATTGTTACATCCTGTGCTTCCGGAACTGGTTCAGATGTTACAATCAAAATAAAAATAACTCAAACTCACTTGTGTCTCCTGTTCATTGAGCTCTATGCTGGGAAGCCTCCTGAAAGCAAGATGATGTATAGACAGTGGAAGGGAGTGTCAAAACAGACATAGCTGGCTGTTTTTCCATGGGAAATCTGCTTTTCTCTAGTCTGTGTGGCTGCTCTAACAAGGGTCTCAGAAAGTGCATTCATTTCCACATCTGGGGGCTCATCTTGGCACTACGCAATATTTGTCTTTCTGTTTTCTAATTCTGGCAAATATAGTGGCCAGTCTATGGACAACTGGGAGAATTACAGTCAGTTTTACTTCAGTACCTGGAAAGATAAGATAATGGAGCAAATAATTAAGCAATCAATTTGCAAGCACTTAGATGATAAGGTGATAAGTAACAATCAGCATGGATTTTTCAAGAAAAAATCATGTCAAACCAACTTAATAGCTTTCTATTAAGCCTTGTGGGTAGAGGGAAGAAGTAGATGTGGTATATCTTAACTTTAATAAGGCTTTTGATACTGTCTCGCATGACCTCATAAACAAACTAGGGAAATCCAACCTAGTTTGGATTTAACCTACTATAACGTGGGTGCAAAACTGGTTGGAAAACTGTTCCCAGAGAGCAGTTATCAGTGGTTCACAGTTAAGCTGGAAGGGCATATCAAGTCGGGTCCTGGAGAGATCAGTTCTGGGTCCAGTTCTGTTGAATATCTTCATCAATGATTTTGATAATGGCATGCAGAGTGCACATAAAATTTATAGATGACACCAGGCTGGGAGGGGTTGCAAGTGCTTTGGAGGATAGGATTAAAATTCAAAATGATCTGGACACACTGGAGAAATGGTCTGAAATAAATAGGATGAAATTAAATAAGGTCAAATGCAAAGTACTCCACTTAAGAAGGAACAATGAATGGCATATGCGCAAAATGGGAAATTACTGACTAGGAAGGAGTACTGCAGAAAGGGATCTGTGGGTCTTAGTGGATCACAAGCTAAATATGAGTCAATGGTATAACACTGTTGCAAAAAAAGCAAACATTCTGGGATATATTAGCAGGAGTGTTATAAGCAAGACAGGAGAAGTATTTCTCTCATTCTACTCCATGCTGAGGAGGCCTCAACTGGAGTATTGTGTCCAGTTCTGGGTGCCACATTTCAGGAAAGATGTGGAGAAAGTCCAAAGATGAGCAACAAAAATGATTAATGGTCTAGAAAACATGACCAATGAGGGAAGATTGAAAAAAATGGGTTTGTTTAGCCTGGAGAAGAGAAGACTGAGTGGGGACCTAACTGTTTTCAAGTACATAAAAGGTTGTTACAAGGAGGAGGAGAAGGAGGAAAAATTGTTCTTCTTAACCTCTCTGAGGATAGAACAAGAAGCAATGGGCTTAAATTGTAGCATGGGCAGTTTAGATTGGACATTAGGAATAACTTTTTAACTGTCAGGGTGTTTAAACACTGGAACAAATTGCCTATAGAGACTGTGGAATCTCCATCTCTGGAGATTTTTTAGAGCAGTTTAGACAAACCCTTGTCAGGGATGGTCTAGATAATCTTTAGCCCTGCCACGTATGTAGGGGACTGGACTAGATGACCTCTGAAGGTCCCTTCCAGTTCTATGATTATAAGATTTACTAGTCCTTTAAAACATTTGTACTGATCATGCCAAAGTCTGGCTCTGGCAGAGCATGAGGTATCTGTCCCTAAAATTACATTGTACAGATTGCGATCGAGCTTTTTCTTCTTCTACTTCCTTTAAAATGAGATCCTCGCAGCTGATCTGCCATGAAATATTAATGTGTTTATGTCATTTATAAACTTGCAAGGTATGAAGCAATAATTGCAATCTCTAGTGGTTCTCGAGAGCCACTAAAATCATGTCACAAGCAAAGTGGAGGGAAAGGGGGGACATGGTACTAAAAGGTGACATAAAGTTAAGGCCCAACAACTTACAACTTGTCAGGTTTAGAAATAAAAACTCTATACCATTGGAAAGCCCTGGATCCCCCATTTGCTGGCATGCCTTTCTAATGATGTTTCATGTGAAATCCAGATCTTAGGTACTAATGACATTCCTTAGTTTAACAGGACATTTTGGTGCGGGTTGTGAAGTCCCAGACTTTGTACCAATATAATGTTTATTCCCTCCTTAGATGAGTAATATATTCAAGCGCTTATGCAGTGATTTGAGGACACCCCATGTAGCACCCAAGCTTCGTACCCTATATCCGAAAATGAAGCCAGCAGAGAAGTCTCATTTTGACTGAAAGAGGAGAATAGCATATTAGAAGTAACTTGTTAAATTTTGTTGGAAGCCTGCCAGTTACACGTTCTCCCACTGCCTTCCCCAGGGCTCAGAATTACTCCAAATATTCTCCTTGAAGAAAGAACATTAGGTTCCCCTTTGTGTAATGCCTGGAGTTTGAAGGCTGCTCTCCAGTTCTTTCATTCTCATTGTCCTCTCTTGTTCTGGCTGACATTCCTGACTTACTGAAGTAATGATCCCTCCAATGCACCACTCCTGCCTCTCATCCTTTCCACAGCATTAGCCAACTCTTTGCTTACATCCACCGAAGTGGCTCAGAGCACCATACCTGAGGGTCATCCCTAGGATTGCCTATGTGACCAAGTTTAGCCACCTCCTTTTCACTTTTCCTCCTCCACGCCTTTGCATCCCCAAGGACAGCTTGTTTGGCAGGCTGGGAAGCACTTAGGTAGCCAAGAAGATATCTTTCTGTGGACAGCTGGAATGCTAATGTTTGCTATACGTGGGGAAATAATAATGAATGGCTCCAAGGATTAGTAACAGGCTATGCAGCCTTTCTCTACAGAGTACAAACCTAGCCCAGGTTAATGATAGCCAGAAGCAATTGTTGACTGAAGTCCATGCAAAGTGAAGGTGGTGGTCACAGAAACTCCCGGTGCTACTGCCAGTCTGAGCAGGGAAGTGAGTGGGGCTGGGGAATGAATGTACTGCTCTGTCAGTTCTAGAGTGAGGGTTGAGCTGTGTCCGCAGCGGAGCAGAAGGTGGAAAGTTTGCCTGACCCGTAAGGTACCTGTCTGGGGCATAGCTCCATTCCCCAAAGCTGTCACAATAGCATCTATCACCAGAGTTAGTCGCTGACGGTTTGAGAACAATGGGAAGCTGCTGAATCATGTCTGTGCATTCTCTTTTCCTTCTACCGTGAGTGAACTTGGCGGGAGGATTTGGGTCGGGTGGAGAGTCATGAGCCTAAGAGCTGCATACAGAGCTCTGCTGCAGGCAGCCATAGTCCTGGGTCTGGCCACAAGACATCCCAAAAATTGTTATTTAACATGGAAAACAGAGGAATTATGTGGTTGGGGGAGCCTTTCAGAGATTCAGCAGCTAATGGAAGGGTGTTTGTGGGCATAGGATGCAGATGGTTAACAGGGGCACAGTCACTGTTTCCTCAGCACCTGATTTTACTAGCTGCAGTCCACATCTATCTGGTTCTTTCATTTGTCTGAGGAGAGCAGTGCAGGGCAACTGCACCTGTATTTCCCCCCACTCTAGGCTCCTGGCTTCCCACTGGTCACCTCTCATGGGTGGAGACCCCCATCTCTGACCCTCCTGACTGGGTATTTCCAGGATGAATAGTTCCCTGCCTTCACTATGTTATTCCCAACAAAAGACAACCTGCTGAAGCAGGCCTGCTTTGTGTTTCTTCTCAGACATGGTACACAGTGTAATTGCCCCAAATATGTTACCACACAGTTCTTCCTAAGCACCCATATTTTGTTTTTAAGGTAAAAGCAATACAGAAAAAAATATTTAAAATAATAAAAGTATCTACACACACTTGACAAGTTTACCTGAGATCCCCAATCCCAAAATGGGCTCTGGCAGGTGAACAGTCATTCAAACCATACACAGGGAGTTCTTGGGGTTTTAAGCTCATAACTCCCTTTTGCCCAAAACAACAACCCCATAAAAAGTGTAGTCCGTCCTCTCTACAGTATGAAGGGCTTTGAACTGGCCTTATATAATGGGTCGTCAGCAGAAGAAGCTTCAAAGGCTGAGGCCATAGATGGGATAGTTGAAGTCCTCTCCTCCCCAATACTTCCTAGGAATTGATGTCATATGTACTGGCCCAAATGAGTCACCAAATGAGTTGCATCTGCTACATTGTTCAACATAGGTCTGGTCTACACTAAAAAGTTAGGCTGACCCAGCTTTGTTGCTCAGGGGTAAACCTCAAACCTGAGCAACATAGTTAAGCTGACCTAATCCCCGGTGTAGACAGCGCTAGGAAGAATTCTTCCATTGGCCTAGCTACCACCTTTTGGGGAGGTGGATTACCCCTAGATGGATGAGAGAATCTCACCTGTCAGCATCAGTAGTGTCTACACTGAAGCACTGCAGCTGTATCACTGTAACATTTTAAGTATAGACAAATCCATAGTTGTCTGCAAATCACAGACCGTCCCAGACATGACATTAATTCTGTCGTCCTCTACAAGAAGTTCCAAACAATCCCCCAGTAATATATAAACATTTGCATTTTTAATACAGTGGGCTCCTAAAATACGTAATCTTAATTCAGTAAAGTTTGTCCAAGATATTGCAGGAAAGTGTCATCTGTCACAAGCATGATGTTTCTGCTCTGACAGTGACTCCTCTTTCTGAATATCCAGTCGGCTGGTAGCAAGGAAAATGCTTAGTGGCTGCAAGAAGAAGGCAACTAATTGGCTTTCCAGTGACTCAAAGGACTAGACAGTACATGTTGTGGTACTCAGAGTGATATTTTTTATGGCACAATAAAGTTTTGTGCCTACCACTAGTGACAGGTGTCAGTGTTTAGATCAATCCCATTTGCCAACTGGGACAAGAAGTGAAGAGTGTGACTTACCTGTCAGCTCCCACTTATTCCAAGAAGTGGTGGAGACTCATGAAGTGAGAGCAGAAGAACTGTTCACTTTGATGAGGAGGGCACAGAGTGTACTCTGAAAGGTGAAAAATGGCTCACACATGATCTATGCTGGGACACTGCCCAGGAACGGGGAACTGCTGACCACAATAGCATCCCTTGAACTGGTCACATCCAAGCTTTGCTAACAGCAAATCATTTCAACAGTGGGTCAGTTTTTGGAGCTGTTCATGATACTTACAATAGCCAAATGCTCTATATTGGTTAGACTCGAGTTTGATTCTCCATTGTCCTTGTGTGAGGTGCTCCCTGCCCAGCAAAGAGAGGTGGCATAAGGACTCTATGCCAAACTCCTTTGCTTAAAGCCATTTTTGCACCCACTCCCCTCCATTCTTGCTCTCAGCACTAGAGTAGAGGACCTTAGAATCGGGCCCACTGGTGGCATGTGAGGGGTTTGCTGCATACAAAATTACAGTGCATGGAAGACCCATTGTTAGCTCACCAGCACCCCTCATTCAGCTAAATCTGTATGGTGTAATAAAGAAGCCAAGAGGGGCACCAGCAGGCCTGTAACCTGACTCCAGTCAGCGGTGATGTTGTCATATGGCACAAAGCAGATCAATATGCAAACACAGAGGCAGGCGTGGAAGAGGGTGATGGGCAAGCAGTCACTTGCCCAGCAAACTGGGTGCTGTTTTGGGTGTACAACTGAGCAGCTCCATCTCACGTGTGAGCAAACGGACTGTGATCTAGTACTTTCCTCCTAACTCTCAGCGCATGAGGCACAGCTTAGACACAGACACGTGCTCTGTGTGTCTCGGGGAGGAGAGGGACTCTATGCTGGTGAAGGAGCAGCAGCAGTTTTGGGTAGGATGTTTCAAAGGAGCCTAAGGGCTCTACGATGCATCTGGGAGTGAGCCTCCCAGCCCAGGCCCACAGACTCCCGAGAGTGGGGCTTGCGCTAGTGCTTTGAAAATAGCAGCGGAGATGCTGCAGCGTGGTCTGGGGCTCAGGCCCCACAATGTCGAAGCACCATCTATACAGGTCCTTTTAGAGCACTAGCATGAGATGGTGGCTCTCGGCTGGGAAGCTGGTGCCCAGATGCAGTGGAGACGTGCCCTAAGGGAGTTAGGTGCCCAGATCCCATTGAAATTTCCCTGACTCCCTTAAGCTGCTCTAAGACTCGTGCCCACTGTCAGCATCACTGTGCCATGGCCATATTATAACTGGGGAAGGCTGGAGTTCTGCAGGGAGTCGATGATCAAACCCTTCATAATGTTGACGCCAGCCTGACTCCGCTCTGTGGTTGATAGCAAAGACATCAGAGAGTGCTGCTGTGCCCCCTCTCGAGGTGCGGGAGTACCGCTGCTGCAAGGGAGAGGAAGACGACAGCTAGCGCATTTCGATGCCTCCACAGCCGGATCTTGGCTGCCTTCTCTATGCCAGCATTGTCTCTGGGAGGGAGTTCAGCGCAGGGAGCTGTGGCCGTGCCCATGACACCAGCTGCGGCAGGGCGGGATCCCAGAAGCCACCCTCATTACAGATTTGCTCCGTGCGTCCTTGGGAAACAGGCCAGCGGCATCAAAATGGGGAAAATGTTCCATTTCTGGAGGGGCCTGGATAACAGCCGCACCAAATATGTGACCTTT
Organism: Dermatemys mawii; assembly: GCA_007922305.1. Lineage (NCBI taxonomy): Eukaryota > Metazoa > Chordata > Testudines > Dermatemydidae > Dermatemys > Dermatemys mawii. The sequence continues at coordinate 630,776 of ML677355.1, forward strand.
CCATAGGAAGTTTGGTATCCATGGCAACTGAGCCCTCGCTGGCCTCTCACAGACCATGATGTGTGGCAGCCTGCCCCGCTCTGGAGTGTCCAGGCAGCCATGGAGTCACCCCGACAGCTGCCCGCACGGTCACCGGGGGGGCAGAGCTACAGGTGCCAGTGTGCACCTTGAGCCAGAGCAGCAGAAACCCAGGCAGTAAATAGCTCTGGGGTTACAGGAGACATAGCGGGTGCCAGCCTTGCCTAGGTGCCCTGTTTATCCTGATTGCCTTGGGCTGGCTGCTCCTGACTCGCCTAAGTTCAAACTCCTCCGCTTCATCAGCCTCTCCAGTCTGCGTGACGCCCACCCGCTCTCCGGCTGCCAACACAGGAGCTGAATACAAGGGGAGCCTGCCAAGCGTATATGCTTTGTGAAACTATGCAGACCGAGGCCTTCAGGAATGCAGGCTCCAACCTCCCCCCACCTCCACACTGCTGAGCCCCGGGCTCACACCACCCTCCCCCCCGGACATTGAGGCTGGGCCAGAAATACAGCAAAAATCCCTATGTGTCACCGGCCACAACATTTCCTGCTGAAACCGGCAAATTGAAAAGCCAGGCGGGAAGCAGAGCCTAGAGCAGGAGTCTGGGAGTCAGGAAGCCTGAGTTTTATTCGTGGTCTGGATACTGACTCTGTGTGTGACCTTGGCCAATTCCCTTCATCTCTCTGGGCCTCAGTTTCACCTGCAGGTAACTGATCTTGTCTGCTGATCACCAGCCAGAATCTCCTGAAAGGGCAATGCTCCAGAAAACGACACCCCCATCCTGGGTTCCTGTTCTCAGTACACTACGGTCCCAGGCTGGGTCATGTCTAGGCAGCTCTGAACCCCCTCATAAGGCAGCTGCACTTAGAGTGACCAGACAGCAAATGTGAAAAATCTGGACGGGGGTGGGGGGTAATAGGAGCCTATATAAGAAAAAGAGGCAAAAATTGGGACTGTGCCTATAAAATCGGGACATCTGGTCACCCTAGCTGCACTGTTCATTTCACAGCCATGAAGCATCAGCAGCAGCTCTACAGCTGAACTCCCTTCTCCGCCTCCTCCAGCTTCACTAATACAACACAAGGACATTTCAGTGGTGCCGGGACTCAGGAGGCACATTAAAATTAATCTGTCTGATCAAGGTCCTGTGAATTCTGCACTTGCAGGCTGCAGAGTTTGCATTTGGGGCAGCTGCCCCAGAAATCCACCCTGGGGCCCTCTGGCCACAGAAATCCCTTTTTCTGGGTCCATTTTTGCTGCCTTCAGATACCATTTTGTGCTCCATGCTTGTCTCTTCCTGCTTGCCGTGGGGCAGTTCTAGCTATTTAGAGTGGCCATGTTCCTTTTCTCCATGAGTTTGCAAGCTGGGCCAAAAGCTGATCCTTCCCTGGCAGTCTTACTTCTCACACTAAAGAAGTCCAAAACCCAGAATGGATGGCCTGTGATTTTCTGAGATTTGTTTTTGTCCCAAACTGGGATGAAAAATCAAAATCTCGGGATTATTTGCAAAACAAAATAATCTGACATATTTCATTTAGATAATATAATATAATATAATATAATATAATATAATATAATATAATATACATTTGAAATGAAACATTTTGATACTTTCCCATTGAAAATGTCAACAAAATTGATACATTCCTGCAAATGTGTAGAATTAATCAACTCAGCATTATCCTGGAAATTTTTTCACCAGCTCTATTCCTCACCAACACGACAAGGCCAGACCTGCCCTGATGTGGCGGTCACATCAGCCCTTCGAGGTGAAGCATGATCAGCCTCGAAGTTGACTATAAGAAGAGCTGTCTAGGGGCCCCTGCTCCCTTCCCTCTTTCTGGACTCTCCTTGAATGCTCTGTTCCTTCCTCCACTTCCCTCCTAACAGCCAAAAGGTCGTAGTAGCCAAGAGGAAGGGGACTAGAAACCAGGCTCAAACCCTTCCAGGGACAGGTTTAAGAGTAGCAGCCATGTTAGTCTGCATCCATAAAGAAAACGAGGAGTACTTGTGGCACCTTAGAGACTAACCAATTCAGTGTATGGCACACATAGCTGGCATTGTCCCCTAATGCCACCTGGTTTTGTGGCAGTTAGTATTGGACCTTGCAGCCTGCTATGAGTGGGGGGAAAACTCCTGCGGGGTTTTGATTTAATAGTCAAATGAATAACAATCAAAGCTGTTCTACAGAAATCCATTCACACAACCCCTTGTTTAAGAATATTTCTCAAGCTAGCGTAGAACTGCCAGCTGGCTGCAAAATGCAGCACTAATGTGCCATGGCAATGCAAAGCCATGGTGCAGAGGCCAGGAATGACCAGGAGATGGTCTGGAGAGGGTTCCAAAATGTTTACCTTGCTAACAGGAGGCAGACCTAAGCACTTGCAGTATCCACAGATGTGGGGGTCTTTAATGGGAGTTGGCAGTGGAGGGCAATTTGTCCTAGAGTAGGAAAAAAAAGTACAGAAATGGAGAAACAGGATGATACAGGGTCTTGGGGCTATTTCTATAAGGAAGTGTTCAGAAAAATAAAGTTATGCTCATTAGAAAAGAGGAGATTCCGATCAGACATGACTGAGGGGTACAAAAGTTAAAGGGGCAGAGAGCAGGTGGATACTTCAAAGGCATTTGGTTGGGAAAAAGACTTGGAAATCAAAGAGCAACAAACCTAACATGAGAGACTGACAGGCATGGGGCACTAAGGGGGCCCAGGAGACATTTCTGTATGTAGCAGAGGGTAATGAATGTGTGGAAAGGGCTGTAATGGCTGTAATGGAAGCTTCTCTTGCAGATATCAGAGGCTGAGCCAGGCTGACGGAGCGGTTGTATGGTTTTGGTGTCTGCCATCTTGTGCTTCAGGATCTCAGCCTTCACTGATAAAAAATTAAGTCCCTAGCCCAGGGGTTCTCAGACTTCTTTGCAACGTGACCCTCTTCTGACAACAAAAATTACTTCATGACCCCTGGACCGGGGACCAAAGCTTGAGCCTGCTCAAGCCCCACTGCCTCAGGTCGGGGAGCAAAGCCTGAGCTCCACCGCTCCAAGCAGGGAGGCCAAAGCTGAAGCTCAAGGACTTCAGCCCCAGGCATGGGGCCCTGCAACCTCAGCCCTGTCATCCAGGGCTGAAGCCCTTAGACTTTGGCTTTGGCCCTGGGCAGTGTGGCTCAGGCCCCAGATAGGCTAAGCCAGCCTGACCCACAGTTTGAGAACCACTGGCCTAGCCCTTTGTTTGCCAATTTGAAGGCAAACAAAACCTTCAAATTGTGAACACGGTGAAACTGATACAGAGATGTTTGCCTGAGTCTGCAGACTGCCTGAAATGATAGCTCTGAGAGCTATGAATTGCTCTGTAGTAGAGTCTGTCACACCACAGAGGTCTAGACAGTGTGGCATGTAGTGGGAATAGAAAGCAGCAGGGTCCCAGGCTGGGGAACCAAGGGTTAATTAGCAGCTGCAGCTCATTAGCCTCCTAGAAGCCCAGCCTAGAGCAATTCTAAGGTATAAGGGGACAGCTTGTGGGAGTGAGACTCGGTTCCTCCCATGGATACATTCCCATGTTCTCTTTGCCTAATTGTTCTAATTGCTATCACACATCGAGTGGATGATCATTAGCATTAAGGGCTAAATCCTGTTCCTATTGAAGTCAATTGGAGTTCTGCCCTTTGCTTTCAAGAGTGTCCCACAGCAACTGATCCTATGAAAGAAGTGAACCTTCACCAATTATCTCATCTGGAACTGGACTTTGAAGCTGTAACCCGCGACTGGCATTTCTGTTGTCTGCCAGCCCAGCGAGGGTGCTGGTGCTCTCCTCAGTCATCTTTGCCACATAGAGCTTTTCATACATTATTGCCATAAGAAGTGGAAAAAGACCAATAGGTCACCTAGTCCACGCCCTGGGGCTAGTGCAGAATTGTTCCTCACTGTGCATTCTTCAGTCTTTTGTCCAGTCCAGTTATAAATTGCTCATGACTCAAGCAATGGGTTTTCTATTGCTTCCCTTGGGAGACTATGCCACAATATTATAGAATTTGCTGCCAAGAATTTTTTTCCTGCTATTCAACTTAAGTTTTCCTTTTCTGCTCAGGAAGCAATGTGTGCTGGAGACAACAGGATCTGTGCAGTGTAGCAGAGTGACAGGCAGCTAATGCTGATGGTGGGGAATAGAGAAACAAGGATAGGCACCTAGGAAAGTTGGGTAGTTATAGGGGAGGTTATAGGTGGGTTTGGCAGTTGCGAGTGGACAGCTTACAGTCTCACTCCGGTTTACAGAGAACACACTTACTTGCTTACAGTGTTTGATATATGACAATGCATGTTATTTGGTCATTCACTCTCACCTTTTCCAGGCCTCCGTGGTGCTTCTTTCACATTTGCTTATCTCCTAATTTGTGTCATCTACGTCCCTCTCCAGATCATTCATCGTCTGGATAAACAGGACAAGTTACACCAATTCCTGGCATGCTCCATGTGCCACTTCATTCCTGCTACCATAACCATCATCCTCTTTGTCCCATGGTATTAAATCCTTCTCCTGTTGTCTGTTTCACCAGTCAGTACCTTCTCGGCATCTACAGGTGTGTAGGTCTTTGATGTATAAAAGGCCTTCCGGAAAATAAAAGCTGCATCTATCTTGAGCTGTTTTCAAAAATCTCCCTTTGTTGCCAGCACTGGGGTCCGTATTGGTGTTATAGCAACGGTGGGAGAGCTGCTGGAGACTAGCTGCTGGCATTTAGCTCTGAGCAACTGTAGCTGATGCAGTGGTAAAAGTATCTGCACCATGTCCACATTAGGGCTCTTGTCAGTGTTATCACTAGTGGTGCTGCACAACAGTAGTGAAACGCTGATATATTCCCACCCAAACTGTAGTGTGGACAGAAGACCTATGGAATTCATATATTAGGCCATGTCTACACAGCAAAAATAACCAGGTATAAACCTGGCTGTTGTAACATGCTAATGGCCCAACCTTGTTATGATTTATCCTTTACTGTGTGGACAGAAAGAAAATATCATAACCATGTTGTACGCCATCATATCTATCAAGGTTATAGGTTGTGGTATTCTTCCTTATGTATGTTATAACATGGCTGGACTATATCTATATCCAAGAGAGAGCTGGATACATTTTTGAGGGTGGTTGTATGATGAGGTTACTTGTGATGGTAGGGGGCAGGGCTCAGAAGCCCTGGGGCTCACTTCTGGTTTATGTCTTATGTTCCTAAAAGGACAAGCTTCAGGGCTTCAGCCAGCCACCAGCGTGGGTCATTTGTATCTGTCTGGATGAGAGGCCCTGTATAACTGCAAGGTATTATTAATAATCATCATCAGTCTGCCTCTGTTTTTAGCTACAGTTATTACTTTTTGACCTGTTGCCTTAGTTGCACATATTCTTCTGACCATAGGGATCTTCTCTCTGGGACTGGCTGGTTGCCCTCACTCTCCCTGGTGAGTAATGAGACAAACAGCCCACATTCACATGCCATACTGTGCCGTGTCTGTTACACAGCCTTAGATCATCCGAATCAATAGCAAATTCTCCCACTAAGGCATGTGAAAGGGTGGTTTGCTTAAAAAGCAAAGCAAATCCAGGGCTAGCATTCTGGCTAGGAGCAGCCTCATCAGGGTTTGTCAGTAATAACTCACTTCCTGGCTCTACATACTTTTCAAGAGGTGGGCTTACCTGGTCACTATGATCAAAAAGCAATTTTGTTGCTAACAACTTTCAAACAAAGCTGCTCTGGTCCTCAGCACAAGGGAGCTATTTTGCAGGGCTCTTTGCATTGCACGCCATCTTCAAGGAATTCAGACTGATTGATCAGAAGTCCCCTTCAGAGCTCTGCCACTCCACATGGCCACATGATCCCCATGTTTGATTCTTCAGCTCAGTATGTCAACACTTCTGAGCAGGCAGGGAGCAACCCTTATGAGAAAGTATTCCATTGTTCTCCAGGAATCACCACACACATTGCAGCAGCCCTGCTGGACAAGATGTGCTTTGGCCCAGCAATGAGCAATCCTGTAGTTCATTGATAGAAGGGAGGGAATGTTCAGTGACTACTTCTGAGGTTGAACTTCATTGGGAGGCTTTTCAGCTTTTTCAAATCCCACTTTTATGGGCTGAGAATCCTGCACAGGCCCTGAATGGTGTGGGCAGCAGGGGGCAAGCTCTCCAGCCCTGTTACGTCAAGAGCCTTGATCCTGCACTGGAAGGACTTCTCTAGGTAGTATCCCTGTGACTCTTTCAGTTCTTGGCTCTCAGCTGAGTCTACCAACAGGAACGGCAATTTGTCCCTACCGTAGCAGTGGTTTCTGTGATATGGACAGCTGTCCACAGGGAACTGGATTAAGATCTCCCTATTTCTTTAAATTAAGAAAGTGGCTGGCTGCCTGCAACAGCAAGGCAGAGATCCTTTCAATGAAATTGGAAAGCAACAAATTTTAAATGGATAAAGGCAAATATACTTTAATATGATGTCCCTTTAAACTGATGCATGTAGTTAGGTAAGTTTCCAAAAAGGCTGGGAGACACTTTGTAAAAAGAACAGCCATTTCTATGAATAACACCTGCAATTACGTAAAATTAGAGGAGCTGTCAATCTTCGTGTTTCAGGATGTAAGCTAATCATGGCCTCATCCAGAATAAATTTCTCCGGGTGGGGTAGTATTGCACAAATTACCAAGTGTATTATGGGAGCTTTATATCTTCTCTTGCTTGGGGTATAAGAACCTAGATGGATCAGGCATTGGCCAAATGCTGCCATTAAAATTAGTGGAAGTCACAGGATCTTAGCACATCTCAAGATTAGCCCCATGATGCTTTACATCAGTGGCTCTCAACCGGGGACATGTGTACCCCTGGGATAACCAGAGGTCTCCCAAGGGGCACATCAGATCATTTAGCTGTCTGCCTAGTTTTACAACAGGCTACATAAAAATCACTACAAAGTTAGTACAAACTAAAATTTCATACAACAACTTGTTTATACTGCTCTATATACTATACAATGAAATGTAAGTACAATATTTATATTCCAATTGAGTATTTTATAATTATATGGTAAAAATGAGAAAGTAAGCTATTTTTCAGTAAGTGTGCTGTGACATTTTTCATAGAATCATAGAATATCAGGGATGGCAGGGACCTCAGGAGGTCATCTAGTCCAACCCTCTGCTCAAGGCAGGACCAATCCCAACTAAATCATCCCAGCCAGGGCTTTGTCAAACCTGAACTTAAAAACCTCTAAGGAAGGAGATTCCACCACCTCCTTAGATAACCCATTCCAGTGCTTCCCCCATAGGTGCCGGCTTTAGCCTGCACCGGTGGGTGCTCAGACCCCCCGCCCCTGGGTCCGCCTCCAACCCCGCCCAACTCCGCACCTTCCCTGCCCCCATTCACACCCCTTCCCCAGATCCCCGGTCCCGCCTGCTCCCCCCTGGGCACGCTGCATTTCCCCTGCACCCCCCTCCCTCCCAGGCTTTTGCGCAGCAAGCCAGGAAGGAGGGGGGAGAAGCGGAAAGGCAGCATGCTCAGGGGAGGAGGCATAGAGGAGGTGAGCTGGGGCAGGGTATATGGGGGCACAGGGAGGGCCACCAGTAGTAGGTAACCAGGGTGTGTGTGTTCGCAGGTGAACCGGTCTCTGTCCCAGCTCACCTCCGCTCCTCCTCTTCCCCCGAGCGAGCGTGCCGCTGCTGGTCAACTTTTCCCCCCTCCCTTCCTCCCAAGCTTGCCCACCAATCAGCTGATTCGTGGCAAGCCTGGGAGGGAGAGAGAAGGGAGAAGTGGAGCAGCGGTGGCACGCTTGGGGGAGGAGGCGGAGCGGGGGTGAGCTGGGGCGGGAAGCTGCTGGTGGGTACTCCGCACGCACCAATTTTTCTCCATGTTGGCGCCTATGGCTTCACCACCCTCCTAATGAAAAAGTTTTTCCTAATATCCAACCTAAACTGCCCCCCACTGCAACTTGAGATCATTATTCCTTGTTCTGTCATCTGCTACCACTGAGAACAGTCTAGATCCGTCCTCTTTGGAACCCGCTTTCAGGTAGTTGAAAGCAGCTATCAAATCCCCCCTCATTCTTCTCTTCTGCAGACTAAACAAACCCTGTTCCCTCAGCCTCTCCTCTTAAGTCATGTGCTCCAGCCCCCTAATCATTTTTGTTGGCCTCCGCTGGACTCTTTCCAATTTTTTCACACTCTTCTTGTAGTGAGGGCCCAAAACTGGACACAGTACTCCAGATGAGGCCTCACCAATGCCAGATAGAGGGGAATGATCACGTCCCTTGATCTGCTGACAATGCCCCTACTTATACAACCCAAAATGCTGTTAGCCTTCTTGGCAACAAGGGCACATTGTTGACTCAGATCCAGCTTCTCATCCACTGTAACCCCTAGGTCCTTTTCTGCAGAACTGCTGCCTAGCCATTCGACCCCTAGTCTGTTGCAGTGCATGGGATTCTTCCGTCCTAAGTGCAGGACTCTGCACTTGACCTTGTTGAACCTCATCAATTTTTTTTTGGCCTTATCCTCTAATTTGTCTAGGTCCCTTTGTATCCTCTCCCTACCCTCCAGCATATCTACAACTCCTCCCAATTTTAGTGTGCAAACTTGCTGAGGGTGCAATCCACCCCATCCTCCAGATCACTAAAGAAGACACTGAACAAAACCGGTCCCAGAACGGATCCTTGGAGCGCTCCACTTGATATCGGCTGCCAGCTAGACATATAGCTATTGATTTTGTAAGCAAGTAGTTTTTCCGCGAGGGGAAACTTGGGGATATGCAAGACAAATCATACTCCTGGAACGGGTACAGTAGTCTGGAAAGGTGGAGAGCTGTTGCTTTACATGTTCTAAACACTGCACCAACATTAAGTAATTGCATCTGACGAAGTGGATATTCTCCCATGAAAGCTTATGCTCCAATGCATCTGTTAGTCAATAAGGTGACACAGAACTCTGTCGCTTTTGCAGATCCAGACTAACACGGCTACCGTTCTGATACTTGATACTGTGAAGTAGTGTCACAAACCATTCAAATAAAATCCGAATGCTCAGATTGCATCTGATCACTGTGCATGCCCTGGTACTGTGTGCCCCCTCACTTGTGGCTCAGATTATGGACAAATAAAACTGCATCATAACCTCTAATGAGAATTAACACCCAACAGTCACTAATGATCTGATCTGAATTCTTTTGTCAATAAGGCTCTCTCAAGAGCAGCTTCTATTTGTTTCCCCTCTCGTGTCACTCCTTGTGAAATTTTTCTGTTTATTTAAGCCAGATCCTACCCACTGACGTCAGTTGTAATACTCCTGTTGACTTTCTCAGGAATATTCCCTTTGATGCCCAGCTCCTCGGGCAAGGACCTTATCTTTGTATTAGCTGATGAAATGCCAAACACACCGTCGTGTAATGATATTTATTAATAACTATGTGTATAGTCACATGAGATGGTTTCTGGTCCCTGGTTGGTTGACCTACAACTACAGGACACATGACCACACACACTATGTGATGAGATATCCTTTACATTTTATTTGGTCTCTTGATTGTTTGCACAGTTTGTAATTTGCAATTTCAGCCATTCATCTCAGCGAGCAAAGCGTGGGTCTACCACAGATACAATTCTGCAACGGCCTGGCTAGCATATATGGGCACCACTTTCTAAGGGACAGAGTTAGAAGAACTGCTCAGCTGTGTGTCAGAGGCCCCATACGGCGACAGCTAGGGGTGATTCTCGTTTAGCTCAGACGGCAGCAGGCGGTGGATCTGGATGGTATCCGTGCAGCACTGCAATTCTGGTTGTCAGAAGTCCAAGAGGAACGTGGGAACCCTCCACGACTGTCTTGGAATCCCCGTGGGTTGCTGTCGCGTTGTGCAGCGCAGCCCGCCGTGCCTTGCTATTCAGTGTGGGATGGAGGAGCGGGGAAGGAGGGGGGGCCACAGAGGCGCACCTCTTACTGCGCACGCGCACTGGAATAGGGCCTGCTGCCTTGAATGCGCACGCGCAGAGGCCGGCAAAATGGCAGCGCCCGTGGACCTGGAGCTGAAGAAGGTACCGGCCGGGCCCGCTTTGTAGAGATGCGCGCGGGGGGTGGTGAGCGGAGCCTCCTTCCCTGTAACCCGAGTGGCGGCAGGACAAAGGGCCGCAGCAGGGCCCTGCGCCCCGCGTTCAGAGGCCGCGCGGGGTCTGGCTGTGCCGCAGCCCTGCTGGGTGTCCCGGGGTTGGCAGGAGCCAGGCCCCGCCGCCCGGGGAGCGGAGCCTGCGTGTGAGACTCGCGGAGCTGCGGGAACGGGGGGAGCGTGGGCAGCAGAGAGACTCCCCCGTAGGCCCCGGACAGATACAGGGGCCCCGAGACGGACACTCGACCTAACTCCCTGCATAGCTCGCTGCGTCCGGCTGATCCCATCCCCAGCAGGGAGTAGAGCTGTGTCTCCTCTTCCTCACCCCCCACTGGGGCTGGGCAGGCCGAGCTTCCCCAGCCCTGAGCTGGAGGGAACCAGAGCTGTCAGAGAAGGGAGTGGGCACTGGGAGGTGACCAGGAGAAAGACTGGAGAGTAGGTAGAAGTGAGTCAGGCCAGGCATCCCCCGGGAAGAGGAGCAGTCCAGTTCCCCAGAAGGAAGGCAAATCTCTAGGAATAAGTCTTGCTAGACAATTTAAAAACATGTGCCGCACAGGAGGGCAGATCCTTGAGGTGACAGTCTGTCCCCAGAAGTGTGCCTGTGTTTGGAATCCCTGGTGTCATTAGAGCTGAAAGAGGCAGCTCACTTATAAACTCTACTTATAAACCCCAGTAGGTTAGCTGATGCTGAGTTTTCTAAGTCCAAAATGAAAACAGTTGCACCATATCCAAAAGTGCTGCTTGACACTCCTGGACCAGTAAAACTTCAATTCCCTGTGCAAAAGTTATGATGTTTGAGGTCAAAATTTCCATAATTGTAACTTGCTTATTTTTTTCATTAGGCTTTTACTGAGCTGCAGGCCAAGGTTATCGACACACAGCAAAAGGTGAAACTGGCAGATATACAAATTGAACAACTAAACAGGACGAAAAAACATGCACATCTCACTGATACGGAGATTATGACTCTGGTGGATGAAACACGCATGTATGAAGGTGTAGGGAGAATGTGAGTAACTTTTTACTGATGGAAGCAATTATGGCCATATTCTTCCAAATTGCCAATAAAACTTGCTGTAATTGCATGTAAATTAAACTACTTTTAGATACCTTTCTTTCTATTGTCAATAATGAAGTATCAGGTTTTTAAATGTTAGCTGCCCTTTTTGTACCTCTGATATGCCATTCCCCTCTCTCCTCTTTCAAAACATATCTTCTTTCAGGGCCATAAACTTTAATTTCCCCCTCATAATAATTCTTCGTGTATGTGTGAGTATAGTGTCCAAGGTTGGCGGTTAGGATTGTGTTGGCCCTGTACAGGAGCAATTCTCCCTTTGCCGTCTGCAGGGCTTCTGTATCTCCTATACAAGGGTGGGCAAACTTTTTAGCCCAAGGGCCACATCAGGGTTGCAAAACTGCGTGGAGGGCCAGGTAGGGAAGGCTGTGCCTCCTGAAACAGGCTGGTCCCCGCTCCTTCCCACATCCCGCCCCCTGACTGCCCCCCTCAGAACTCCTGATCCATCCAACCCTCCGTGTTCCTTGTCCCCTGACTGCCCCCCTCCTGGAACCCTTTCGCCCTTAACTGCTCCCTGGGACTCCACTCACTATCCAATCCCTCCCCCCGACAATCAGTCTGCCCCCCCACAACCTCCCTGGGACCCCACTCCCTGTCCCCTGACTGCCCCGACTCCTATCCACCCTCCAACAGGCCCTCCAGGACTCTGATGCCTATCCAACCCCCTGTTCTCCATCCTCTGACTGCCCCCCGGGACCCTCTGCCCCTTATCTCCCTGCTGACCTCTTTCTATGTCACTCAGAGCATCAGGAGCTCGCAGCCACCTGGCCAGAGCCAGCCATGTCGCCCAGAGCACGGGCATCGCATCACGTGGAGGCTGCGGGAGAGGGGTTGGGGGTAGCCTCCCGGAACGGGAGCCCAGGGGTCTGGCAGCAGGGTCCTGTGGGCCGGATGTGGCCTGCGGGCCGTAATTTGCAAATCTCTGTCCTATAAGCTGCTGGAGCAGCTCACAGGGTTTCCAGCAGAGGACAGATGCACTGTCATTGTCACTTATTTGTATGAAAAACATTCTGACTTTTTCGTATCATACCGTTTTTAGGTGTTTTATAATCCTATTTTTAATTATCATTTCAATGGATCTTCCGTAAGAGGGACTTACTGCACCGTAGTTCCCAAGATCAACCTTCTAGGTACAACGTTTGCTACTCACCAGTCTTCTGGCATAATAATTTATTTCAGTGAGTGCTTATATATTTTTGTTTGGCTTTGCTCATGCAGATTACAATCACATATGGGGTTTCATGAAAGTTTACAGACTCCACCATCAGAGCTTATATTCCTCATGAATGCTGATGACAAAATGTAGATTTGTGAGAAGTTACAATAAACTTGTCCAACTTTAACTGCCTGATGAGATATGTATTTGACTCTAAAAATTGTATGTCTCCTAATTTAATGCACTCATTCAAGGGCTATGGTTGTCCAACGGAACTGAAATGGTGACCTGTTCATTAGCATGTTAATTAAGTTCTATGGAAGATGTTCCCTGGAATCTTTAGAGAACCAAATGAAGTGAAATGGATGCCAGAAAGTTGTTTTTCCAGGTGCACTGTGTCATATGTTAATTCAAAAACAATACTAGGAAAGGAGGAAAATGTAACTTTCGTGCGTTGGACTGTCTTCAAAAGAAACATCGTTTAAATCAGTTGTTCTCAAACTTTAACAAACCGAGGGCCCTCATTTTGATTTAAAATTTTGCCGCAGATCCCCAAGCCCCACACTCAGCCTCAGACCCCACCCCCACTTTACCCCTCCCTGCAAGGCCTCACCCCTACCCCATCTCTTCCCACTCCTTCCCCTCCTCTTCCCTGCCTCTTTCTGTCCCTCCCACCAGCGGTGCCTCCTGCAGGCCAGGGAAGTTGTTCCCTGGCGTGGAGGAGGTGCTGGGAGGGAAGAGGAGGAGTTAAATTGATCAGCAGGGCCTGCGGACTCCAAGTTGAGAAACGCTGGCTTAAACCAAACATATTAGCATTCCATCAAAATACATACTGATACCTTCCTATTGTAATTTCGAAACCCTCTTGAAAAAAGCTACATGAACTAGTCTTTAAGCTAATAGAGCATTCTTACTGGGTAAGTGTGCTTAATAGTGAATAGTGCTCTGAAGACATCCACGCAGTCTGCAGTGGCAGTCAAAAAAGCAAACAGGATGTGAAGAATCATTAAAAAAGGGATAGAGAATAAGGCAGAAAATATCTTATTGCCTTTATATAAACCCATGATATGCCCACATCTTGAATATTGCATATAGGTGTGGTCTCCTCATCTCAAAAAAGATATACTGGCATTAGAAAAGGTTCAGAGAAGGACAATTAAAATGATTAGAGGTTTGGAACAGGTCCCAGATGGGGAGAGATGAGAGGCTAGGACTTTTCAGCTTGGAAAAGAGGAGACTGGGGGGGATATGATAGAGGAATATCAAGTCATGAGTGGTGTGGAGAAAGTGAATAAGGAAAAGTTATTTACTTGTTCCCATAATATAAGAACTAGGGGCCACCAAATAAAATTAATGGGCAGCAGGTTTAAACAAATAAAAGGAAGTTCTTCACACAGTGCACAGTCAATCTGTGGAACTTCTTGCCTGAGGAGGTCGTGAAGGCTAGGACTATAACAGGGTTTAAAAGAGAACTGGATAAATTCATGGAGGTTAAGTTCATTAATTGCTGTTAGCCAGGATGGGTAAGGAATGGTGTCCCTAGCCCAGCGATTCTCAAACTGGGGGTTGCCGAGCGCTCCCAGGGAGTTGTGAGCACCCGGTGCTGCTGAAAAGCCGCCAAATGCATTACTTCCTCATTCGGCGGCTTTTTGGCGGACATACCGAGTGCTCCCTTCGGCTGCAGTCGGGAGCGCTCGCCATGTCCGCCGCAGCAGCCGAACAACCAAAAAGGGATCGCATTTCTCATAAGTTTGAGAACCACTGCCCTAGCCTCAGTCAGAGGAGGGTGATGGATGGCAGGAGAGAGAGCACTGGATCATTATCTGTTAGGTTCACTCCCTCCGGGGCACCTGGCATTGGCCACTGCCAGTAGAAGGGTTAATGGGCTGGATGGACCATTGGTCTGACCCAGTACGGCTGTTCTTAATGCTCTGAAAGGAAAAGACACAGTACATGAAAGAAAAACCTTAGTTTGTCAGGTGGTACCGACAAATTGTCTGGGCCCACTGGATGGGATGTTCTATATCTCATTTCCAGGAGTTCAGTATACAGTCATATGCGTGTGTACAGGGTGTGCCCAGGCATACCCTAATGTCTCCAAAAAAAATGTAGCTTTGCGTTTTAATTTAATCGCATGATACACTCTTTTTTCCTTTGCTCTTATGTGTGAAAAATCCATGCGAATAAGGGGGTGACGTGGTACATAGCAACACAGCTTGTCCATAGACAAGCACTGTCAAATGCCCAAAAAAAGACAATGAAAAAAGAGAAATTTTACTTCTAATCTTCTCAGAGCACAGATGTTACTTGTAACAATAATAGGCAAACGTTTTTCAGGGTGGTGATATTTTTTTTTAGAGATGATGTGAAGTCCCTTTAAATCAGAAGTGTGGTACTTGATTTTCGCTCTAGTGTGTCTGCTGGGACAGAGCACAAGTGAATTTGTTTGATAAAGGCACCCTCAGGGTTTATTTATACAGAATAGACTTTTCAGAGTTATGATCCTGTCTTCATTCTTAAATAGGATCTCAACCTCTCCTATGCCTCATTAGTTATAGGAGTTTGGACACTGTATTGTAGTGGCTTGTAAAGTGGAAGGTAGTTTCAGTTTCAATTGGATGATAATTGATAGCTCATTCCACTAGGAACCACTAGCATTCCCTTTTAACTCGCTAACTCTTTAGTAACCCTTACGCTGGTGGCTCCTCTAGTTGCTGTACCTTGTATGGATGTTTGGGTCTGCTGCTGTCTCAGAGATAGTGGGACCTGTTCCTTTAGCTCATGCAATAGAGACTTATGCTTTTAGATACAAACATCCTGGTTCAGTTCTTACAGATTACTTGATCATGGGTATCCTTCCACTCATGCACTACAAGGAGGAAGACTTCAGCAGAAGCCATTTGCAAAGTGCTTATCTGGTTGCCTTTTCCAATAGCTCTAGGAAAGATAACATTTATCACCAAACACTCAAGTAGTTCTAATACTCAGACTCCTTAGGGTGTATTCCTTTATTTTCCTCATTACTTTACCAGGAGGAACTATTTTTTTTAAAAAAAATCTCCTCTGAAGTGGTAAATTCTGAGACTGCTATAGTGAGATTTAATCTCTCCCTCCCCACAAAAACAAAAAAAATCTATCTTGTGTTACACCGGCCAGGAACGCCTCCAGTTCTGGATTAAATCTCTGTTGTGAGTTGGGATCAAGACCTGAGGTTTTAGTCTGCTTGGCACCTGCTTCTACTGTAAATAGTTGTATTTGTTCCATTTGTTTAATTGTGTAGTTCTTTGATGTAAGAGGGAGCGAGGCTTCATGACCATCTGTGGCTTCCTGCTGCTGCCTTTCAGTCAAGGGATGTTGTTCGCTGTGACCTGTGTTGCTAACCAGATGAGTTTAGCACTACTACTGTGTTCTGTACCAGTTGGCACTTTGGCCTGCTTCATTCCTAGATATGAATTGCAATAATGAAGCTGGAGGTCATAAGTGTGTGGATCATGCTATGGTCAGGTCTGTGTCTGATCAAAAGGAGCATGATCTTCTGGTTGGTTGCATTAGGATGTATAGGTGGTTTGGCATCCAATAGGATCGAGGGATCCGAACAGGCTCCAGTCTGTACACTAACTTAACTGTCTCAGGGTGAGGACAAATATCCTCCATAGGTGGGGGATGTTGGAGAGGAGGCAGGTTTTTCTGAGTGGTTTCTTCTTCCTACTAGTATCATCTGAGTCTAGCTTGGTTTTAGCTTTAGCCAAACATTGTTTGCTCAGATGCTGCTTTCTAGTTGCCGAGTTGGTGCTGTTTGTTAGATTTAAAAGTTATGATAGACATTGACCGGGGTATTATCTTCATGCTGTTGGCTGTTCAGCCTCTATTGTCTCGCCAGATTAATGTAGATGTGGAATAACATGAAGAGGATTGAATCTTGCATGAACACACTGGTAAATGTTTTGGAAGTGGAGAAACAGTTCCCCTTTACAATTCTCTGAGTTTGATTTGAACCATTTCAGGGCATTCCATTTCACCTCTGCATCATCTTGGAGGTGAGCCACCAGTTTTTGGTGAACATCTATAGGGAGCGCTACAGAGAGATTCATCAGGAGGAGTATGAATGTACTTTCATTGTTTACGGACAGACGATGTTATGTGCCAGAGTAACAAGTGATGTCTCTGTCCTGAAGCCTGACTGGAAGGGATGCAGGATATTGGCAACTGGAAATTGAAGCTATATAAGTTTAGTCTAGGAATAAGTTGCACATTTTTAATAGGGTAATTAAACATTGAACACTTTAGAAGATTTGTAGTGGAATCTCCGTGACAGGAACTTTTAAATCGAGATTGGATGTCTTTCTAAAATATGTGTTTTAACTGAAACAGGAATTAATTCAGGGAAATCCTATGCCCTGTGTTATGCTGGAGAGATCATCACAATAGTCACTTCTGGTTTTATGATCTAGGAAATGTCAGGTAGCATTAGAGATGTTTTTTTGCCAGCTTCCTTTTCTAAGCAAGCTAGTGGGAGGAAGTTTGTGAGCTCTGTAGCTTCACATTATGGTTTCTTCAGCACTGGTTAGAATATTGCATGTCTTAAGGTGGGTAGTAGGTTACTTTAATAATTTTTTATCAAAGGAGGCGTAGACAATCTCTAAGTCAAGGTCCTGGGTGTCCTTTACTTTCATCCCTCAGAAAGGGTGGGGATTCAGAGTCAGTTTTGGACTTGAATGTCATCAGTGCACTTGTGACTAATTGTGTGAATGGCCAAATTATTGGAAGTAGACTGTTTCTGTTTCTATGCTTAGCTTTAATAAATTAAAAACCCATCTCACTCCCAGAACAGTATTTTGACTTTTGTCTAGAAAAATCTTCCAATGTTTTCCCAATGTATGTGTGTAACTTAAAGATTTAAAAAGCATATTGCTCTAGGTGGCAACCACCGTGGAAGATCTTGGTTAAACCTGTGTAAAATGCATGCTACACCAGAAGGCAATCGATTTAATCTTTCCCTTCTTCATGAGCACAAGAATGAATATTAAGGTCTTTACACTCTACTTTGAACTTGAGCACATTGTCTTTCTGAGCTGCCTTCTCTGCATCATCGTAATGTGAAAACCAGTTTGTCGTTCTCAAACCTGAGTTACTTCGGTGCAATTTATGTGTAGCGTGCAACCTCACCTCTCTTCAGCAAAGGGAGCTTAGTAGTGCTAGATTTACTTCTACTATAGCTATTTTTGATTTAATACAAGGAAAGTCAGTGCCACATAGTAGGAGGTGATGAATTGCTGTATACTGTAAGTTTCCGTTGCTCAGAAGATATCCCAGCCTCGTGGCATGTTGCCAAGTACATTTTAGCTCTGTTACTTCATATTCTTTTGAAAGGCTTGTTATGTAGCCTGATACAACTACCACCAACTTCTAGTTTTGCTACTTAAGCTATTTGTGAACTGACATCATCCTGTTGCTTTGAGAACTAGGATGAAAGTTTAAACTGAAGAATTCTCTGTCTGAATATTTGAGACCTTTCCCTTTACATACCTTCTAACATTCAGATAATTAATAGATCCTGTCAGAGTTGTAAGGGAAAACATTTATTTACACCAGACACACTATAGGGTTCAATGCGGTGCTTGTCGCCAAGGGATGCCAAAACTGATTTTTTATCATGTATTGATATTTAGTTATTTAGGTTGTGTCTCCAGTTTTACTCTTCTGACACTTTTTTAGAAGTTGTATGCCCAAGGAGCAATCTGATTATAAAAATCAAACAAATTCAGTAACCTCGTACAACTTCATTTTCAAGATTGTGCCCAAGAAATGTTGTGTCTGCATGACAACTAATAATAATCTGATTTTGATCGTGATTTTTGAAGCGAGTTGGTTTTTTTAACCACACAAATGAAAACTGATTTTAGAATTGGGAGGTGCTTAAGACCTAGATAAGCTAATCCATATCCCTGGAGGTCTGACCACGTTGCTACTTTTAGTGCTGTTCTTGGTGAGAGTCAAAAGTCATAAATTAGCAGGATCCCTATTTTCAGCAACTTGCAAAAACAAGTCTCTGTCTCCTCACTGTCATATGTTGCTCTCTCATAAGAGATACTCTTGCATGCAGCAACAATCATATTTTTTGCCAACACAGACAGTAGCAAAATCTGGCTCTTCTTGTTGACCTGTATATTCACATTTCACAAAGAGCCGAGGGACACGCAGGGCTCAATTTACCATTCGCCTACTATGTATAGGTCAATGTAGTAAATGTGAGCGGAGTATCTATCATCAAGCTCCGGGGCAGTATCCTGGTGTGAAGTTCAGCACTGAATGCCACATGCTGGGAAGGGGGCAAATGTTGGGATGTTTACAAGAGTAAACCAGGACAAGCACCTTAGCCTCTGATTGGTAGGACCTGCAACTTTTGAAATTCTTCCATCTCACTGCTGGAAGAGTGCAGTAGTCCCACTCTCTACCCCCACCCCACTCCTGGCTGCTGTCATGGAGGTTTTTGTGTCTGCCACTCTTCTCTACTCCCTCAGCTTCTTGGAACTACTTCAGTGTCTACTGTTTCTATTGCTGCTAGCTTTCCCAAGCTGCAGGGTGCAATGGACATGATTTTTATCAATTTCACTGCAGCCCACAGATTTCTGAACTGACTTGAGTCTTATTAATTTCACTCTTCTGCTTGGATAAGCTATCAGCAACAGTAGGGGTATTGGAAGAGAATTGTAGTTAGGAGGCTAGTCCTGTGTCAGGTCACTCTGCAACCATAACTTTTAAAAACCATTTATATATGGTTATACTTGTGTGAAATATATGCTGCTCCAGAGGCAATTGATTTAATCTTTCATTTCTTCACCAGCACTACATGAATGAGTATTGTGGGCTTTACTCTTTCCTGCTCTGAACATGAGCACGCTGTTTCTCTGAGGTGCCTTCTCTGCATCATCGTAGTGTGCAAATCAATTTGTCATTCCCAAACCTGGCTTTTCTTCATTGCAATTTGTGTGTAGCATGCAACCCCACTTCTCTTCAGCGTAGGGAGCTTAGTAGTGCTAGATTTACTTCTACTATAGCTATTTTTGATTGAATACAAGGAAAGTCAGTGCCACATAGTAGGAGGTGATGAATTGCTGTATATTGTAAGTTTCCATTGCTCAGAAGATATCCCAGCCTCGTGGCATTTTGCCAAGTAATGCCAAAATGTGTGTGTATTGTGAGTATGTGCGCATATATATATATATAAAAATAGCTTAATTTCAGCAAAAAATGATGCTGAAGATATTTGTGCTTGCCAGGTCAAGCTACTTCTGCTTGCTATTGGTAAGTAGATTTTTCATACTCTGGAAGCAGGAGGTACCAGGATTTTATGAATACTACACGAAAAACCCTTACATTCAAAGAACGTAAAAGTTGTAAAGTCAGACACTAAAAAGTTGGGAAATGTCAGAATTAAGATTGCCCATGTAACCTTAATTTGGTTCCCCTTGTGCATAGGTGTCATGATAGTCTTTATTAACATGATTACGTGCTATTTTTTCCATAACACCCTGGTGCTATCCAAGCCAAGGGCAGACCTGCTCTGAGGATGTATCAGGGTTGTGTGGTAAGGCAGACTGTAGTGTGTAAGGCCTCTGCTTCATTTGTTCCAGAAATTGGAAGATGTATTGTGTTTGAGGCAGGGGACTGCAGGAACAGAAAGGAGGGTCTCATGGTTAAGACAGTTGAATGCCTTCCTGAGGAGTAGAGTTCATTCCTTCCTCTGCCACAAAGTTTCTGTATGATGATAGACAAGTTCCTTAAGCCAAATTTTTCACTGGTGGTCACTAACTGTGTGTTCCTCGATTTTCCGGGTGCCCAACTTGAGACCCTGTGGTTTGATTTGTAGAAGGGTTGAGTGCTCACAACTGCATAGAAGTCAGTGAGAGCTGTGGTTTGAAGTGTGCTATCTAATGCTAATCACTGAAAATCAGATTGAGCACCCAAAAGTAGTTGATACTTTTCACCAGAATCTTGATGTGCCTGGGCTTCCTTTTTGTAAAGTGGGAATAATCCCACCCCTTCATCTCACAGGGATTTTGTGAAGATCAATTCCTGTTTCTGGAGCAGCTGGATATCTCAGTGATGAGCGCCATAGAAATGCCTGAGGAAATTAATAATTCTGTCTTCAGAGCAGGGTTTGAACAGCCTACTGTAAATAAAGCCTAAGGCCACACATTAAACAAACTATTGAGTAACTGTTCCTTTCGTGAGCACTATCCATTCTGTGTACTGAACAAGGCCTAGGGCCCGTGGAAAAAAGTGTGTGATCCTGTAATTAAAGATTGTATCATAAAGCATTCACCTGGAGGGGCCAAATTAAGTTTGCAAGGGCAGCTTTGATTCTGGCCTGTCCTAACTTCAGAGTGCTTGCCTTTGCAGTTTTAACATTTGTGTGTGTGTAATTTACTAAGGTTTTAAAAAAGCAAACTGAAAAAAGAACAGTTCTCTTGTGTGGCAGCATATTGACACCTCTTCAGCTGATCGGGGGGGCAGGTGGGCAGATCAAAGTTGAGCTTTCCATCAAAGGAATTAAATGTGATCAAAGATGCAGGTGTGTCCAGAAATTGATCTGTCAAGTGACTGGACATCATTGTCCATTTTTGGCCATTTGGGAACATAGAGAACATGCAACAGTATCAATGTGTATGTCTCTTCCTGATTGGATTTTTAGTTCTGAGCTGAAAATATCGCTTCTGTTGGAACACACACATATACCAGACAGAGTGCCAAAGCTCAGAAGTGTGGTGTTTTTTTCTGAGCATCACAGAGTTCCTGGGGGATGCAGATTTGCCAGCTGCCCAGAGAATTTCATCTTGTCAAAAATAGCTATTTCTTTACTCTGGATCCTTTTTTGTGAATCAGTTTCTTCTTACTCATTTGTCACCTGCATGATTATTCCCTGGGATATACCTTGATTCTTGACTAAGGAGGAAGTGCTTAATCTTGTTTCTTAGATGTTCATGAACAAATTCTCACCCTAGAAGGTTTCAGTTACCAGATACCTGGACTGTGATTGTTTTAGTGCTCTAAAGTTTTCTTCTGGTAATTAAACACATCTTATGTGTCAGTTATGTTGGTTAGCATTCTAGAGTCAAAATATTAAATTATATTTATCTCTACATCTGTGATAAGTTGTGCAGTACTGCTTCTTCCCATGCCTTACCTGACATTGATTTTCTGTTCATATAACAGAAGCAATTTCTATGGCACATAAAAGCAAAACCTGTGCAACACAGGAGCATTCCAAAATCTGCAAATAAAAAGCCAGGGTTTTTATTCACTTGTGTTCTTTTGCATAGTTGTCCTTATGCCTCACATTTTCAGTTTCAGCTCTGTGTAGCTCTCCAGAAGATGCATAACAAATGAAACATCAACTTGTTTTTATAGGTGTAAGGAACAGGCTCACCTTTCAAAAGAGGCACATTATGGGTGGTGGGTTTTTTTTTTTTGAAGTCCTGGGTAGGTGTTGGACAGCCTAAATGAAGAGGGGGAAATGTGGCAGTGGAATGGAAATACTTACTTTACTCCCTCATATTTATTCTCTTTTTCCATCACATTAGTATTTATTATATATTATTTCATGAGAAACAGTCTTCAAGAGAAAACTCTTTAGGCGCTGATGAGAGGCATTCATCTTAGTCTTTGCTATCTTTCTTTTTCCTGGCTGTTAGTCTTTTAATTTCAAGAGGCTCTTCTCCTGTATGATTTGATGTCATTTTACTTGTTTTTGGAAAATTGTGGAAACTTTGAAATGGATCCTACTGTTGTTAGGATACACGACAGCAGCATCTTAAAAATGATGGTGGGGAAAGCTAGTAATCCCAGCCCCTACTGTCCAAATCAGGTGCAGCACTGACTGACTTACTGTTCACTGGGAATTCATTTTTTATATTGTCAAATCTATCCTGTGGTGATGGAAAAGAGGGCATGTTTCCAGCCTCTGTAGCATTGTTTTGACAGTCTGTACCAAACCATATTGTATAAACCTACCTGAAGTATATCTCTGGTATGTTGTCGGACACTACGGTCTGTTGCGTTTTCTCTGCTTAACTAGCTAAAAAATTGTTTATTGTTCATATTGTTTGTTAAACAGGAAATTAGATGAGAGAATGATTAGGGGACTGCTTGGGGTGGGGTGATTCCCGACTGTGATTTGTTCAAAAGGGAAAAATAGCCAATTATATTTGAAATTTTTGTTCCACTCCTGATACAGATTTCTCTTTGGATGTTGCTTGCGAATGTTTGCTCAAGTAATATACTACAAAAAGGAAGTGTGACCATGTGCATGAGGATTCAAGAAAAACTACAGGGTGAAAGAGATCGTTGAAGCAGTTTCCCCATATGCCTCCTGGGCAGTGGCCCCTGTAGCAGTCTCAGGTATCTGCCGGGTAGCTCGGCCAGGGACAATAGCTTTTTATAATCAAAAACAGAAGAATAGTCCAAAACAAACTCACTAGTCCCGTGCCAGGCCTCCCATTCTCCCGAGGGTTCTGATAGTTCACAGTCCCTGCAGGAGTGCAGGGCTGGTCCTTTCCTCCAGGTAGGAAGGACATGCAAAGTCTGCTTTCCTTGCTGATCAGCCACTAACTGAACTCTCTTTCTCTCCTTTTAACTTCATTGCCAGCAGTGAGTGCAAGGGTAGTGGGATTTGGCTGAGTGGGTCCACAGCAGTTTGTTAATCCTTGCCTGTTGACACAAATTAGTCGGAATTTCAGTAAATCTTGATCTAGCCTTTGAAAAGAATGGATGGTGCCCTTTAAAAAGCTCACCCTCACTACTGTAGCATTATTTTTGGTCCTACTATGCTTATCACCAATTTAGAGGTGAACCACTACTTGCTTTTTTTAAGAAACTAAGTATGAACAATGGTATAAATCTACCATCTAGTTAAGTGTCTAGCAATGCAGAAACTGCTGTTTGGATGCTGTGATACTATTTCTGTATGAAGTAATGTAATATGTTGGAGCTGTTGACAGATCCAAAATAAAGTGAAAGCTAAAGTAAACATGGTACAGGTGTAAGACAAATAACATTTGCTCATCAGATGATGCAGGTATGCTTGTTCCTGACATACCACAGATAGGTTTGAAAACGTAAGTAGTTTGGCATTTTCTGTTCATCACTTTCAGTCCTTTAAGGTCAATA
This sequence comes from Dermatemys mawii, assembly GCA_007922305.1. Lineage (NCBI taxonomy): Eukaryota > Metazoa > Chordata > Testudines > Dermatemydidae > Dermatemys > Dermatemys mawii. Next base: position 654,315 of record ML677355.1, read on the forward strand.
GGTATATAATTTACAAATGTTAATCTACTCAATTTCATTGTTGTCCTTATCAGATTAAAATTGGAACACTTCCAATATAGCTGATCCTTTTTTTCTGTCAGACGTTGAGGATGCAGATATTACTGCACAATATGTACATTATTGCACCTACACGTAAGTTAAATTTGCCAAATGGCTCATTAAACCTGATGCATATAAGAATCTAATTACCTGCATCTAGATACTGTAGTAAAATTAAAAGTATGATTTGTCTCCACAAATGCAGAGAATTGCTAAGAGACTTCTTTGGCTAAAGTTTGTTAGCCTGTAGTGGGAGATTTATGTATGATATGAATTTTTGCTCCAAAATGTTTGCTAATTGGAGAAAAATGGAGTTGAGTCTAGCTGTATTGAGAATTTTCTGATTTTAGCTGCCTGTTATCTCATAGCAGCAAACATAGGAACAAATTGCTATCTAATCTGCTTGAGATGAGTTGACTCAAATGCATCAGCCAAAGAACATAAGCTGCTTAATGAGATGTTAAAAAACAGACTGACAAAATATGAAAGATCTAGATATGAAGAGGAAGCGTGTATAAAATACTGTTTAAAACAATAGTAATGATAAATTACTATATTGTTTTTAAGCTTGTATTGGAATTTATGGCTAGTAGACATTTCTCAGTTCAATAAAGCAATTAAAACTGAAGCTTGCTGAGTGTATAACTAGTATCTATGTTATGAAGTACACAGGCAAATGATTATTAAAATTTAAATAAACGTATGTAGAGAAGGGAGAGGGTCTGTCCAGAGTGGTTGTGAACTTGAGCAGCCAACTTCTGTTCCAGTCAAGATGGATTGCTTGGAACAAGATCAGTTCCTTTGGAAGCCTCTTTTCCATTGGCTTTGAACAGTACTTAAAATGCTAATCCCATACTGGGTTACTCTCAAAGATTGAATGGCAGCATGAGTTCAGCATTAAAAAGCATCCTTAAATAGATGAGGGCATGACTGGACTTAGCCTAACTTTTCACATTGCTTGATTTGATTGAAAAAAGTCTTGGCCGACAGCATTACATGTGTGAGGCAAAGCATTTTAGCCAGAACATTACATATATTTACATGGCATAACATGATACATTTACAGCATTATACATTTATATATTATATACAGAAAGCTGTGTTAAAAGAACATTAAGGTTGTGTACACACAAGAGAACTGAATTAAAGTGGTTAATTCTGGCATTTCTCAACTTTTCCTTTGCAGTCTTAACATTCTTTTAGCATTTTTTACTTTTCAGATTTTTTTAAAAGTGAATTGAATAACCAAAACTCCCATTTTATGGAACCATATTGACTTCCTGCATGAATCATTGGTCTGGTTGGAATCCAGGACCTTAGATCCATAACACAAGACTGTTGCTACTTCAGTTTAAGGAGTAACTAGTAGTAGGCTATTGTTCTGTCTGTGGACCACCCACTACAGGCATGTGACATACACTTTGCCAGTGATTTACAGATCTTTGCTAGACAGCAAAGGAATGTTGAGAATTTTGGGTTCTGTTCCTGTCTCTGGAGGGTAGGGTGACCAGACAGCAAATGTGAAAAATCAGGACAGGAGGTGAGGGGTAATAGGAGACTATATAAGAAAAAGGCCCAAAAATTGGGACTGTCCCTATAAAATCGGGATATCTGGTCACCTTACTGGAGGGTAGTGTGTGACCTAGTGGCTAGACAGCACAACCAAATACAAATTTGGCACATTGATTCTGAAAGACAGTGAGCCCAAGTGCATGAGACTTAGGTCTCTACCATACTAGAGACCTGGGGTCATATTCTAGTCCTTGCTATGCCCCTTTTACTGTGCTCCAGTGTACTCAGTCCCATTTTGTTCCTCTCATAGCCACTGTAGGGCTTGTAGCATGTAGGGACATGCTAGGGAAAGAAAAGGAAGTGGCTAATGTGTGGAACTCTACAGCAATTGTGGGCGTGGGAGAGGCTCATAGGCAGCTAGGTAGGGCTGCAGTAAATTAGAGCAGCCTCTTGGTCGTACAGGCATATCGCGTCTTAGGCGCATTTAACATACGCAATTTCCGCTTTACGCGGGCGACCAAAAAAAAGGGAAAACTAAAAATATAAAAACTTTCTTTAGGGCAGGCGATTTTGCCTGCCATTGAAGTCAATGGGGTTTCGGCTATACGCAGTTTCCGCTTTACTTGGACACCGCGGAATGGAACCCTCGCGTAAGACACGACATGCCTGTATTCATAACTCTGGCAGTGGTGACTTTGTGCCGTTACCCCATGTGTAAGAGACAGTGATATCTGCTCACCTCCTAAGATAGGGGTATGAGGCTTTGCTCAACAATAAGGACTGTGAAGTGTAGAGAATTAATAACACCAGTCAATGGAAGAGCAAAACTAGGACTTGTCTCCTTCTGGTGCCCAGTGCCCCCGTGATTAAAGCAGATTGAAGCAGAAAGAGGAGCTTTCCCAAACCAGGAAGCAGAGCTCTATGCTCCCCTAACTCATGCCTGCTTTAATGACTACCTTCTCCTAGGCCAAAGGAGGGGCGGGGCAGCTGCAGTGCTGTCCCTAGCTCAGGAGCATGCTGCATGTGGTTGGGATGTAGGAAGTTATGCAGGGCTGGAGTTACGCTCAGTGTGGGTAAAATGTTCAGAGATCATAGCCACAAACCTTTAACAAGTTCTACTGAGCGTGTGCACATCGTAATTTTTAGAGGTTTATAGTTTGGCCAAATATGGATGAGTTCTCATTTGGACAGCAAAAGGCCTCTCTCTGACACCAGGATACTCCATCTGCCAATTTTTAGGTGCGTACTCCAAACCTGGGAGGCACTAGAGTTGGTAGAAAATATTTCTAACATTGGCGAACTACTTATCTCATTCCCAGAAATAGCTTGACTCATTTCTACTGAATTTAAAATTAAAAAACAAATTCTGCCTAAGGCATGAAAAATTTCAGCCTGAATGGTTAAAGATTGGCAACGTTATAAACAACTGAAATCAGGGTCTCCTAATGGAAGGTGTTAGGCAAACTTACATACAGGTATCACCACAGTCCAGCATAACTTGTGTGTCATAAAATTAACACACTGCATTGATTTGTGAACAAGTATCCCTGTAAACTCATCCGGCAACAGTTTAAATATTTTAAAATGTAATACTGTTTTGTAAGTCAAATAGTAGATCCTGGCACAAACAAACTGTGGGTTATGGAATTTAATATTCAGTGTGAACGTCAGTATGTGGGTGTGTTTGCCAGTATGTGAGAGTGACACCAAGGGGACCGCAGAGTTTATGGCATTACTGATGAGTAGCAGGATCCTGAAGACCATGTTGGAGTGGGAGGGGCATAAAATGATCTGTACAGATTTAAATAATGGAAAGACATATGCTAGAAATTTCACATCTGGAAATAGGGAGAAGTCTCTGAAGGAAACAAACAGCTGGGTTCCTTAGGTGAATGTACAGCCTCCACTCTGTTTAAAAGAAACAAAAATCCTGCTTTGGGATTAGCAGAGGGATATTGGGAGGAACATAGAAATCAGTGGGGGAATTTTTTGAAAGATTTTCTGGGGTGTTTTTTCTTTCTGCTTGTACTTGGTAATACTGTTACTTTTTTGTTCCTCCAATACATTTTATGTCTTTAGAGCCAGCAGTCATGAGGAGTCTCGGACTCATTCTCTCTCTCTCACACACACATGCTCAGACATATTCACCATAATAAAGAGCTGCTTGTGCTGCTGGCAGCCCAGATTTTGTTGAACAATCGACAGAATCTCTCGCATGGCGCCAGAAGAGCCTATTATATTCTAGCTGACTCCCTGTTTCTCATTTTTACCCATTTTTAAGGGCCTTAGGAAGTCTCATGTATGCCAATCATCAAAAGAATATTTAGCTGTTTTTCTATTAAAAACTTGCAACTTAATTTTTAATTGAACCATCCTTTCAAATGAATGGAACGTCAGTACTTGGTGAATCTTTCCTACAACATGAGATATGGATATTTCTTGTATGAGGAGCAACTATGAAAGTTATTAGGTTTTAAAGTTAACGGCTAATTAACCGGAAATTCACAACTCTTTCTGGGTGGTTGTTTTATGCTCTTTGGCTGCAGAGTGTGTTGGTTTTTGCTCTGAACGTTTTATGAGTAATCAGGAGCAGAAAGCTTTGCTTCAGAAGAAAGAAGCACATGAAGTGAGTTTGGCTTCATCCCAGTTCCTAACGGATTCATATCTAGGTAAAAAGCTTTTCGGAGCAGGGGTTGCCAGGGTGTTTGTCTTGTACAACAACATGCAAACATTGGCACATACCAGTCATCACAATTAAAATTAATAACTCTGGAGTGGTGGAACTTCACTTGGGGAAACTAGAGATGGGTGTGGTGGAAGCTTGCTCAGTGCCTTCTTACCCTATCTGGCTCATATCAGTCAGGTTAATCTCACAAGTTCAACTTCACATTTCCGAAGGAGGCAACTGAGCTCCGCTGACTTAGTTTTTCTGTCGTTTATATACTGTCATAGGTCTGTTAATTGAAATTACACCAGCTGAGAATCTGCCTCTTACTTTTTAAACACCCCAAAGCATTATATCGTATCCTAGGGGAAAGTGAACATTAAATATTGTAGTCCCTGTAGCGTCACCAGCTATTCAGTTTCTTCATATACTCGGCACTGAATTAGCATGTTTAGAATATTTATTTTGTATACACACTAAAGAAAGCATTTGTCCATACTTTCTAGGTTTCTTTGACATTACTTAAAATGTCAAGAAATGTAATACCCATATGTATCTCAGCAATACAATTCAGTGCCTAATTCAGGTACTTCACAAAAACATTAGTGCCTAATTTCTCTCCTACTGAACAATGAATATTCTAGCTAAATGTTTAGCTGGATTAATTGAAATGGCAAAATCTGGGCCAAAATTACTTATTTACTAATTGTTAAATTACTCTAATGCTCCTTATATAGCTGTGTGGAGGTAGGCCTCCCTGTTTTTTCTGGTACATTTTTCCTCAATTGGGTGAAAACTTTAGCCAACATTTTTGAAATTGAATGCCCCAAGTTAGGCACCTGCATCATGAGTAACCCAGTTGTTTGAGGGTTTGGTACCTCTGCACTTAGATGGATAAATGTAGATATAATTTTCTAGCTCTAAGGTTTCAGTTTGAAAATTTTGGTCTTTGGCTGCTATCAATGAAGTACTAGTAATCAATGTACATTCTTAAGTGTTTGTTTGAGGAAAGGCACCAGGGAGGATATTTTCTCAGTTGAATAGTGTTGACAGCTGCAGAATCTAAGCTTTCATTTAAAAACAAACAGACAAAAAATACTCTAGTCCTTACAGTTGCAAAGATCTTTTAGAGCAGCCGTGTCCAATACGTTCGCCACTAGCCACATGTGCCTAATAGGCTACTGAATTGTGGCTAATGCATGTGGCTTTTTTATAATGTGGCTAATAAGAAAAATTCAAAACCACAAGTGTAGCTAGAAGTGTGGCTAGTATCGAATTTCTGTTGGACACCGCTGTTCTAGAGTGAACCAAGTGTAAACTGATGCTGTATGGTCTTCCCAAGTCTGCATGGATAACTTGAGTGCTGCTGCTCAGAGATTTCCCAAGTTGCAGCGTAGTGAAAATTGGCCTGAATCTTGTCAGTTTTCACTGTTCCGTATTTAGAATACAGTGGGCAGCAGTGAAACAGAGAAGATGGTCAGCTTGAATTGCTCCAGCTTTGGAAAGCTATGTACAGCAAATGAGCAGGTACTAAAGCTGTTCACAATTGTGGTCCACTCTCCAAAAAATATTTAGGGAAGTGGAACCACCTGTCCCCAACACACCACCGCCGTCACCCTTATAGTAGTCACGATGCTCTCGGGTGCGAGAGAGGAATGATTTATATGTATTGTAATAGTGCCTAGGAGCTGCATGGACGAAGATCTTGCTGTGCTAGGTGCCGTACAAACAGAACAAAAAGAGTCCCTGCTTCAAAGAGCTTAGTATAGAAAAGACGCAGGGGGAATTCTCCCTCTCTCTTCCAGCTGTCCAAAGGATGTGTGTGAGAGCTTCAGGTTTTTCAAAACCTGATAGCTGGAGGCTATGAGAAATAGAGTCTCTTCTTAGGGTCCAAGGCTGCACTTGATGCAAATGCAGTGATCTTCCCTTTCCCTCAGGGAGCACAGGTGGCTGTGGCTTCTCACAGGGACACTGCACCCAGAGACAGATCCTTCCTTTTAGTTTAGTCCAGGGGTCTCCAAACTTTATGAGACAAAGGCCATATTAGATTTTTGAAGGGGCTTCTCAGGCCGAAGCGATTGAAAAAATTCAATATATATGCAAAATCCCCTCCCTTGCTTTCTGGCCGCTGCTGTGGCACCCCTCCTCCTTTGCTCCTTCGGCTGCTAATGCGCCCCTTCCCCCTTTACTCCTCCAGCTGCTGCCACAGGGGGCACTCACCCCTCCACACATGGGGCCGCCGCCAGCAGCTTGCGGGAAGGGAGGACAGCGGTGACTTCTCCACGTGCCTGCTCGGCGTGCCTGCTCAGCTGGAGGGCTGGACAAATCGAAGCCGGAGGCCGGATCTGGCCCCCAGGGCCGTAGTTTGGAGATCCCTGGTTTAGTCGCCTGGCTATTGAGTGTTAGGGCCTGAAAATGTTACCAATGTTTGAGCAGGTAGTGGAGGGGTTGAGGCTGGTAGGTGGAGAGAGGGAGAAATTGAAATAAGAGAAATAAGATATTCAAAACAGGAATTTTTGGGGAGCGAAGGTGATACCAGGGAGAAGCGTCACACAAAATGAGTGGTGAGAAAAGGGACAAAGTGAGGAGAGACACTGAAAACTACATAAGAAGAGCTACCATGTGAATTATTAAAGAGAGACAGTGGTGTGAAGCCAGGAAGGAAAAGAAAGTGTACCAAAATCAAGGAATGCACTGTAAAGTGTGATTGAAAACCACATTAAGGAGAACATGAATTAGCAACATGTTAAAATTAAATGCAGTACCCAGCTCTTCCGTTGCTGTAAATTGCAGGGCTGTGATAGCACCAGGTATTGTTCAGCCAGGCTTAATCCTCAGGCAGCTGGTGTTGGGTACATTTTTCAAGCTGCACAGGAGCATCCTCATTTCTGTTTGTTTCAGGACTGTTCATCTTCCAGGCCCTGAATAAACATGTTAAAAATATCCATTTGTCATGGGAGATTGTGCCACACATTGAATTCAAACTTTTGTGCAGAAGAGGCATGTAATCTGGCACTGCCCAGTCTAAAGCTATTCCTTTGAGCTGTTCAACATGCTCACTTGTCAACTGGCATGAAGACATGGTCCCAGACACTAGTTAGCCCTGGGACAGACCTTGAACACAATGGTATGAGCTATGGAGGCTCCTTTTAATCCTTCTGGGTGACTTTCTAAGTAGGGAAGTGGCTAATCTGTTGCTTGTGCATTCCTTATGTGTGAGAGGAGGGGATGAAGAAAGCTATGTAAGGTTCCTAAAATTTACTTGAACTCAGTTAGCCTTTACCTCTTTGCAAACTGTCTGTCATGTTCTGAGAGTAGCCTTGTGCCCTATGATTACTCTGAGCAGTTTGGGGGCAGTTTTCTTATGATGGCTGTACAAGCTTGCTTTTACTTTCATCTGTAATTCATAAGAAATTTGTCAGAACTTGATTGTAAATGGAGAAAAGGGAAGAAATAGACACTCGTGACTGCAACTTCAGTTTAAAAAAATATGAACTTTAGATAGCATTTATCATAAGCATAGAAGTCAGTCCTGACAGCATTGGAATTCAAAGTTCATTTTAAACAAATAAACAAGCCCTCAACAATGGAAACTGTTAAAAGCACAGTTAAGGGCACCGAAACAAGCATAAATCTGTCTTCATAGTAAGAACAACCAGGGTTTGCTTTATCCCAGCCATTATGCAGGTTCATGTTTTATGTGACCACCAAAATAGTAATACTTGACTCTTAACTAGAGCTGACTGGAGACAAGGTTAATTGGAAAATGCCAATTCATTGAACCTGAAATATTTTTCAGAAATATATTGGGTTCAATGAACTTCTGACAAAACACAGGTAGGGTTCCCCGGGCTCTGGGCAGCCCCTTCATTATAACTGTCCTGAGGCCAACGACCTCAGAGCTTCCAGGGTCTATGGCTTATGGGCAGCCTTGCCATGTGGACTGCCCCAAAATCAGGCTCTGTCTGGAGCCATGGCTCTTAGGGCTTTAGGATCCCTGCTCTGTGGTGAGGAGCTCACCTGAATCCCAGGGCATCCCCAGAAATGGAAGCAGCCCGGGAGGTGGGGCCAGCTGGCTGCTCCATTTCATTTAGGAAAATGGAACTGAAATGGTGGCGTTTTTGTTTTTTTTTTTTTTTTTTTAATAAAAAAATTCAGAATTTCTTTTCTGTGGGAAATGGAAATTTCAAGTTTTTTTCTGAATCGGAATGAAAACTTCTTTGAAATGACAGAATTTCCCATGGAATGGAAATTCTGAGGTTTTTGCCAGATCTCATCTTAACCATAGAGGTCAGTCAGACTCCAGGCATAAACAATCCGTGGAAGAAGCCCTTTAATGATTCTTGATTAGATGCATAGCCTACTGAAGGCAGTCTTTTCCCTTTGCCCGCAAAGATTTCATGTGCTATGAAATATCCAAGTGTCATGAAATACAGATCTAGTGTATCTCTGTATCCAGACTCTTGAACTGAGATAACAAAATTATAGGACTTGCATGGAAACCTAAAGGTTAGCATGGTGCAAAGTATCATGTATTAGTATGCATGAACAGTTATGTAACATGTTCTGTGGTTCAAACCTTCAGTATTTCATCCGCAAGTTGCACAAGTACAGTGTCTTTAAATGTTAAGACCATCCAGAAGGCTGGTAACAGCGTGTGGGGCAGAAAAGGTTGGTGTCAACCTTTACTCCATTTTAAGTGTTTAGTTTGTCTTGAATTGAGTGAAGTCTGGGCCACTTTCAATACATGAACACCTCCATTAAGCAGCTGATTTTTTTTTTTCAGCCCATTGAGTGATCAATTCCATTATTTTTTATTGTGCTGTAAATGAATCTCTTTGTAGTCTCTCCTTACAGAGCATAGGATGAGAGTAACATTTGGTTGATGTAGTTTGGCTCCCTAAATGTGCCTGACTTCTCTCTCTCTTTTTCATTTGTAGGTTTATCCTTCAGTCCAAGGGAGTAATTCACAACCAACTCTTAGAAAAACAGAAAATAGCAGAAGAGAAAATTAAAGAACTTGAGGTAAGTTTTAGGTGAATTAAGGTGATATTGAAAGTAGGACCTTAAAAAACATCAACATAATAGTCTTTGTTGCATCCCTTACATATATAGTATATTTATATAGCGCTTTTCATTCTAAAGGATCTTAAAACTCTAGAACTCCTATCCACTGCTGAAACATTGCTATCTCTTGGATAGAATGCAGCAGCTGTCATGGTAGTAATATTAGCAATGCATATCCTGCCGACCCTCCTGATAGGAAAATACCTGTCTAGTCTAGAAGTAATGAATATGATTTAAAGATATTACCTTATTTGAGAGATACAGAAATATATAGGAAATGCACAATAATTTCAGTTAATGTCCATTTGCAAGTTCAATCTGCTGAAATGGGACGTTGTATCTGTTTAATCTTGACCAATGTCCAGGGGATACAAACCAGATTCAGTTGCTCTGCTCATCACATTTAATTTTTCAGAGGGATACAAATAGAAATGCATCAAAAATGTTTCCATTATGTCTTTTTTTCAAATGTCCCCAATATGTGAATAATATGAAACCCTGCCTCTTAGTATCTTGAGCAAAGAACTTAAAAACAAAACAACAACAAAACCTCTAGCAATGTGTTTGGGGAAGCAAATGATGGGTTGACCAAACAGTTTGATATGTTAGTGTGAGCTTTAGAGAGGGAATTAATAGGGAAGGCAGATCAGGCATGTGTGTGCACACATGTGCACTCGCACCAAGGAATAGTGATGTGAAGTGCTTAAAGTGCAGTTTTACTCTGAGAAGTGGCACTGTGGTGTTCTGTATTTACTCAGTGACTCCTGACCACATCTGTTCAGTTGTTAAATAGAAAGGTGCTTTTATTTTGTTTCCCCTGAAAGCGCAGCCTAGAATCAGAAAGGCAAGATGGCTTCTGTTGTTTGCATCTTTAGCAGTAAATAATCTGCAGGCAGAACTTAGTTAACAGTTCCGCTGATGAAGTGGGAGATAGATATGACACATGCGTTAGATTCTGTTCTGCCTTATCTAGCACTAAAAGGTGTTAAAAAAAAAAAAAGAAAAAAGTCTTAAATGAATGGCCTGAGTTTCAGAGATGTTTAGCAGCCCTAACTCCCATTAAACACAACAAAAGTGGCATGTGTTCCATTACTTTTGAAAATCAGGTTCTTGTATTTTGTTCAATAAAGTACTTCGATATGATTCTGAATAGACACAGGGAGCAGACCTGAAGAATAAGAATGTGCCATTTTTAGGTGTTTTTAATTGTAAAGACTGAGGATTTAATGTAGTGAAAGGCGTTTTTAGTCAAAGAACGGATGATAGGATGGGGCAGATTTAAAGTAGTTTTGGGTGTTGTGTTTGAATGGGACAACCTTAAGCTTGCATTTTCTTAGTATATATCGTTCACGTTTGTGGTGTTGTAACAATATTCTTGAAAAGTAACATACACTCCAACTACAGAGATGTTCCTGCAACCATAATGGCACCATGACAAACTCTTTAATGTGGGGGATATGTTTTTGTTATAGTAGTACCCTAATAAAAGTAGGCCCTACCCTGAGGGACATATCCTAACCTTTGAAAATCCTTTTTTAACAGTCTGTTTTCAGCAGAAAGGAGAGAACAGAGATGTCTATGGAGGCAGCTCTGCTAGTGATATGAACCAAGATAACATTTTCAACTACATTTTGGACTTTAGCAAGTGTAGGTTGTTAGGTCTGATCAAACTCGTACTGTGCCTATTTAGTTGTGAAGTCCAGGGCACTGTAGCTGGACAGTGCTGTCCTATGCTCTGGAGAAAAACATTAACACTGTATTTATAGGAAATTCTCTCTCCATGAATCATGTGAAAGATGCACTTGCAAATTACAGCTGTCATTTCTGAGCGGAGGTGCTTAGATTGACCTCACGGCTGGGACAGGCAGTGATGAAACCCAATGTCAGTGATGTTCACAAGTTCCCATGCTGCTTCAACAGTTAGTAAAGTGTTCTTTTGAATGCACTCTCTGAACCTGAAGCCATTCCATTGCTTGATAATTTGTCCTCTTGGTAGCAGGCAAAAATGCATCCCTTGTTGGTGGCAATTTTTCTTCGCTTGTGTCTTGGAAAACATACCTCTGCAAGTGTTGTGCAGTGGTTCTCAGCTGGTGGTCCGTGGTGATTTTTTGGTGATCGACATGGATATTTCAAACCAAAATGTGTCTGCTCTTTTTAATCGTGTCCCAACAACAACAACAAAAAGTTGTTCCATGAACAATTTTTGATTGGTCTGGTGGTCCGTGGACTGAAACGAGTTGAGAACCACTTGTGATGTTGTTCTTCAAACAGTAAACTGGGCATAGGAACGCCTCCAGTCCATTTACGACTTCCTCAGTGACTCTGTCAGCTATTCTGAGCACTGTCAGGGCAAGTTCAGGTTCTTCGGAGGCTGAATCAAATGCCTTCCAGTAAGGTAAGTGGGTCTTTCCAGCCGGTTTTGTGTGGCTTTTAATGGTCCAAGTGATAGGAACGCATCTCTCAGGTATGTACAGTGATTCTATACCCTAGCAGCAGGCACAAAACCAGCATCTGGTGGACCTCTTGGGTAGCATCTCACAGAGAGCACTAGAACATCCATGTCTTGTGGAAAAATCGAGTTTAGTAGCACTTCTCTCTGTGACATTGATGGCGTGCAAGATCATTTTAGTGTCAGCTTTCTCCTGGGAACGATGAAGAAACTCCACTGACCACTGTGACGCAGCAGCTTCATTATTAAGCAGCAGCTTCATTATGCCATACACCGATGAAATTCTTTGAGCAATTCTTCACATGCTGGAGCGTTTTTCCTGCAAGGTATGGCGTTACTCATTCTTCGTGTGAGTATGAGACAGTAACTTCTTCACTTTGGCATTGGGAATGAGCAGCAGTTAGCTTTGTAATAGTCTCTGCCACCTTCACTCTGACTTCCCTCTTTGCATTTGAGTACACCATTAGTCTGGTTTTCTTAATGGGATCCCATAGATTGACAGAGCCTTGGATAATTCTTTGGGGTTTGAAGTCTTCATGCAAATCATGACCCACAGTATCCCTTCAAGTGACATCTTTAGCTGTCTCATCACTGAAGATTGCTTTTCTCATAATATTAATAAGCTCTGATGCACAAATGGGGAGGAGTAAGCTCACCTGTAGCTTTAAAATTGCTCCTCCTTGGTATTTAACAGCACCTAATGAGTTTAAATGGTGCTTGGTTACTTCTGGGGAAGTCGTTCTAAGCACAGTTAAAGTATCATTTGAAATTTGTTAAGAGTTCTGGGGTTGTCAAGGAAAAAGCACCATTCTCACTAAGAGTGACAGCTTCATACAGTTTTTTCATACTTAATGGATGCCTTTGGGCTTCCAGCTTACCGCACAAGAAGCAGGTGTTCTCTAAATGCATGCCATGGGGCTAGTATAAGGCAAGTCTCGCCCACAGTTGGCACCTGTCCCAAAATCTTTCTTTTTTTATTGCTCAATGTACTTCCCCTCCAGCCTTGCCAAATTTATTTTTTGGGTATGCTTTTTATTGCATGCAAGTTGCCACTGAGGGTTGTATTTAACCAGGTCTCCAGCAGGGGTATTCTCTAAAGATTCAGCTACTAGTTGGTATTCTTCATCTCCCCACAGACTTCTAAAAATGATCAAAACCAAGGATTTTGTAATAAATTACATTGGGATTGTAATTAACATACATTATGTAACTATCTGTGTACTGTTTGCAGATGGATTCCAGTAATTTCTGGCTGCATGCTGATGTCTTAACCAGTGCCTCATTACAATGCTTTTGTTATCATAAACCAAGCTAATAATCAGTACCACTGGACCTTTTCTTTTTTGCCAATGATGACAAATCAATTTGAAGAGCTCTTTCTATTATAATAATTTGTAACATTAAAATAAATTAATCAGTTATGTTTTGGGCATTAACTGATAACACAGTTCTGTCAATTGAGGGCCACAATTTAAGTTTGTGAGGGCTGTGTGTTTGACATACCTGTGTTTTAAAAATCATTTTTTAAAACTATACTTTAACACTTTCTCAATTATGTATTTACATCATTGTTTTAGGGTTGTGGGAGAAAGTACTTTGAAATGTTACCCAACTCAACCCATTTCCAGTGACACTCTATTATGAAAATTTCCGCTATTTGGAGAACCTGGAGTGGGGATCTGGGGACAGCAAGTCCCTCCATGCTGCAGAGCGGGACACTTTGAAATTATGATTCTGTAGATTTCTGTGACTCAAATGACACCTTCCTTAACTTTCTCTTATTATCTTGCCCACAGAATTACAGGTGCTCTCAGACTGACATCACTGACAATAGTAGTGCTTTAAGATGAGTAAGCTCTAGTGTAGACAGGACTCAGGCATTTTTACTATACACTAACCATTTCACCATTGATTACACAGGTGTAGCTGCAAAGACAGCTGTAAATGTCCTGGTTAGATGTTAAAGCCAGATGGAATCTGGTTGATATGCCTTTGTTTACTGAGTGTTGGGCTTCCAGGCTGCTAGTTTTACCAGACTGTGGTCAGTTTTCAGCAACTATAACCCTTAGCTGCATGTCTCCATCTGTTTCTGATGGGAAATGATTCTTAACCTTCTGAACTTTCAGATTGCTGGGTTAAGCAGAATGGGTGGAGTTCCCCGTAAATTATAACCTTATACTTCTTAGGCAGAGCTTCAGAGCTGTCCACTTGATGGTTATTTTCTCTCCTTTGAAGCCTACAGCTGCCTTTGGCTAACAGTTATTGGCACTGAATTGACTGTATCAAAAGCAGTGACTGATCTCAGTAACTGGTGGGAGAGGGAGAATGGCTGCCAGTTGGATTGCTCTCTCCTTTTTAACCATTGATATGGGGGCCAGGTTCCCTCAAGCTTCTACAGTTTGTTTAAAATGAAGATTCATATCCACTATTAACCACCTTTCAAGCTGGCTGTTCCAGGAGGAGCCATGGCATTCCTTGTGAGAAGGGTTGAAGTCTTACATTGATGCTTCCTGTGAGCTGAGGATTTCCAGGAAAACACCTGAATCCAAGTTAAATCACTGACGACAAGAGTAGCTGGGAAAGAATTTCTCTGGTCCTGAAACCAGCCAGTAATGCAGGGAAGAAATAATGTGAAACTTACGTGATCTTAGTGATTCCATTAGGTCACCCTAAAGAAAATATCAGACTGAGAGAAACATGGTGAGGTTAAATATCCCCAGATTATTAAATGTGGATAGGTTTTGAAGGTTGGATTTACCTTCCACCATGTCGTCTGCTTTCTTTACCAGCTCCCCATCCTCACGACAGTGACACAACTCCAGTGCTTCAGTGAAAATGCTCTCTTTGCACTCCGCTGCCTAGATGCTGTCTATGCCCTTCCACAGTTGAGGGTCACAATTTAACTTTGTGAGGGCTGCGTATTTCAAATCGTATTTTAAAAATTATACTTTAACACTTTCTCAAATATATATGTACATAATTGTTCTAGGTTTGTCCTGTTTGAGACCGTTGTGTTTATGGGAGAAAGGGCTTGGAATGATACCCAACTCAACCCATTTTCAACAACATTGGACATAGCTGAATTAGTTCAGCTTAACACCCCTTTCTCCTCCCCCAACAGAAGAGTAAGCCTGAGGGGTGGCATGGAGAATTTCAGTCCAAAGTTGGAAAGTTTTTTAAACAACTGAAAATGGGGTCTTGTGAGGACTAAGCGTTGGGCAACTTAATAACAGGCAATGCTCCTAGCCTCACTTAATTATAAAATCTCAGAAGTGTGTTTCTTTTTGGTAGCATGCTAAAAATAGTGCCCATTTTGAGTGTGCTTTTTGAAAGCGTGTGCCCAACTGCCATTGACAGTCCGGGAGTTGGGTGCCTAGTTCTTCTAGGTGCTTTGGGAAATCCCACCCTCAAGGGGGCTGATCCGGTGCATTGTTGGGAGTTTGTTGTATGAGACATTAATATTGCAGAGCTGCATGAGATGTATGCTGCAGACATAGGGCAGAATTTTCCTAAGTGTTCAGCCTTGGGAAGCCGGGCCAGGTCTTCAGAACATTGCGTGCCCATTGGTTACTGAGCTGTTTTGAAAATCTGGCAATAGGTGTCGCAGTGGGAGTTCCTGGGTGCTGAGTACTACTGAGAATCACTCTCTTGGTGTTCTTCAGAGGTTTGAGCTACATATTTTTACATTCACAGCACTGCCATAGTGAACTACTGTACATTGAGCCTGCGATATAAAACTCAACTTTCTCTTTCAGGACTCGTTTGCCCTATTTTTGCTTTTCTAATCAATGGATACAAACCCAGTTAAAAATAATAAATTGCAGGTTACTTCGAAGGGTTTTTGCCTAGACTTGGACTCAAAAATAAAACTGCCTACCTTTATACCAACTTCAATCTAAGTGGAATTAATAACAAGTCTGGCCCTGTAAATGGCTTTGAGACTCAGCTGCTTTGGAAGCCACTGTTAGGGGCACTGCAGGGAACCTCTTGAAATTCACTTGTAGAAAAAAAAAATTATGCTGTTCTTAAGGTGCTGAAAAATGGTGGAATAATACCCAGTGCTCAAAAAGATTCACAAACACCCATTAAACAGGGTTAGATACAAACAAGAAGAATTTGGATGAGCAAGGGTGCTGGGATTTCTACCACGGTGCTGTTCTTGAACAGTGGTTTTTAGATCCATCTCTGATATTTGCCCTTGGGTAGTAGATATCTGATTAACCTTGAAGCTCACTCCAGCCCAGGGGTGTGCAAACTTTTTGGCCCAAGGGCCACATTGAGGTTCAAAATTGTGTGGAGGGCCAGGTAGGGAAGGCTGTGCCTCCCCAAATGGCCTGGCTCTGCCCCCATTTGACCCCACTCACTTCCGTCCCCTGACTGCCCCCCTCAGAACCCCGGGCCCATTCCCCCGCTTCCTTGTCCCCTAATTGCTCCCTCTGGAGACCTCACTCTAACTGCCTCCCCAGGGCCCCACCCCCTGTCTAAGCCCCCCTGCTCTTTGTTCCCTGACTGCCCCACCAAACCTCTCCCACCTTAACCACCATCCCTGGGACCCCACCACCTAAGCTGCCATCCCCCCACTTCTTGCTTACCATGCTCAGCCAGCCTTGCCGTGGCTCCCCTCGCTTTGCTGGTCCCTGGGCGGGAACATGGGGCCCCGCAGCTCCCCACGCCCGGCCCAGCCCCTCCAGTGGGGCCCTGCCGCTCCCGGCGTGTGGTCCGGCCCCTCTGGCAGGGCTCCGCCGCATGGCCTGGCACCTCCAGTGGAGAGTGCGGGGCCCCGACGCTCCCCGCGTCCGGCCTGGCATCTCTGGCGTGGAGTGTGGCACCCCAAGCGTGAGCCCGGGCCCTGCGGCTCGCGGGTTGGCCCCTGGGCGTGGAGCAGAAGGCTACTGGCCCCGCTCCCCTGGCCCTTTGTGGGCCAGATAAAAATGGCCCGCGCTGTGGGCTGTAGTTTGCCCACCTCTGCTCCAACCCCTTGACCTGCAGGAAAAGAGGAAGAGATTTTTTTTGTCTTTCCTCCAGTCTCTAAAGCCTCGTTACTGCTGCAAGGATTGACGGGGGATGAAGAAAGGTCTCTGCTATTCTACTTCTCTCTCTCCTCATTATGGTCGATCCTGCTTCCCTGTGAATAGTTGCAGTGCCTGCATCTGATGTTGCTCTTAGCTTTCTCTGTAGCAATACCATGAAATTGCTGTGATTCTTTCCTGGTACCTCTATTGCATGGCAAAGCTGTGAGCAGTGGCAGAGGAACTAGACCTTTATATGCAAACCCAAAGATTGCACTTTACATTCAATGGACATTTGAAAATGATCTTGGCCATTGCAGGGGCCAATTCTGCAAGCACTTAAGGTGCTTAACTTTACACTTGTGTGTAGTCCCGCTGAAGTCAGTGGGACGACTTCTGCGTACGTGCTTGCAAGGTTGGGACCATAAGGCAATAAAAAAAAAAATGCAGCCTCTTAAATTCTGCAGAGACTGATGCCTCGTGCTCACATTACTTGCAAGAGGGGATTCCCACTCCCGAGTAGCAATTGGATTTTTCCAGCCTTGATAATATCAATTCTCTTGTTATGTATAACTATGTTAGGGGTGTGTGTGAAGTCTATTTTGAAAGCATTCTAAAAGCATGAGCACAGGCCCTTTTTAGCTCAGCAATGTTTGTGCAGCATTAGGAGAAAAACCTAGTAATGTTTTTCTTTCCTTATTTTTAAGGAAACATGATATGCTGGGGTGGAACAATGCTTTGTTTCCGGAAGTGTTATCCGTTTCCACTGTAGGGCTAGATGGACTCTGTTTTTAAATGTGGCATTTTAAAAAGACCAAACTCTGTGATGTTATAAAGACATGGAAAATGATTCTTCCTTCAGCGTGGAGGAAGTGATTATTGCTGTGTGTTTTCACTGGTAGTATCTGATAATCCCCCTCCCTCCCTCCCGCTATTCTCGGCATGTTTAGTTGTCAGGCGTTGTCAGACTAAATTGCTAAAAATAACAAATATGGGGGAGGCTGCTCTGTGGCAGCATTCTCCACTGGGTGCCGCTTGTTGAATTTAGATCCTTCATAGAAAGGGCAAAAGCAATCCGCTTCCATTCTTGTTGAATGGGATTTCTTTTTTTAAAGTGCTGACAAGAACATTGTTGTGCATCTCACATTTCCCAAACATTAATACTCCAAGCACATGTACAAGAGAATGAAAGCTGACTGCTCTTGTAGGGCTAAATCTTCAACGTCTGTCTACAGCAAAAACTTTTGATCCTGGAAGACCACAGGAAAATAAACAAGTGGTTGCGTTCTAGTTCAGAAGCATTGCCATGTGGCTTCTGAGAAGTCATGTAAAATTGTCCCAACCAAGGTTTAAGATCTGTTCATCCACCCTTTACAATGACGATGTAGAAACTAATATTTTACTTGCCCATCAAATACCATTAGTTTTTGTTAGTAAGAGGGTGAGTTCAACTTTGCAAGGCTCCTTATGGTAGAATAAAAAGAAAGTGTTGTTCTGTGGCAGTGGGATCTAATACAGTGGCGCCCCGCTATAACGCGACAAATGGGATCCAAGAAATCCCATCGCGCTAAGTGCGGGGTCGCGTTACCAGGGGAGAGAAGCTGCCATCCGCGCCTGCCGGGGACAGAGAACAAGGACTTGGGAGCCCCGGTATAATCGCACTATATCCGGATTCGCCTTTAACTGAGGCACGTTATACCTGGGCTCCACTGTAGTTAAGAGGCTGGATGTCAGGACTCAGAACTTTTGTTCCTGCCCTTGCCATGGACATGGTCTGTGATCTTGGGAAACTAGCAATATCTCAATTCCTCACATTCCCCCTCTGTAAAATAAGCATCATATGTCCCTCACAGAATCAGTGTATGGGTTCATTATGTTAGAGGATCTTTGGATGAAAGGATGGCCTGACTGCAGGTGTAAGATACTAGCACAGACGTGGGCAAATTACAGCCCGTGGGCCACATGTGGCCTGCCAGCCATTTTCATCCAGCCCACGAGCTTGGGCTGGGAAGGCGGGGCCAGTGGCCCCGCCCTCCCGGCCCTGGGCCAAGCACGGCAAGCTGGGCGGCCCCGTGCTGCCAGCTGGGAGTCCGGGCCAAGCGCGGCAAGCCGTGCGATCCTGTGCTCCCGGCCGGGGGGCTGGGCCCAGCGCCGCAAGCCCCGCAGCCCTGCACTTGGGGCTGGGCCCAGCGCGGAAAGTCCTGCAGCCCCGAGCTGGGGGCCAGGCTGAGTGAGTCTTGCTGCGGGCCCCCGTTCCCCGAGCTGGGGTGCCTGGCTGACTGCGGCAAGCCGCGGGGCTCTGCACTCTCAGCCCGGGGTTCTGGGCTGAGCAGGGCAAGCCGCAGGGCCCCATGCTCCTGGCCACGGGTGCCGGGCCGACCGCAGCAAGCTGTGGGGCCCCACGCTCCCGGCCCGGGTGCTGGGTGGAGCACGGCAAACACGCGGCCGAGTGGCGCTGCAAGCAGTGGGGCCCTGCGCCCAGCCGAGCAGGTAAGCCAGTTGTGGTGGGACTTCGGTGGTGGGGGCAGGGGTGATGGTTAGGGTGTGTGTGGGGTCTCGGGAGGGGGCAGGCAGGAAACAAAGAGCGGGGAGTTAGATGGAGGTGGGGTTCTGGGGGACAATTAGAGTGGTGTGGGTCTCTGGAGGGGTGATCAGGGGACAAGGAACGGGGGGTTAGACTGGTCGGGATTTTGAGGGGAGTAGTCAGGAAGTGGGTGGAGATCGGATGGGGGTGGGCCCTCCCCCATCCCCTCCCCTGCCCGGCCCTCTGCACAATTTTGAAGCCCCGAGTGGCCCTGGGGCCAAAAAGTTTGCCCACCCTTGTCCTAGCAGCATCTTCCTTCTACTGATAATCAGATAAGGAGTCTCTGAAAATTTGCCAGGGCTATTCCATGAGAACAAGGCTATTTTAATTAAATGTAGTGCTGGTGAAAAGCGCCAAATTGGCTTGGAGACTGAAGTTCTTTGTCACCAGGATAGTACAGTCCCGGTAGTAATGGAGGTGCATATGCTTCCACTTTGCTCTCGAGGAACCACTTCCAGAAGTGAGATGGAGCCCAGTTTCCATGCTTTAGGCAGTCCCTTGATTTCCATACTGAGACTGTCGACGTGGGTGCCAGTTGTGAGTGTAGCTTAATTATGTGATAGTCTAGAAACTACTGCGAACCCTCAGTTCATTTCACAGGCCACTAAACAGCCACCAGAAGGTAACAATGTTACGTTATTACTGAGCTGGACCACACACTTAATCCCATGAATTACCACTGACAAGCTGCTTATCCTATTGTGGATTCATGGAACAGGCTTTGATTTGGTTTGGAGTGTGTGGGCTTTTATCAAATACACAGGAGAGAATAATGAGTATCCCAGTTAAACCTTGTGTCAGGAGAATCCTCTCAAGAATTGCCCTCTCTGTGTTTTAATCGAGATGGATCTTATTTTGATGGTGTGGTTTTTCCCTTTTAGCACAGAAGCAGGCTGTCATTTTTAAGAACTGCTCCAAGTGTGCCCGTAAGTGCTGGTTTGCTTGAGCGCTGTCGTCTTGGCTTTATGGCCCGAGCTGCATCATGGACTTCTTGCAAATGTTTCCCACCATTGCTAATGCCAGTTCAGTTATAGTTTGAGCAACATTGGGAGTGTTGGTGTAGTGGAGCTGCTGGTATTTTGAGCACCATGTCCTCCAGGGTTGTTAATGCTAATGGAGCAGAACTAATGCTGCCACCAGTTTGTAATATGTCCATCACATAGACTGGGCTGTATCGGATTATGGCATTGCTGCATGTTTGAACTCTTTGGGAAAAGCTCGTACAGTGGAGTCACATCTTACGTGGGGGTTAGGTTCCAAGGTCCCCGCGTAAGATCAGAATTGCGTATCGTCAAGTATAGCCCGTCGCCGGCCCTGCTCAGCCTGCTGCTGGCCTGGAGTCCCATTCACTCAGCTGGCAGCGGGCAGAGCAGGGCCAGCAGTGGGCTGAGCGGCTCAGTCCACTGCCGGTCTGGGGTCCCGCTGCTGGCCTGGGTTTCCATTCGCTGAGCCAGCAGGGACCCCAGACCAGAAGCGGACTGAACCGCTCAGCCCATTGCTGGCCTGAGGTTCTGATCACTCGGCCCACAGGAGGCTGAGTGGGGCTGATGGCTGGGATTCCAGGCCGGCAGTGGACTGAGCCACTTAGCCTGATGCCAGCCTGGGAGCCCAGCCCTGCTCAGCAAACACTATTTAATTGTGGGGGTTTTATTGTTTTTTTTTTGCGGAGTGTGTGTGGTTGAATTCGCGCATGTTAAATGCGCCTATGATGCGACTCTACTGTATTGTTTCTAGACTTTCCTAGAGTCTGCTATTTAGGATGGTAGTGTGGAAGACTCCAGGACAGAATTCTGGCCTCCCAAATTGTTAAGATTTTCAGCTGAGCCTCTCCATGGCTTGATGAACCTGGATTTGTTTGGCCCTTAGGGGAGCTACCCTCTCCTAACTGATTTTGGAAGGCACTTCAGATTCTTAAAATCTTGGGTCGAGGGCTATCTTTAGAAATTGGTATTTTCTTTGCGTTTTGTCAAATTTGCGGTGAAAGTGTTCTTAAAATGAACATGCTGGGTCATCATTCAAGACTGCTATAACACGAAATATATGGCAGAATGCGGGTATAACAGAACTGGAGACATACAGTTCTCCACCAAGGAGTTCAGTCATAAATTTAATTAACACATTATTTTTTTAATGAGTGTCATCAGCATGGAAGCATGTCCTCTGGAACGATGGCCAAAGCAGGAAGAGGCATATGAATCTTTAGTGCATCTGGCATGTGAGTGTCTTGCAATGCCGACTACAGCAATGCCATGCCAATGCCTGTTCTCAGTTTTAGGTGACATTGTAATTAACAAGAGGGCAGCATTATCTCTTGTAAATGTAAACAAACTTGTTTCTCTTAGCAATTGGCTGAACAAGAAGTAGGACTGAGTGGAAGTTATTCATTGTTTTATTTTTGAGTGTAATTCTATAACAAAAAACCCTGAGTCTGTAAGTTGTACTTTCAGGATAGAAATTGCACTACAATACTTGTATGAGGAATTGAGAAATACTATTTCTTTTACCATTTTTACAGTGCAAATATTTGTAATAAAAAATGACAGTGAACACTGTGCACTTTATTCTGTGCTGTAATTGAAATCAATATATTTGAAAATGTAGAAAAAATCCAAAATATTTAATAAATTTCAATTAATATTCATTCTATTGTTTAACAGTGCGATTAATTACAGTTATTTTTTTGAGTTAATCGTATGAGTTATCTGCGATTAATCGACAGCCCTACTTTATTTGCAGTTTTATTCATATGGGAAGTGGAAGCCCCACTACCTGTTTTCTCATTTCTCTGCTTCCTTTGGGGATAGGTGGAGTAATATAAAGAAGCTTTTCCCCAGTGGTAACAACCTGCAGCTGTTCACCCACTACTCTCTGGTGCCACCTGCTAAGCCTCCACTGTTGCAGGATCTCCTATGGCAGGGCAGCCCACTGGACAAGCAGGCAGAGCTACCAGCTTGAATCTACCCTGTATATAGTTGCCAGTTTTCAGGAAGAAAGTAGTTGAAGTTTATCCTAGCACGTAGATCAGGATCTTTAAAGTGGGGAGAGGGCACCCACATTCTAGTCTTCCATTTAAAAATGAAAAATACTCGGAGCATCTCCAAAAAAATCCTCGAGGCCCAACAAAAAATCACAGCCACAACAACCTCACATCCCTACCCCTCGCTGCTTTTCTGGCTTAATTTTTTTTTTCGTAGCCAGCTGGAGGATATGGAGTACCCTGTAACTAGAATAATCAAAGAGAAAAAACATTCTTTTTACAAGAATCAGAGGGGTAGCCGTGTTCGTCTGGATCTGCAAAAGCGACAGAGAGTCCTGTGGCACCTTAAAGACTAACAAGCGTATTGAAGCATAAGCTTTTGTGGGCTAATACCCACTTCGTCAGATGCATGCAGAGCATTTACGTCATTTGGTTGCTGCTTTACAAATTTGGACTAATGCCAGCTAGTGCTGTGAGAGATGGGACAAAGTTAATACTATGCTAATTTCTTTATTGCTTATGTACTCCAGTTTTTGATTCTGTCCAGGTAACAGCAGGAGTAGGTCCAGTCAGGTAGAGGCGGCTTTACCTGTGATTCATGTAATGATGAGCAGTCTTACTGCATGATCGCAGCCTTCCAATTGAAAGGGAATCAGCTGCCCTGTAGTAATTATGATGAAACCAGGAGGGCAGTTTGTATGCCCTGCTATGATGAGGTTGATGCATTAAATCACTTCTGGCCTCCAACAGATCACAGATGAAAAGTGTGTCTGGACTTTTAAAATTGCCAGCAAAGTATGGCTTATAGTAAGTGGTATGCAAGTAACAGGCTGCAAGGTATTAGAACTTAAACCTAACGGGGATAGAAAAAGGAGAATTAGATCATTTAAAAGAGGAGATCTCCAGCTTCCTAACAGGATCTGGCACTGGGTTAACCCTGGGAGGTCATGAGATCTAGACTTTAAAACTTCACCTATTTTATACATGTACATGTTTTGGGCCATTGTGAATTCAATGGGACAACTATTATGTATACAATTACACTGGACCCTCGCTAGAATGCAGGATTTGGGGACCAGGCCCGGTACCGCATTAATGCAGGGACTGTGTTGTAGCAGGGACTGTGTTACCATGGATCCCAATTAAAGTAACTAAATTTGGGATCCATGGCCGCGACTGCACTATATGTGAATTCGCGCTATATAGATGTGTGTTCTAGCGAGGGTCTGCTGTATTTATGTGTATGTCTTTGCAGGGTTAGGCCTTTAATTTGGAATAAACCTTCATCATAATAATAATTTTTGTAAAGCCTGCAAGTTGTACAGATAGCTACTTGATTATTATCATATTAATAATTCACTCTACCAGCCCTCAGTTGAGCTGTAAATGGTAAAAATAAACATGTAGGTTGGCCAGAAGGGACTAAAATTTCATGCAGTCAAAAGTTTGAAATTCCACTCTGTTTCGTATTTTCACTGTTGTGTTTTGTCTTTAGGACCTTTCATGGTTTTCCTGTCTTTACTTTTTTTAGGTGTATAAACGTAGTAGATTTGAAACTAGGAAAATGATCAACATAGATATTTATAAATTTAAAAATCTTCTGATAGCTTTTTGAAGCGATGGCCTCTGGTCAAATTTGTCCCAGAATTTAGATTTTTATGAAAAATATACCTTTTATACTTTTTAAAAAAATTCCAATGGAAAAAGCTTTTAAAAACAATCTCACCTACCTCTGCGTTGTTTGCAAACCATCCTTCAACTGTAGTGAAGGAGAACTAGAATGTGAAATAGGCTAGAAACAAAAAAGTCTGCTTCTAATTAGATCTCTCTGTATGGAGTTAGGAGCCTAACTTTAGGTACCCAGGTTTGAAAATTTTGGCCACATTTTTTTTAATTATGATTTTTAGCTTCACTGGATCTCCTTTGAGGAAATGGTAGTACCCGAGGAGCAACCACCATATTTTCTGAAAGGACTGGACTCTGTTTTTATGAATACATTGAAAATGTCTTTTACACAAAGTTGCTAGGTTACAAAATCATTCTTGTAATTTGGAAACAGAGTATTAACACATTAAAAGGAGAGCTTGGAATTTATAGTGAAATGCTATCCAAGGCAATGGCCAGAACTTCCTCAGGGCTTTCCCTGGCATAGCATTACTCACATAGGAAATCCTTACTCATGGGACTAATATCGCTGCACTCACCTCTTAGTCACTGTGGCCCATCCAGCCACTCCTCATTGCACCTTACTCTATGCAGTTGATTGCGAGGCTAATCTGTGTTTCCTCCCCCACCACCTCCGCCCCAGGTGGGAACAGGAAATAGTTTATCTTGTCTTACCTGTACTCGGAACTGACTGAACTTGAGTCAGTATTGTTAAATCACACCTTGGTTTTCAGGAATTCGAGGGTGTTGCCATAACTGCCTTTTGGCACATGCCTTCCCTCTCTCTTTACTATGCCTTGAGTTACAAATTAATTGTTAGTCTAACGCTACAGCAGTTCTGCTGCAGTGCTTCACCGTAGACACTGCAGTGAGAGGAAGGGTTCTCCTGTCACCGTAGTTAATCCACCTCCCCAGGAAGTGGTAACTAAGTGGAAGAAGTCTGGCCATTGACCTAGCACTGTTTGTACTGGGGGTTGTGTCAGCATAGCTACATCTTTCAGAGGTATGGATTTATCACATCCCTGAGACACACAGTTATGCTGAAGTAACTTTTTATGATAAATCAGCCCTAAGTAACAGTGTGAATGTCTGGCCACTTCTCTTTCTACATCTGTAAGGCAAATAGAAGTACAGCAGGGTCTGAGTTAGGAAGAATGGGTATTTCTTATTGGCCTCTGATTTTTCTGAAAAAACATGTGGGCTTTGAAATCTTAGAAAATAATTTCAAAAAAGTTTCATTTGACACTGAATGTGAGGGCAGAGCTGAAAAAATACAATACAAACCTTTGCAAAAAAAACCCCCCAAAACCACATTTTTCTCTAAAAAGGCCATTCTGTCAGGAAGTGTTCTGACCATGTTACTGGGTTTAGCAGCAGTAATATGTTAGGAGCCAAAGTGTAGAACTGAGGAACTTACTACATTTTGCAGGACTCTGTTTTGTAAAGGACTTTTTCATAGAAAATATTCAAGCAAAAATTCAAATGACAAGGCGGGATTTTCAGAAGCACTCAGCATTTGGCCTAACTCTCTGCTCAGTAGTTAACAGGAGCAGGTTTAGGTCAAAGCCTAAAGGTTGAGTTTTGCCAAGAGGTTTAATTTAACGAGTAATCAATCTACTGAGTCCAGAGAAAGTACATTTCTGCAGCCACATATTGATGCTGCACAGGTCAGTTTTCTCAGGTTCATGTCAGGTTTTGGTGCAGAAGTTCATGGAATAGTTGTCATACAGCTGAGGAAGGCTTCATCTACACCCTCAAACACATCTAATTAAATGTAGTTCAGATGAAATGATAGTTGTGTGCAATAGGTTTCCAAATATGGGGACCGTATCTATCGACAGGCATGATTTATGTTTCACTCTAATTCCTCTTATGGTACTGGTATTGTGTGTTGCCAGCACTGTGAAAACATACCAGCCAAGGCAAAAAGAGAATAAGAGCTGATGATTTCTTATTCTGCAGACTTTTTCTCCTGATTTTATTCTCTCTGGACCATGTCAGCTGGTCTGTGGGTAGATTAATAGATTCCAAGGCCAGAAGGGCCATTGTGATAATACACCTCTTGTGTAACATAGGCCACAGAAATTCACCAAAATAATTCCTAGAGATGATCTTTTAGAAAAACATCCAATCTTGATTTCAAAATTGTCAGTGATGGAGATTCCACCAGAACCCTTGGTAAATTGTTCCAGGGGTAGATTACTCACTGTTAAAAATGTACACCTCATTTCCAGTCTGAAGTTTTCTATCTTCATCTTCCAGACACTAATCACATTAGACATTCTTTGCTAGATTGAAGAGACCATTATTAAATATTTATTCCCCGTGTCGGTAGACTGTAATCAATTAATTCCTTAACCTTCTTTTTGTAAAGAAATAAATTGAGCTCTTTGAGTCTGTCACTATAAGCCAGGAGTGGGCAAACTTTTGGCCCTAGGGCCACATTGGCGTTCAAAATCGTGTGGAGGGCCGGGTAGGGAAGGCTGTGCCTCCCCAAACAGCCTGGCCCTGCCCCCTATCTGACCCCCACCCGCTTTCTGCCCCCTGACTGCCCCCCTCAGAATTCCCGACCCCCCCAACCCCCCCCAACTCCCTCTCCCCACTCCTTGTCCCCTGATCACCCCCTCTGGAGACCCCCCCACCCTAACCACCACCCCCTATCTAAGATCCCCTTCTCCTTCTCCCCTGACCCCTAGCCACTCCCACGCGCCACCCAACCCCCCCCATTCCCTGACTGCCCCCCAAGACCCTCTGCCCTTTATCTGGCCCCGGCCTCCTTACTACACCACTGCTCAGAACAGTGCCGTGCAGCCCCACCCCAGAGAGTGCTGCTTGCGCGGTGCGCTGAGGCTGCAGGGAAGGGGGACAGCGGGGTATGGGCTGGAGCAGCCTCCCTAGCCGGAGTTCAGGGGCTGGTTAGGAGGAGCCTGCGGGCCCTAGTTTGCCCATCCCTGCAATCCTTTAATCATTCTTGTGACTTTTCTTTGAATCCTCTCCAATTATCAACGTCCTTCCCAAATTGTGGGTACCAGAACTGGACACTGTATTCCTGCAGTGGTCACACCAATGTCAAATATAGAGGTAGGAAAATCTCCTACTCCGACTCAAGGTTCCCTTGTTTATGTATCCCAAGATCTCATTAGGTCTTTTGGCCACAGCGTCACACTGGGAACGCATGTTCTGCTGATTATCCACTATGGTTCCCAAATCTTTTTCAGAGTCACTGCTTCCCAGGATAGAGTCCCTCATCCTGTAAGTCTGGCCTACATTTTTTATTCCTCCATATATACCTTTACCGTTAGCCATTTTAAAATACACATTGTTTGCATGATGAGGAAATGGGACATTTGAAATTAGTACACATTTTAGGTAGAACAGCTGCAACATTTCTTCCTGCATCTGGCAAACTTTTCCTACTCTAACAAACCAAGCCAAAGTGCTACTGTTCAGCTAGCGGTGGTATTGCAAGAAATATTGCAGGGACTAATTCCAGAAACCTAAAAACCTCAAAGGTGAGGAGCAGCACTTAATAGTTGAGAAGTTCTGGTGATGAGCATCATAGGATGAATTCTTATAACTAGGGCAGCGTGTACTCCTCTAAAGAACCAGACTCCTTTGAAATGACTGGGACTTCTGTTCTGCATATGCCATTTCCTTCTGGAAGTGGTAGATCAGGGGCTATACATACATTTGAATCCTTTAGTTGCCCTCTAGGCTAAGTGCTCCATTGCTGTCTCTAGCCATGGATGGTGTCCAATGCTTTCCTGCAAAGTGGGCAAATCCATTTGGATTCTCCTCCATCTGGTGTTCTGCCTTGGGCAGACTCTAGTGGAATTTCCTGAAATTCATCTCCTGCTTTGGAAGACTCATTGCGAACAAGTCAGGCTGTTCATCAGTTGTAGTAAGGTATAAATCTTAGTGTGTCGCTATATGGTGGGGGTTCTGGTCAACATGAGATGGCCCAAGGCTCATTAGACTTCGGGAACTGGTGTATGCCCATGCAGCTGCTCAGAAAAGAGCCAACTGATTGCTATGTTCTGAATTTCCCCAAGACATCTTGTAGCAGCAAATGCCTAGTCTAGCATTAGATGGGCTAATCTGTTTGGCTAATTAGATTTCACGCTGGCCAAGTAAGTGACAAAATGACAGAGCACCTCAGACCTGGAAAAGAGATGGCTAAGGGGAGATATGATTGTGGTCTATAAAATCATGACTGCTGTAGAGAAAGTAGATAAGGAAGTGTGTTTTACTACTTCTCATAACACAAGAACTAGGGGTCACCAAATACAATTAATAGGCAGCAGGTTTAAAACAAATAAAAGGAAGTATTTCTTCACACAATGCACAGTCATCCTGTGGAACTCCTTGCCAGAAGATGATGTGAAGGCCAAGACCATAACAGAGTTCAGAAAAGAACTAGAAAAATTCATGGAGGATAGGTCTATCAATGGCTATTAGCCAGGATGAGCAGGAATGGTGTCCTTAGCCTCTGTTTGCCAGAAGCTGGGAATGAGTGACAGGGGATGAATTGGTGGATGGTTACTTGTTCTGTTCATGCCCTCTGGAGCACCTGGCTCTGGCCACTGTCAGAAGACAGGATACTGGGCTAGATGGACCTTTGATCTGACTCA
Organism: Dermatemys mawii; assembly: GCA_007922305.1. NCBI lineage: Eukaryota > Metazoa > Chordata > Testudines > Dermatemydidae > Dermatemys > Dermatemys mawii. The sequence goes on from ML677355.1 coordinate 682,934, forward strand.
GTAGGGCCCTTCTTATGTCCTTTCCAAAGACCATGGGTAGACAAAGTTTTAGACTTTGTTACCGATCTTTTAGAAGACAGCAAAATCTCCTTCCCTCCAGCCTGGGCTATGTGGACAGTTTCAACCATCCTGATGTTGGCTGAAGCCCTGTAGGGTCGGGGAAGATGTTTCTCCAAATTAGTATGTATACCCAGCTCTGTCTTGAGATTTGATCACTTTCCCAAAGAGCGTTCCCACACAGACCCCGAGGAATGTCAAAAATGACACATTAACTTTAGAGATACAGAAACTCTTGGCCAAAAAGTTTATAGAGACCATGTCACAAGATGAGTTACATCAGGGGTGCTATTTGAGGCATTGTGTCATGTCCAAAGACTTCAGAGACTTCCTCAAGGAAAGGCTTCTGAGTGTGAGAATAAAATACTGGCAACCGACAGGCTGGCCCTCCAGAATGTGATATAATGTTTGAGAAAAGGGACTAGGAGAAGACAATCTTCAAGAAAGGAAGCTGCCAGCTTGCTTCAGACCCATCATTTAGGGTTTGTAGGAACAAGGTTTTACAAAGCCTAACATTAAGCAGAAAGTTTCTGTGACTTTTAAATTTCCGTGAAGAGCTTTTTGTTTGGATTTAAATGTTCCCTTCTAGTATTTGCAGCACACAAATTGAAGCATTGGGCTAAGGCAGGAGACCCAGAGGTCAAAACTGGCTGCTCTGAGTTTTCATTTTCCAAGCAGAGAGAGAAGCACAATGCAAATGTCAAAACCGGTGAAAAATAAATTATAAAAAATTATTTGATAAAAGACTGTGCCTTTAAATCCTAGGTGTAATCTAGAGTTCTGCCTCTCTCAGCCTTATTCAGCACGGAGAGCAGAGTGTAATACTGGCTTTTTAATGGAAGAAAGAATATGTGCCACCATGGCTGGGTGCCCAGCAGACACATCAGTAGCACATCCTCTCCTGAGAACAGAATTTGGGATTCTCCACAGATATGCAAAGTCCAGCCAAAAACCATCCTAGTTTCTCTCAATGTAGGGCCAGTATCTAAGCCACAAAGCTGTAGGAAATATATTTCTTTAGTCTTCTAATACTAGTCAGTGAAGGGTCTGAGCCATAGTTTTTTTTCCTCTTCCTGTGGAATGCCTGCATGCTACCTCTTTAACCTGTTAAGAATTTATGGCTTTGATGTGTCATGCTGCATGTCTGTTTCGGAATGGCACCAGTTCAATGATTCTTATTAGGAGGTGGTGTCATAAAAACTTAAGGTAGGAATCTCTAATGCACTGAACTCTAATTTACCTGAGCCGCGCAGGAAACTCGTTCCTGGATTGCCAAAGAGAGAGTCTGTGCTAATCACAGCTCTTTCCCTCTCGAGGGAGTATCAGCTGTAGCAACTTCTGCATTACACAGAGTACAGTTCTGCAGCTGCTGATGAAACCAAATAGTATTGCTTAGATCAGAAAACAAGGTGGCAGCATGCTACCTGAATAGGGGTTTGAAACACAAGGTCGTCTCTTAGGAGTAGACACATGAGGTTAGAGCTTGATGGCGGATATTTAAAACATCCTTCTTATTGTACTGCTGACAAGACACAAACCAAAGCAGCCTCTTAAATGGACTGTAATAGTAAGTACCAGGAGAGAGTTAGTGTTCACAGCCTGTCTTGCATAACCTCAAACCAAGGAGGAAGAGTGAAGTTCTTGAGCCCAATAACTGAAGCTAAGGACTGCTACATCATCCTGTCAAGGAAAGGCATGGAGGAAGACTGATTAATTCCTGTTCTTCCACTAAGTCACTGGTTTAAGTGTGGCCTACGTAAATTGTAGCTTTTATCATCCGATGGCTGCTCAGTGTCCAATGTGAATTCAGTTTATGGTCTGTACTTCAGAAGGGAAGCCAGATCTTGATGCCAGAGACGTTAACGTGAGCTCTCAGTATGGCAAGGGTGCATAAACAGCCAGTGCTATTTTTGGCTGCATCTGTGATCACGTGGGAGGTGCCAGTTCTACTTGACAGAGTCTTAGTGAAATCCTATCCAGGTTATGACCGGCAGTAGAAGAATTAGGGGGAAAGGCAAAAGAAGGTAACTTAGAACAAGGACTGATGAGTATGGCACTGGAGGAGCAACTAAAAGGCAAAATGGGTTGTTACCCATTTTGTCCGGAGCAGCAAGTCAAAGTTCAGGGCTCTGTGGCAGACTCCTCTATTTCCCTACTGTTACTGTGGGGAGGAGAAATTGATATTGGAGTCAGGTATTTTCTTTGATGCAGTCTTGTTAATTTACAAGGAATGTACAAAGTTCTGCTTCTCCAAACACAGGAGAACCCCAAAACAGGTGACAGCTTCTTTGCTCACAGCCCCAAATTCTTTCAGCCAGCACTCTGACTCAAAAACTTCTCACTAGGCTTCTCCTAGGGCTACACAACTTGCTTCCAGGTGGTGTCCACTTGGCTTTCTTTCCTGCTCTGTTGATGTCTCTCTGTCATGTCTCTCTCCTTGTTGTGCTGTGTCTGTCCCATGCCCACACCCCCAAGACAATATCCAATGAAAATCTCTTCTGTGTGGTTAGAATTCCTGAGCGAACTTGGTTTGGCTTGGAGACTGCAGTTGTCTCTTGCATTTAAACTGAAAGAAAGATGTAAGAGGCTTTAACCCTATCTGTAACAGTATGTAGTAGGGAAATGAGAGTCTGCAAATGGGTTGACATGATCAGTCCCTAAATACCTTCCAGGTAGCTCTATAAATGGAGGAAGGTGCTATAGTTATTCAGTCTCTGAAGGTAAAATAATGAATAGCAAGGATCAGAGAGGTAGCCATGTTAGTCTGGATCCACTACATTCATTCGACGTAGTGGGTATTAGCCCACGAAAGCTTATGCTTCAGTAATTTTGTTAGTCTTTAAGGTGCCACAGGACTGTTTGTCGATAATGAACATTGGCGTCTTGGGGAATCTCCCACTGATGGTGGACATGGTGAGAGCTCTAATGTAGACAAGATGTTTCTACCACCATTTGGTCTAGACCTGCTCTAAATAGCACTGGTGATAGTGCCATGGTGGGAGATTCCCCCCAAATGCTAGTGTAGGGGAAATGGATTGATGAAGTGGGAGCAGTTGAGCAAGAGAGTAGATGACTAGGGCGGTTATCAAAGCTCCTGCTCTATAAACCTGGAGCAGATTAGATAAGATCTGTGTGAGTGGCGTAGTGAGCAATACTGGAAAATGCCGGCGTTCAGCTCCTCATAGTCGTCTCTTCTGGCCCCGCTCTCTGAATCAGCAAGGATTTATTTTTTTTTAAATCAAACATTCAATATGCTCTTTGCCCATAGCCTTAGAACTACAGATCTCATTAAATTCTTCACATGTGGATTCAGCTGCCTTCAAGGCAGCCTTTTGCTTCCGGCTCCGTAGCAGGGCAATAATTAACAGACTACACCACATGCCAGAGGAGTGTAACATCAGGTCACTCCTCCATATTTGGAAGTCCTGTAAATATCAGTGCCATAAAAACAAACTCCTTTCTGAAACCGCCGAAAACCATTTCCTTGCAAACTCAGCCCAGTAAGCGCCGGTAACTGAGATGCACCAGAGTCCCTGTAATTTTGAGTGCTGGATGATTCGCTTAAGTGACAAATGATTTAAGCTTATTTACTGGCACTGCAGTTTGGCAGTAAGCCATTAAGAAACTACCTGCAGTAGCCTGCACTGAATAAGCTTCAGTAAAACTACAAAGATCTATGTTGGTAGCAGAGTCCCGGATGATAAATCTATATATACATAGTATGCTAAATGAGGAGTCATTGCCCTCACTGACTGGGACAGGGGGGAGCCTTTCTGAAAGGGACCATCCCTCTGTTCCAGACATAGATATCAGCTGGCAACCCAACCTTTTCATGCTACTTAATCCCTTATTCTCCCCGCACTCCTGCTTGCCACAGCAGCAACTGAGCCCTGGTCTACACTTAAAATGTAGATCAACCTAGTTAAGCCGAACTTGCCCCCAGTGTAGAGGCAGCTAGGTACACAGAATAATTCTTCTGTCAACCTAGCTACAGCTGGTCGGGGAGGTGGATGGATGGAAAAACCCCTTCCATTGATATAGAAAGCATCTACACTATGGTGCTATAGTGGCATACTTGCAACTGTGCCAGTGTAGTGCCTGTAGGATAGACATGCCCATAACTGTTTGTTCCCCCCATTCTGATGTAACTCGTGCTGGTAATGCATTGTCTTTTGCATGTGATGTAAAACTGAGGCTTGATCAGTTGTGATAATCAGGGTTGGGATTTTCAAAAGGGTCTAAGGGAGTTAGGCCATCAAAATTCAGCAGAAATGGGGTTGCCTACCCCTCAGCCTTCTGTGAGAAACCCAGCCCATGACCTCTTGGCTTTTTAGAAGAGGGACAATGTTACTGTCCTTCCAGTTTGGGAAATTCTATTTTGCTGACGCTAAGGCCCCTGGCAGTTTCAACTGGAAAGGGTATTTTCCATTTGCTGCTCTGCTAGGTAATATTACTGAGCCATGTTGTGCAGCCATCTGTGAGGTAGAACACAGCAGCTGTATTTCCAGTACTGAGAACTTGATTACCAAGTGTAGGTCCTCGTCCTGCAATTGGTAGCACATCAGTGCCCTGCTGCACTTTCCCAGATTGCTCTGAAGTCAGTGCCGGTGTGCCAGCATGCTGACAGTTCCAGGATCGGGGCCAGAGAGGTGTGCGGAGATTAAAAACACTATAGAACTAAAGTAACCTGCTCAGTTGGGGAGGAGACTTTGCAAAGTGTGTGTCTGATTTTCTTATGAATACAAATGCATAAATTGACTGTGACTTCCACATACATGTGTGTGGACATGGGGGTGGAATATAGCTGTAACACTACATTAGAGATTTTCTTTAACTCTACTTGCCTTCTTAAGAGCAGCGAAGAAAAACATTAGATTTGTAAATGTGTCACTTTAACTGGTGGCAGCAGATAGCAGGAAACTCAAGTGAAGAACCCGACTATGAATTTTAAAACTTTGCCACCACATTCTGGTACGTCCTACAGAAAGATCAGCTGGTGTTCAGTTAACAAGGGCAAAGAAAAAAACACAGCATTCAATTGAAATATGACTGAACTACTGGGGAGCAGGTAATAATAACAGGTGTGGTGTTGCAAGAGGTCAGTAGAGTTTCTGATAAGGCTAATAGTTAATGATTCACTTATTGCTACCAACTAGGTCCAATCAAATGTGGCCATGTCAGCAGAGTAGGCCTTAAATATGACTTAAAACTGTATTCAAAACTCATTGGGTGGGTTTTCAAACTGATCTGACCAAGCAAACTGTTTTTCAGATCAGCTTGCGTAACACTCTGCGTCTGTCCCCAGCAAAGACCAAGGAGTTGCAGTGAGTTCCCGTCTAGGCCCCAGTAATTGGGGAAAGAGGAGAGGTTTACACACAAGTTCCTGATACTGCTCCTGTGATTATCTAAACAGAAACCAGCATGCAGTTCTGAGGGGAAAGGACACCTCAATTTCCCTTTGCAAGAAAATGTAGCAATAGTCTATTTCACACCCTTCCTTAGAGCTCGGCCCTTAGTCAGAATGTAATGAGCCAGCTGTAGCCCTGCTCTTTGGGCTGCTCCCCAGTGGAGGTATGTGTAAGGTTACCTTCTTTGGGTTGAGCACTTAGTGCTCCACTTCTTCCTCTGCTGGTGAACCGACTCCTTGGGGGGGTGACCTAGATCCTTGATAGCATATTGGAGAGTTGTTTTAGGACAAACAACTGCTCAAAATAGTTAAGACCCAAGCAGACTGTGAAGAACTTCAAAAAGATCTCACAACACTAAGTGATTGGGCAACAGAATGGCAAATGAAATTCAATGTAGATAAATGTAAAGTAATGCACTTTGGAAAAAATAACCCCAACTATACATACAATATGATGGGGGCTAATTTAGCTACAACTAATCAGGAAAAAGATCTTGGAGTCATCGTGGACAGTTCTCTGAAGATGTCCATGCAGTGTGCAGCGGCAGTCAAAAAAGCAAACAGGATGTTAGGAATCATTAAAAAAGGGATAGAAAATAAGACGGACAATATCTTATTGCCCCTATACAAATCCATGGTGCGCCCACATCTTGAATACTGTGTACAAATGTGGTCGTCTCATCTCGAAAAAGATATACTGGCATTAGAAAAGGTTCAGAGAAGGGCAACTAAAATGATTAGGGGATTGGAACGGGTCCCATATGAGGAGAGATTAAAGAGGCTAGGACTTTTTAGCTTGGAAAAGAGGAGACTAAGGGGGGATATGATAGAGGTATATAAAATTATGAGTTGCATAGAGAAAGTGAATAATGAAAAGTTATTTACTCGTTCCCATAATAGAAGAACTAGGGGCCACCCATTGAAATTAGTGGGCAGCAGGTTTAAAACAAATAAAAGGAAGTTCTTCTTCACACAGCGCACAGTCAACCTGTGGAATTCCCTGCCTGAGGAGGCTGTGAAGGCTAGGACTATAACACGGTTTAAAAGAGAACTGGATCAATTCATGGAGGTTAAGTCCATTAATGGCTATTAGCCAGGCTGGGTAAGGAATGGGGTCCCTAGCCTCTGTTTGTCAGAGTGTGGTGATGGATGGCAGGAGAGAGATCACTTGATCATTACCTGTTAGGTTCACTCACTCCAGGGCACCTGGCAATGGCCACTGTCGGTAGACAGGATACTGGGCTAGATGGACCTTTGGTCTGACCCAGTACGGCCTTTCTTATGTTCTTATGACCTATTTGGCTCCCTCTTTCCCCTAGCCTTATCCCTCTCCCTTTACCTGCAGAAGAGGCCTTCGCCTGACCTGGATCCTATGCCGAGTCCTAGGCTGCCTCTGCTGCTCCATTGCTGGCATTGCCAACTTAAAGGCTTCTTGGAGCCCATTGGGTGCCCAGTGTCGCCCTCTCTGTGAGAGCACAGACCTTGCACAGAGGACTGACTGTGCTCAGACATCCTTGTGGTGGGGAGAAACCAAGGCACCTTGGGACTGAGTAGAGATGGATGGCAGCCCCTCTAAGCTATGAGACTGGATCTTGCGAGCCACGTAACGGGGTGTTCAACACCCCCAGCAGCTCTCGCCTGAATCCTGAGCTCCCAGGACCTTAGTTGATCTGATCTGAGCAAGGGGTGGCTCGTCAAGTAATGTCTCCTTTGACATTCAGCTTCCCCCCACAACCCTCCATGCTCTGCCATACACCAGCAGGAGACCACACTCTGCCAGTGGAGAAGAGGCCCTGAGAGGGGCTGAAGAGGATGGATTATTTGAAGAAACGTGCCTTAACCATCAACACCCAGAGTATGAATACTTCAGTGATATGTCAGCCAGGATTAGTGTGCCTAGTACTTTTACTCATCCAAAGCAAGACACAAAGGTTTTTTAGCTAGGTTTCCTCCCAATGGAAGTTTGGAATCCCGTTGAGTGTATAAAGACAGACTGATGGTGGGAACGATCAGTTACGTGTCGTAATTAAATGAGTTCTTTAATGACAGCAATAGAAATGACACAACCCCTCTGTTTCCTCGCTTTGCATCTGTCGAGGACAGGTTTTTAAAACGACATTTTGCCATACGAAATTTGAGGGCAAACAGATGGAAATGTCATAAGCTACCAGCTAACAAAACATTTGTTTAGCATGTAACTTCCTAGGGGTGGATAGTGTTGTTAGAGTTAAAGCCAGCCACATCCACCTTTGTTCGCTAGCATGACTACAGGGTATGCTGGAGTTCTAATCCCAGCTCTGACACACACTGCTTCTGTGACTATGGGCTGATGACACAGCCCTTCCGCTTCGGTCTCCACATTTGTACAAATACCTGAAAGGGCTGTGAGAACGGAGCGCTGCACTCTACAGATCTCAGTGCTACACGAGTGGGAAGTGTTAGGATCGCTATTTATTGGGCTCCCTCATTAAACATTTTACTGAAAAGCTGCTGCTGTGGGCAGAGGGAAAGCCAGACACTCCTGATATTTTTGCTGGGATTGACTTGGGAGAGAGGACTGGGCACTTGTTCTCCATCCAGATTGTCTGACTACTGCTAAGTGCGCTGAATAGTTTGCAGGCTTGTAACTGTACTGAACAGCTTAGTTGAACTACATCTCCAGCTATAGTTAGCGGTAGGCTTTGGAGTCGAACATGCCTTGGATGGAGTCTGGCTGGAAGAGCGCAGACACAGTCATGTCGGCAGAATTGTGTCATAATACCACGTTCTAATGACTTTTCCTGCTGCATTACAGCTCCTAGTCCCCCCGTGTCTTGACAAAGCCTGACATAAGACTGTCTGGTCTGGAGCTTTAACCTGGAATTTCCTGTCTTTTCTTGGCTTGTCCCAGCCTTTGTGTGTGTGAGCCCTCTATGTTTCCTTTGGTGGGAGTTCACCTCTCAACCTGTTCCAGAAAGCACTTAGGGTATGTCTGCATTGCAGTGTAAGCCCAGGGTGAGTGGGACTTGTCAGCTGACCTGTGTTAGGGACCCCTGGACTTGTGTCCTATATTGTATTTTAACCCTGTGTTAAGACTTTTCTAATCTGTGCTTGAACCTACAGTTCTGGTGTCCACACTGCAGTGTGCACAACTGTGTCAGAATAGCTTATCCCAGAGTCCCTAAAGGCCGCTCTAGCCCTGGGACTGTGGTGCACTGGGACATCACTTTACCGCCTGCCTGCGCGTTCCCAGGAAGCAGCTCGCTTTGCAAAAGGTTTGATGGGTTTGTTTTCCGTTGCAAACCCTGGAGGCTTTCTGATAGTGTGCTAGCAGATTGGTGACCAGAAGAGAATGGGTTAATACTGGCATGGACTGCTGCTGTTTGCAAAGTGAGGATGGCTTTCGTTTTCAGTAGAGTGGATTTCAGATTGCTGGGCTAGAGAGGACTGAGGAAGTTGTCCCATGGAACTGTGGGATACTGTTGGCTGACTCCTAGGACCTTAGATGCAGTCCTGCTTGACTTCTCTGCAAAGCAATAAGGCTTGGACTCAAGGTCGCAGCTTATCTTGAGTTCAGACTCCCCAGCCCTGCAGAGCCTTGGAACCCAGGGGTAGTGCAGCTGCAATGTAGACACAAGTGGGGGCTAAGCTTGAGCTCCAACTCAAGGACAGGTTTACACTGCAGTGTAGACGTACCCTTGATAGCTACGCTCCATTGACCTGCTGCTTAGTGGGGTTTTTTCCCTTCAAGATGGGAGTCTCAGACTTTGCAATGCTGTGGGTTGTCACTACACAAAGGTAGGTGCAGCCTTTGTCCTGCAGAGCGTACAATCTGTTTTGGAGGCAATATGGTGAACTGAAGGGTGCTCCCAGGCCATTTTTTTTGCCTGTCACTTAGGTGGACCCCTAATTCAGAATGGGTAGAGCATGGGAGGCAGCTCTAAACGAGGACCAAGACAGCTATTGACACCTGTTACTGTTGGGTTTTAAAACAGAATTTATAGTTACCAAAGTGTTCCATTCCTGAGCGGTGTCCTCAGAGATCATGGTTCATTCCTCTGGAAGTCAAGGTCTTTGGGAGCCTCCCTGAACTTCCTTGAAGTTAATGAACAGAATTTGGATCTAGAGTTCTGCCTCTAGTATTAGATCTTGGTCCACTCCAACAAGAATGCTTTCTGTGGCTCTGGACCCGCCGGAGACGTGCCAGTGGTGTCTGCTGGTTGGAAACTCAGAGACAATAGTCAAAAGAAGTGACTCCAGTCCTCTAGGGTTACCCAGAGGAGGAGGAAAAAATGCTACTGGCTGAATTCCTATTTCTGGGATACAGTTTCTGTACATTTCCCTGCCAAATTTAGCCTAATTCTGGATGATTTTTTAAAAAAAGGTCTCTCTTCTCATGACTAGGGAGTTTTAGAACACGCATCTCAAAGAGGGGATAAAAGGTGATCCAATTTGTGAAAACTTGGCTGGAAGAGGATTTTATAGCTGTTTCAGTATTACCTGAGTGTGAATAGATTATTTTATGGGCCTTGTGGGTTTTTGTCCGTTGATTCTTTAGATGTGCGTACATAGACTACAGAGGTACTTTTTAACGTAACACAGAGGGACTTTTTCTTTTCCTTTGTTTCATGCTCAGGAATACAAAGGAATTCAATTTATGTATTTGTTTAATATTATTGCAGTTAGCTTGTCAATCTCTTCCCCAGTGCTTTGTTACTGATGTAATGGCAATTGTGAATATGATGCCTGTAAAGGAACGAAATTCACGTTTTCCATGAAAATATGACAGTGCCCAGAGATATCAAAACTATTCAAAAATAACCCTCAATAGCCCCAGTGTATGAACCAATATATGTTGGGACCTTTATTCACTAAAAATCACTCACTTATGGTTTGCCTGGAGCCCAAATGACTCCTTCCTGTCCCACCCTTCTCCTTCCTTATGCATGCATTGTCAATGGTGATATAAATGTTGATTCCATTCTGTAGGATTCACCCCAAGCACTATAACTTACCACAGGATAGTACAGATTCAGCTACTGTTCTGAAACGGAGCATTGTGTGGGGGTGATATGGCTGTTGAGTCCGTTCTGGTTTTGTATCTTGCAGCAGAGGAAGTCGTACCTGGAGCGGAGTGTAAAGGACGCTGAAGACAACATCCGAGAAATGTTGATGGCCCGAAGAGCACAGTAGGGACATGGCTTGCCCGTGTCTCAGCCGACTCGCTCCATGTCACTGGTGCCCGCACTGATTAGCTAGAACGGGGATGTTTTCTAGATGTGATGCCCTGTTTGCTGCCGCCTGCTGGTGGGAGGCGTTCGTGTTTGAATGCGTTGGATATTGTGTCTCACCCTTTCTGTATTTGGATGTTGTAATAAAGTCTTACTGCAAAGACTGTTGTATTAACCAGCTCCTGTATTTAGCAGACTAGCTTGGATTTTATACCAGTTGTATTCCTGCTGTCGGCTTTTCGGTGGAAGAAACAATGTGCTGCTTCGGGTATCATCCTTTTTGCTCAGAGTGGGCCAGATCTGAATAGTCCAGAACCCTGTCAGGCCCAGATTTACCAAAGCATTCAGCCCCAGCAGTTCCTGTTAGGATACTTTGGGCTGGATGTTCGAGGATTCAGCACCACCCAGTGCGCACCCACCATGCTGAGCTCACTGGAAAATCTGGCCCATAGACCTGATTTAAGGCCCAGCGTAGCAAATGGTTACTCCCAAGCCTACTGCTTACTCCCATGAATAGTGATCTGACATCAGTGGGCCATGGCACACAGTCAGAGTGCTCAAGGGGAAGGCATGTCTTATGTCAAAAGCTGGTGGGTTGCTGTGGTAAAAGCCTCAGACTGTCTCCTAAGAAGCAGCAGGACAACAAAGGACTTTCTGTTTTTCTTTGTAATGCTGCTTTGAAAGAGCTCTTGGAGTTTCTTTTAGCAAAACCAAAGCAGAAGCAACGGCAGCAAAAAGTGGCTGACTCGAGGGAAGAGTAGGTGCAGGAAAATACATAGACAAATGCAGCGTGACTTTTCCCTTCCTAAACTGGAGGAGGAGGGAAGGAGTTGGGAGCATGGATTGAACTTTAATCTCTCTCTAAACCTCACCGCTTGTAATGTCACTTGCCCTCTTCCATTGTGTATGTAGCTGTTAGGAAAATGATCACTGCCTGGGATGTCAGTGAGAATCTTTGCCGGGTGGTTGTTCAGATTCCAGTTGTGTCTAAGAGCCCCAAACAGGGCCCTATTTCGCTCCATCAGTGGAGTAAAAGATGGTCCTCTCCCCAGAGAGCTTACAGGGCTGTGACTGCTGGCACGGCACAGCATGCCAGCGTGGGACATTGCCAATGGGCCAGCATTCACCTGCAAGACTCAACTTTACCACTAGAAAGCACCTGCTTAGCGACTGCTCTGAAACAACTGAGCTCTCTGAGTTCTCATAGCCACTAAGAGTTAGTGTGTTGTGCTGGTGCCCCCTTGTGGATAATGTTTGTAATGAACGCTCCCCATTCTGCAAAAAACCCATACAAGCTACAGGTGTTTTGTTGACACTAATTTATTCCAGGGCAATATTTCAATGTCTTTAGCGCCCCAGTATGTGAAATGCCATGCAGTGCTGCATCTTGCTGTAACATGTAACTTCAGAGATTTGCCCTTTGTCTGGTGCCCAAGTTTCATGGCCTAACTGGCCCCAGTTGAGTCACTGTTGAGACTGGGCGAGGACTGGGCACCGGGAGTTCCCCAGGGTCCTGTTCCCTGTTCTCTTACTGACTCCTGGGTAGCTTTAGGCAGGACGCCTGATCTGTCAGTGTCTCAGCTTTCCCCTCACTAAAGTGAGGCTAAGATCTATGTGCCGGGTGTGCGGAGAGGGTTAATTCGTTAAACAGGCTGGTGCCATCCTTCCCTGAATGGCCTGTGTGATGATATCCCCTCTGGTAGCTCTCTATGGAGAACCACATCGAAGGGTTAATTATGTCCCCAGGGCTAGATCGTAGCAACCCTGTGAAACTCATCTAATGGGAGAGGCAAACTGAAGAGACACAAGGATGCCGTCCTGTGAGCGCTCCCCTGTTGCTCTCCGGCAGCATTACCCTCTGTCCAGCACGATGGCCCCAGCGTGGCCGTAATCCCAGGGTTAGGAGGAGGCCAGACTTATTTTAGTCGCTATCTTTTCATGACTGACCAGTCGGACAGTGACAAGTCAAAAGCCAGGTTAGTGATAGTCGTAGAGTCCAAGGCCAGCAGGGACCATCAAATGGTCTTGTCTGACCCCCTGTGTATGCCAGGCCCCCTCAGCAGCTGCACACTAAACCCAGGCACTGCAATGAGTCCAAAGTATCACAGCCCTTGGAAACTAGCTATTCCGTGCCACCAGCGAGAATCGGAGGAACCAAGGGCCGAGGCCCTGCAATGGCAGGAAATGAAGTTAGTACAATGCCCAGTGAGCACCGTTAAATCTACCATCACGGCTGGCAGTAGCTGGCATCTTTGGGGCAAAAGCGCCAAGGAGACCGAACTGCAGCTGGTCAGTCACTTGAGAACTAGAGGGAGGTACAGACACGTGTGTGTGGCAGAAGCTGGCACTACTGCCCAACCTTTACCAGTTTGGAGGATCACGAGGGCTGTCAATCACTTTGTGCCAACCCTCCAAAAGGGTTCCCTTGGCCTGACACTTGGGAGACGAGGGTTCAATTCCCTGCTCTCCTGGACTCGCTGTGACCCCTTGGACACTGTCTGGTAGTGTCTTGTGTGCCAGCCCTGACCCACTGCCCTGGGCACGGGGGGGGGGATAAATACCTTACTAATTGTGAGGGGCTTGGGTAGTACAGTGTGGGGAGCCAGGGAAAACCTTTGCTGGTCCGAGAGAGGTGGGGTGAGGACATCTCCCCCGATAGCACCAGTAGCTAACGAGAAGTTTCCTTCCCGCAATAAACCCTGTCTCTGAGGGACTGAGCCAGGGCCCAGAGCCAGGGGGGAGCAGAACAGGCCCCGTGTCTTAGGGGTGGCCTGGGGTTTGACAGTTACTCCAAAAATTCTAGCTCGTTTTCTGGGTAACCGTTCGGTTACTTCCGCAGAAATGTGAATAAGCCGGAAAGGGCTGAAATGAAGGAGCTCTGTTGTTCAGAGAGCGTGTCAGGCTTAGTGTGTGTAGCGCTGCCCTCTGCTGGACGCTGGCACACCTGCCGTCCGGGGCCCTGACACACCCCATTGCTTAGCTCCAGGGCTAGAGGCTTTATGCAGGGCACCTGCCGCTCCCACTGTTGTGGGTGCTCAGCACTGGGTCTCAATCTGAGCACTCAAAGCCACCAGCCCCTCTCGAAACCCCAGCCTGGGATGCCTGCTGTGCTTAGCAATAGCTGCTCCAGCTGGGGCAGTACGTGGCAGAGCCTCTGCCAGCTCAGTAACAAATAACCATCCACTCACTGCGCCCCATGCCGGCAACTGGCTGCAGGAGTCGGACTCTCCCTGGCTGCAGGATTCGGACTCTCCCCAGGGCCTGGAGCAGCCGCCAGGGTTACGAGGTAGCCACTGAGAGTCCTCGCTGCCAGGAAGGGCTCTTCGGGCCCATGGTCCGGCTGCACCCTGCCATCCCCTGCTGCTGGTTCCCACGCTCCCCCTTGGGCCTGGAACCTGCAGGGAGGTTGGCCTGGGGCCAGCAGCCCCTTCCAAAGGAGGATATTTGAGGGGAGTGGAGCCCAGAGGACAAATGGAGCCCAGGGTTCAAGTCTGGGGTGATGCTGGGATTTACCGAACTCTGCTGTGCAGGCCCAGCTGGAGGTGAGTCAGCAAACCCAGTTTCCCTGGACTCCAGCCCCGAATGCACCCACCCATCTCGGAGAAGCGGGCTGGGAGGGATCAGTCAGGGGGACCGTCTCCGGCACTACTTCTCCATAGCACAGCGCCATCCCGCTGCAGTGAGGCTCCCAGGGGCTGCAGGCCAGGAAGCAGGACGCCAGCCACTGAACTGGACAGTACGCTGCGAGGATCGATTGGCAGGCGTCAGAGCGTCACTGAGGTGAGGCCGTGTTGGACTGACCCAGAGCAAGGTCTGTCCAGGCAGGGGCCAGGTAGCTCCTCCTTCCTCCAGGCTGCCTGGCTTGGGGCGGGGCCACCGCTGGCTCTGGGGAGAGTGTTAGTCGCTGTGGCCTCTGCTGGGGCTGCCAGTCAGGAGGGTGGATGGCACCAGCTGGGGTGATTTTTGAGGTGCTGGTGCTTGTCTCTGGCAAATGGGACTGAGGCCTCTCCCTCCTCTCCGGGGATAGGTGTTGGGGCAAATGCAGTCGTCTTCTCCCAGGTCCCTGTGGATCATGTGGCTGCTGACGGGGTGCAGGGACTGCTCTGGGGCTCCCTGCTCGGCTCCTCGTGCCTGTGCCCTGGGAGGAGGAGACATTGCCGCACCCTCTGCCTGAGCCCAGCAGGAGCAGGGGCCGTCTGCTCTGCCCAGTGCTAGGGGAGCTGAGAACTGCTTCCCCGACAGCCAGCAGGCAAATGCCAGCACCACGGCCAAATTCTGCAGCTGGTTCTGGGCCGTCGCAAGCCCTGGCCCTGCTTCTTCCTGAGAGCCCAGCGGCTGCCAGCACCAACCCTCGGCCCACAGCACCAGGCAGGCTGCACTTCCCAGCAGTGACAAAGCACCGTTCCCAGCACCAGCTGTGGGGCCTTCATCCGAGCTGGGGGCAGCCAGGTGTTTCTACCCCAGCTGCTGGAGGTGGCTGGCGCTCCCTGGAATGCCACATGTCCTGCAGTGAGAACACGCAGCCTGGTGCCAGGGCAGGCACGCCGCCGTCCTGTTGGGTACGAGGGACGTGAGCCCCTCTGCTCCTTGGCTTTGCAGTGCAGTGTCGGGTGGTCACACTCGCCAGCCTCAGGCGTTGGTTCGTGTTGTCCAGCCCCCCGGGGAAGTGGGACACCGGGGCCGGGTCTGCCAGAGCCGACCCGCCACTAGCTTTGATCTTAACCAGAGACCTATTGTTCCCTGCCCCGCTGGGCCCAGCATCTGAAATGGAGGGTTTCCCCTATGGGTGGTGTCAGCACTTAGGCTGTGGGCCAAGACTAGAACCTTGAGCCAGTGACTGGACAAGCCCTGGGTCCTTCGCTGGACAAGGACGGGAGGGTCTCAGCGCAGCGCCCGTGGCCAGGTGCTCAGATGCAGTAGGAATGGCAATAGCACCAATCCCTGCTGGCCCTTTCCAGGCCCCTATTGGCCAGTTCAGCACAGCGGCCAAGCATGATTGGCCCATGGCGATGGTCCCTGCCTACAACCCACTGAGGCTGTGGCTCAGTCGTGGCTGGTGGGTGGGGCCAGGTGGTGGTGCGCTTGCCAACCATCCCTTATTACAGGGACATCCCTTATTTCTTCATCGCGGTGCAAGATCGGGTGTTGCTGGGTGCTACGAAAAGCAACAAGAGCTGCCCCGGTGAACGTAGGGGAGTTCTCCTTCGTGGTGGTGGTAATGAGGATAATACGGGGAAGGGTGGGATGGGGGCGAAGAGAACAACGGTGGCAGCGCTGTGGGTGGGTGCCCAGGGTCCTGTTCCGAGGCTGCAGATGCCGTCCCGCCGTTAATTATTTTATTCTTGGCTTAGGGCTGAGGCCCTGCACTGAGGATAGAGCCTGCGGGTAACAGGCACAAAACCAGCGTGGGGAACAGTGCTGTAGCCAGGAGGGCTGGGGAAAGGGGTGGGGGGAGGAATGGGGAGTGGGTGGGGAGAGGGAAGAAATGAACTCCAGGAGGCCAGGCTAAAGCCAGGGGCATTACAGGAGTGGGGGGAGTGGGAAATTCCTCTGACCTTTGTCGGTGCTTAGCTGTGCAAGGCCTTGCCAGAGGCCCCCCCCCTGCTCCCGGCACTGCCACTATCATGGAAGTCCCTGGCGTTACACTGCAGCAAACTGGGGCGGCCACCGGTGCCAGCCTGTGCTGCCCGCCCCAGGCGTCATGGCAGCCGCGACTAACACAAGGCGGGTGCGTTGCACAGGGGCAGCTCGTAGGGCCTCAATAGCCCCTTGGGTGTTTACTGAATTCTGTCCGTCTGTTGAGACACCCCCGGGCTTCCAGCCAAGATTAGGAAGAGCCTGGGGCTCTTAGGATCCCAGGACTAGAGACGCTGCTGTCACTGCGCTGGGGATCGAATGCCCATTAGCCGTGTGGGCCGCTGGCCTCAGGCAGGGCAGCAGAGCTGGGCCGGGAGAGCAGGGGGCGGGGCAGGGCAGTGAGGGGAAGGTCACATTCAGGGTGAACAATTACGTTGTCTCGTCTCCCGGTAGCAGGTTCACTAGGCAAGCGGGCGTGGTTCACATTTACTCAACAAGAGACTTCCAGAGCGTTTTACCCTACGGGGCAAATCCGCACCAAGCTGCCCAGCTGGGCCTGGGATGTCTGAGAATTCACATGGTCTTGCCTCGGGCTATTGCTGGGCTGAAGGGGTAGACTCGGAAATGTGCCTTCTGCGCTGTGAAACTCGCTCCCTCCTGGGCCGAAGTCACTGGGAAATGAGACCAGGCTTGGTGGGAGGCAGTTTTGCCATATTCACCCGGCTCCAGCGTGTTCTCCACTAAACAGGAGCTGCAGCTCCCTTGGGCTTTGTGCTGCCGGCAGCACCAGGTAGCGTCTCTCTGAGTATTGGGCCAGGGGTTCCCTAACATGCCCTGGGCAGGCTGAGCATGAGCTGCATTTGGGGGGTGTTCTGCCCAGGCCCCCAGCATTCCCTGCTGTCGTAGCGTTTCTGACGTGTGGTTTGGGATCTCGCGCTCCAGCCTGCACCCTCGGGGCTGCTCTGGAACCATTCAGGTCCCTGCGAAGCCCAGGCTGATCAGCTTACAAGATTGGCTGCCAGGACCATGGTTTTTTTTGCGCAGGCGTGGGGGGGTGGGGGAGGATGAAATATGCATGCCTGAGAACCGAGCGCAGTCGTAGAGGCACTGAAAATGCTGCCTGTGTCATGGGGATGGATTAAGGGGATCAGGGGAAAGGGAATGCTATAAATAGATCCCCTGTGTTCACTCCGCACGCTGCCCAAATTTGGCTCCTTAATCGCTCCCCCCCTCAGCAGAGCCAGGACTGGAGCAGCTGTTTGGACAAGGCTGTTACAGGAAAGCACATGAGCCCAGCGCAGCAGGAATGGATACATAGTACCTCGCCTCCCAACAGCAAGTGCCCAGCAGCCCCAGGGCTTCTGGGTGAGGGAAGAGGTCACTTAAATGGGTCTTGAGAGAAAGAAAGGCCCAGCTGCTTGGCTAACAGTGGTCACCTGGGCTAGAACCAGGAGCAGACGTGCTCTGATGCCCAGGGGCACTGGAGTGGCAGGATGGGTTCATGCAGTTCCAGCAGGGCATGGGGCGGGGGACTGCACCCAGTCTACCTACTCCGACAGTGTTTGTGGCTTATCCCACAGGCCTCCAACCAGATGCCCGAATAGGTGGATGAGGCCCCCCCCCCCCCCCCGAGGATGACGATGGGTTTTTGCAGATGGCCTGGTCATTCTGGGCAGTGTGAGGGAGGCAGGGCAGCCCACCAGGGCGCTGCTGGCTGAGAAGACCGGGAGATTTTCTTTTTTCAGTCAATAGCAAATTCACTGAAAAAAATGCATTTTGAGGGCCCCAAAACAATCCCTGAATTCAGCTCTGATTCAGCAAATAAATTCAACCTAAAAAGCTGCATTTTTTTGAACTGTCAAAATTTTTTCAATTTACATGTCAAAATTTCAGTTTGAAAATGTCACTTCAAACCAACAGTCAAATCCCATCAGTCCACCCAATGGGCATTTCCTGGAGTTTTCCTGTTCCAATGGGCCCTGAAAAAATTCCACGTGGGTTTGAAACGAGCCATGGTTTCCCCACCAAGTTCAACCACCAAACCAAGCAATTATTTGCTCAGCTCCACTGCAGCGGTTGAATGAGAGGCCCCAGCACCTGCAGTATTTGCCCCCAGGAAATCCAGTTGGGAAATAAGGAGAGAACCATGGAAGGAAACACAACAGAGGGCACAACATCTCATTCAAGCTGACTGGCTGTACTGGCTGTCCCACCATGGGGCAGTCCCTAGGACAGAGGGCTCAGCCTTGCAGTGAGCAGCGTGGCCATTGTGGCCACATGGGGCGCCCCTTCAGCCAGAGACCGTGCCCAGGGCTCCAGTGACTAGGCCTGTGCTGCAGGGTTCCCCCTGGCTGCTCCCATGGCAAATTCCCCTCTCCCCACAGCCAATCCTCCTGGGGGAATTCTGTACCTCCGCACAGGCAGAATTTGCCCCTCCCTCACTGCATTCTGCTGCAAACCTCAATGTCGGTGACCCAGACAGCTTGCTGGGGCCTGGCTCACTGCACCCAAGCTGCCAAAATGTAGCGAGCACTCAGTATAAATCAGGGGGGACTATGCTGGGCCCGAACAAAAATGAACACTGCACAGCTGTGACTACAGCCTCCCCTCAGCAAGTTCCTGAATCTGCTTTAGCTTTAAAAATGCTGGTCATCGACTTTAAGACCAGACAGGTCATCATGATTAGAGCCCTACCAAAGTCACTGTTTATTTTGGTCAATTTCACAGCCCTAGGATTTTAAAAAATCATAAATTTAATTTCAGCTATTTAAATCTGAAAGGTCACAGTGTTTTAATTGTGGGGGGTCCTGACCCTAAAAGGAGTTGTGGGGCAGGGGTCACCAAGTTACTGTAGGGAGTGTTGCAGTACTGCTACCCGTAATTCTGCACAACTGTTGGCAGCAGTGCTGCCTTCAGAGCTAGGTAGTCAGAGAGCGGTGCTCCTGGCAGGGAGCCTATCTTTGAAGGCAGAACTTCCGCCAGCAGCAGTGCAGAAGGAAGGATACCATGGTCTGGTATTGCCACCCTTACTTCGCTTTTGCTACCTGCAGAGCTGGGCCCTCAGTCAGCAGCCGACTCTCTTTGGCCGCCCAGTTTTGAAGGCAGCGTAAAAGTAAAGGTGGCAATAGCGTGAGCCCCTTGCAACTCCTTTTTGGGTCAGGCCCCCACAACTTGAGAAATGCTGGTCTCCCCCCTACACTCTGGTTAAGACAGGATAAAAGCACACAAAAGGCCCCATTTCCTGGGGAGAGACCAGATTTCATGGTCTGTGACACATTTTTCTTGGTCATAACTTTGGTAAGTAGGGCTCTAATCGTGATCTAGTCTGATTTGCACATCACAGGCCACAGACCCACCCACTCCTATAGTAAACCCCTGGCTGAGTTACTAAAGTCCTCAAATCAGGATTTAAAGAGAGGCAATGCAGGAGATTGTTCTTGGCGACCCACCTCTGCTCCATTCAGCCTAAAAGCTCATTTAGGCCCCAATCGTTCTATCTGGCTCACATAGACCTAACTGCAGGCTTGAAAATGTAACCAAGCCTCTAATACAAGGAAAGACCACAGAAGCCATTTCCTGTGCCACAGCAGCCGAAGGACACATTACTTTAAAAGCTTTTCATGTGTTAAATGTGGATGATGACAATATAAATGAATGCAACTTTGCACTCAAACCCTGAACTTGTTAGTTCATTAAAAATTAAGACCATGAAATCCGTACTGGGAAATGTTTTGCTTTAATGGTAAACAGTCAGGCCAGTGTTAAACTGAGGAAGTGCAGGCCTTTGAAACAATTTCTTTTGCTCTGCATGGCTCTGATCCAGGGCTGTGGCACATTTGAGCTGATACACAGTTTTATGGTTTTCTGAAAGAAGAGAATTTAAATTGGCCTTCTTGTGAGCAGAACCGAAATTCCAAACACTAAAATCAGGCTTAGGCAATAAACGCTTCTGGGCTATTAATCCTCCACCTAGTTCTCTGCACCAGCCAAATGTCACCACGAGAGGAAAATTTAAAAATGTTGTCTCCTGAACTTTGTCTCAAGGTTTGTGATAAACCAGGATGCTAATTGGGGGCCAAATCCAGACTCTACAGGCTCTACACATCTCAAGGGAGTTTACATGATGTCATTGCTACTCACACTAATGAAAGTGATCCAACATTCTGGGAAGTATAATAGCAATGAGTTTGGTTACCATAGTCCAAGATTATCTTTAGTCCCTGACATCCGCACATGATGGCTTCTTTAACCATTCATTGGGTGTATTGTGGTACCATCTCGGAGCCTACTCATGGACTAAAACCCCATTGCACTGGGCCCCAAGCAAACATGGAACGAACGGCCTGTCCACACTGCACTACACATGCGGGGCTCAAGCATAGGGGCTGTTTAATTGTGGTGTAGATGTTCAGGCAGCCTGAGCTCTGGGACCTACCACCTCACAGGGTCCTGGAGCTTGGGCTCCAGCCTGAGTCTGAACATCTACACCAATTAAACAGGGCCAGCTGCAGGTTTTTAAGTGCAGTGTAGACATACCCTAAGAGACAGTTCTTGCTGCAAGGAGTTGATATGGATCTGTTGGCAAGAGGCAAGCAGCAGGGGAGCCGTGCCCAAGGCAACTGAAGATTCAAAATAGAGATTTGTCTGCCCTCTAAGTCTTTGCCACTTTGGCCTCATCATTAATTTGCTAGTAAGGGGGTTCCCACACAATACTCTCCGGAATCTGACTCAGTTCTATTTACAAGGAGCAGAGGATAGTGGGCAGCAAACGAGCTGTGCTAAAGAGACTGCAGCATCCTTAGAAGGAGCTTTAAGGTGCTGCTGGACAATGCTGTTTGGGCTGGTAATTTAATAGCTAGTGTCTCCCACACTGGAGAAATACAGCAGCAACTTTAACATTCGGGGGATGGATTTAGTGCTGCTGGCAAAGAAAAGGGGGAGGGGACAAGTTGGGCACACCCTAGAGAAGGGCAGGTTAGTCTCAGGGCAGATCTAGTACAAGCTCCCTTTACGCTTGTTGCTCACAAGCCTCACCCAGCCTCAGGGTGACACTAGGGGGTAGTTCAATGGTCTTCAGGGCTCATTCAGCCTTCAGCTGCTCTGCTGAATCTACCACACCAGTAGGGCTGAATCAGAATCAACTGTGGTGGTGGTGCCTGTTGTGATATGGCACCTGAGTGAGATTTCTCCATCCCAACCTACCACAAAAAGGCCAAATATCAATGAAATATTTAAGTTGTCCTGTTCGGAGAGCACCTCAAAGCATCTCAGCTCCCTCTGCAAATTTCCCCTCCACCTTTGCTGAAAACAGTGGACCACGCAAAGGACTCAGGCCATTTAAAGACTGATTCCACTGTGCTGTTACTACTTACATAACAGCAATATTGTTGATGGAAAATGGGCACTGGTGCTACAGTAATTGTCTCTTAGCTCATCACACACATCCAGGATTTCTGTACTGCGGCAGGGGAGAATTACCAATTCCCGCATCACAAACTCCTGTGAGGCTCTTAGGAGCCAATTAATCAGGGAACTCAGTCACTGCCATGTTGTATTTTCAGATAGGTGCACAGTGTCCAGGGGAACAAAACTAAAGCAACATAGCACATACACAGCCAATCTGTATCTGACAAATTTATTGAAACAGAAGTGGGAACTTAGCAAAGGAAAAAATCATTTACTTTAATTATTGCATATTTCTCCATTTCCAAGAAAGGTAAAATTTAAAATGATAAACATACATTGAGTAATAATGAAGCCTTTGGACAAAAAAAAAATATCATTTAGCACATTCTTTAAAGTACAATAAAAATTGTAGACATCCATTATGAAGGGATTCCCCTTCACTAAATTAAAGGAGTGCAAACACCACTATGGTGCTAGAGCTACATCAGACGGACTGTCAGCTGTGCAAGGTGGATCATTGATTACATGGATAGAAAGACGTCAGAGCAAGAGAGATCACTGAAGAATGCATAGCACTCTGAGTTAGAGGTATTGACAGTGGTGACTTCCTGGGGAACTCAGGTCAGCATGTCCCAAAGGCAGCAGCAGCACAGAGCAGTCCAACACGCTGTCAGGCAGGCACTCTCCCCTGTGTTGTCTCTTCTCTGCTCTTCCACAATGTACACTGCAGGGAAACAAGAGGAGAGTTCAGAAGGGTTGCAGTCAGGTCTGTGCAAATATTGTGCAGTACGAGAATGCATGGCCAATGGCTGAGGTCTCTGCCAGACTTGCCAGTTAGTTTTCATCTCTGATTCGTGTCACGCTGAATTCAGGCACAGAAAGCAAATGCCAACAAACCATCCTGTGATATTCTCGCACGAAAGGTGCTCTACAAACCCAAGACTCTCTGGCCTCTCAGGTCTCCTCACTGCGCAGGGCAGGATAGTGAGACAGATGCCCACATTGGCAAGTGAGGATGCTCATCACAAGAGACTGACCTGACACACCCACGGTCTCATCTGAGATACTCAACACCTTCAGTGAGGAAGGGTGGAGACTCAGCATCTTCAAAAACAATCCACTGCCTCGATTAGGTCCTTAACCAGTGGCCGTGTTTAAAAACATGGGTTTAAATAACTTGCCCTCATTTAGCCAGCAAGTGTACGGCAGCATCCAGACCAAGACCCAGAAGTCCAGCACTGCACCTTCACTCCAAGACCACTCTGCCTCTACCCGTCTTACAAAGCCCCCTCAAAATCCATTCCCAATGGTCCCAGTAGCATCGCTCTGCTCTGGGGGAGACAGATTTACGCTTCCCAGACCCTGAATGAAACACCTCATTTTACAGACACCTGCCCCAGATCAATATCCCTCTGTGACGCTACCACACTGAAAGGTGCAGCGAGACCAGACCAGCCAGGACCAGTTTCTTGTTACAATAATTGAGCAAGAAAACTGGCTGAGCTGGAATCCATGTGGACTCTCCTTTGTCCAACCACTTTGAGAGAGTTTAGTAAATATCAGTGCTGTTTATCCAAACACAGGGGATGTTACATCTGCTGGTCTATGGCAGCAGCTGGCAGTGCTGTAACCACTGTGTTAGGGACTGCCAGAAAAGCACTGAGATGAGGTAACTCTGTCCTCCCATACTGCACCCAAGGCCAGGGCTTTGATAGGAGCAGCCATTTTCTATGGCACAAGAGAGCAGGGTGACGTACAGGGCACACCGTTCACTAGGTTTCCATGCTGTGGCATCTGAGATCAATGAGCTGGTCTATACGCAGCTTGTGTCTTGGCTTAACTGTCAGTTGGGAAGGTGAGTTTTTACATGGCTACAACCCTAGTGCAGACACAGTTACACACAGGTGTAAAGGTGCCTGACACTGGTATATCTTATTTCCCTTCCTGTACAGGAGTAGGCTATACTGGTACAAAGACCTGAATACCACTCTAACTGCCTCCACACTAGGGGGCTTTGCTTCTGGGGCGATACTGGTAGAATTACAGTGGTGCTGGGTGTGTAGACGAGCTCTGTGGGATCCAGAGTGGCACTGCTGAGACTGCACAGGAAAGGCCGAGGTACGTTCCAGAATATTCAAGGGGAAGGAAAGGGCCCAAATGCTGCACTTGGTGCTAGGGTGGCTTAAAAACACAGGGTCCAATCCTGGAGCATCTGGCTGAGCTGGGGCATGGAGGCAGAAAGAAGCCCCCGAAGAAAGGCTACTGGATGTGTGAGAGGCAGCAGTGGAGAAGCAGCTCTCGGATGTGCTTCAGGCACAGATCATGTGCTGCACCAGGGTTAACGAACCAGAGGCAGTGAAGCTGTCTGGGCCAGACACTGAGAATCAGAAAGGCCTTAATTCTAATGCCAGCTCGATACAGAGTGCTGTGTGGTTCCGGGCATATCCCCTGATCAATTGGGATAGTACCAGCTCCCTCACAGGGGTAGGAGGGAATGGTCAGTGTTTGCAAAGAACTTTGAAGATAAAGGAAGATTTAAATGCCAAGTGTCACTGATGGAATCACAGAATATCAGGGATGGAAGGGACCTCAGGAGGTCATCTAGTCCAACCCCCTGCTCAAAGCAGGACTAACCCCAACTAAATCATCCCAGCCAGGGCTTTGTCAAGCCTGACCTTAAAAACATCTAAGGAAGGAGATTCTACCACCTCCCTAGGTAACCCATTCCAGACCTCAGGCAGAGAGCAGCACTAAGGCAGCTGGCAACATGGGCTCCCCTGGCTTTTCAAAGCATCGCCCGCCATGGCGAGGGACTCATCCCGACAGATTTGGGGACGCATCCTGCTTTCCAGAGTGTTTAATGGTAAAAGTGCTTTGCAGGCTATACCCAGCCTCCAGACGTACATCACTTAATGGCCTGGGAATGAGAACTGGGCACAGACACAGATCTCCCCAGTCAAGAATATAAACCAGTTTATTTGGCAGTCTTAGGAGGGACAAGTTCAAAACTCCCTCAGCCCTCTCTTTTGGGGTTGGGACCATGACTGTGCAGAGGATGGGGCTGTTCCTCCCGGGAATATCCTGTAGCAGGAAGCACAACAAGAACTCACTCCCCCTTCCTGAAGGCTTGGCCCCGACAAGCAGTCCTCTGCAGGTCACAGCTTCATCCAGCATGTCCTGCTGCCCGCTGTTAGGATCTCAGCAGCTCTGCAGCTAGCTGCCAAACAAAGCCTATTTTGGGGCAGCGTCTTAAAGGAACAGTGCAGCAGCAATTTACAAAATGCTCACGAGAGCCCATCCTTCATATGACTGCTTTAGAAATGACAGGCACCCAAAAGTTCAGAAACAA
This sequence comes from Dermatemys mawii, assembly GCA_007922305.1. Lineage (NCBI taxonomy): Eukaryota > Metazoa > Chordata > Testudines > Dermatemydidae > Dermatemys > Dermatemys mawii. The sequence continues at coordinate 707,940 of ML677355.1, forward strand.
TTTCTTACCCTGCTTTACTAACGCTACTTTCACTTGTAACACTGTCCTCTCACCATGAATGGCAAATGAGTGAAACAGACACAGCTGTGGGGCAGTGCCCTTTCAAGGAATCCCTCTATCTGACTAGCCTGTTTCCAGAAAGAAAACTAAAGTTTCATGGTGCGCATCTCTGCAATTGTCAGCGGAAGGGGAAACACGTTCAAAATAGCTATTGGTCTCCACAGATCAACTCCAGCAGGCTCCAGAATCAGAAGCGGTTTGATCTGAAAATACAAATAAATGGAAAGGGAACATTCCCAGTGGGTCACACCCCTAATCAGATCATTGTGAAGGGCTTTGCATATGGCTGTGTTGAATGAGGTGCTTCGGCCTGTCAGGGCTGCACTCTGACAAGCAAGACCAAGAAAAGTGCACGTGGGTAAATTCCCAGGAGATCTCTGCTCATGACACTGGAGCATTTGTCTCCCTGCCCGTGGTACAAACATGTTTTATTACAAAATGTAGCTGTTTCCTGGCACCACTTCAGCCGGACAGTTGAGCAATAGCTACATCTACAGAGAGCTTACTGAGCTGATGTCCTGCCCCTCAAGTTTAGTCACTGCTACACTTCTGGGCCAGCTGCTACGGTGGAGCCATCGACGCTGCACCTCTCTGAAGTGCTTCACAGCATTATGCAAACATCTCAGCAGCTTGGGCAACCTTCCATCACACACAGAACTGTACACACAGTACCCCAGCTGCAGCCCCCTCCTCTCATCTGCCCCACTGGTACTGAGCTGGCCCAGGACTGGAGCAGGAGTGACTCAGCTGCAACTCTAGGCTGATGGAGGATGATGTTAGCACATAACCTCACTCAGCTAAGCAGGGCATTTTAACTCAAATGTTGTTAAGATACAGGCTTAGCCACCTACCGACAAGGCAGAAAGATCTACCCAGAGGATCACATCAGACAGGGTGATGAAGTCGGAAATGCTTTACTGGAGAGTCAAAAGCATGACGGTAAATTGGAGCAAGTCAGAATGGCCTGTGTTGTGTGTTTGCTTCCCAATGATTTTGACCTAACCCAACATATACTGCCATTATCGACATTATTCTATTTGCCTGAGCGTCCAAAAGATGGGAGCAGACTAATAGCTCCACACAGCAGAGCAGAGCACAGCACAGCACAGCACTCAGCAGAAGATGGCAAGAGAAGTCTGATGGGATGAGCACCATGAACAGACTAGGGAGATTTCAGCCTCTGTTGTGGGGACAGCTACTTGCAACCTGGAACAATTGCACCGGACTGTCATCTTCCTCTGGGCTTATCCCCGCTGCATTGGGACAGCATACAGCTGGGATAGCACAACAGCAGCAGCAATGTTTGAAGATGGGCGAGGGGAGAACTGGGTGGATAGGAGAGGCTCCTGGAAGTGATTTGGCACATTGACAATGTTTGCTGAAAGGGGACGTTGGCAGTGCCAATGTAGTGGTTTAACTTTCTCTTGTATGAGAGCCTGAGCCACAAGCATAAGCAGTACCAGTGCATGCTCCACACAGGGAGGCAGAATGGCGGCTTATTGGCTCTTATCTTGGCCCTGCTGGAGACCCGCTGTGCTGGCCTGGACAAGTCCCTTAACCTTGGTCTCAGCTTCCTCATCTGTAAAGTACTCCCACTGCACATGGAACTATGGGGATCTGTTCCTGTTTGTGAAGTGCTCTCAGAATGAATTATGATGATTACCACAGGACTTTGCAGGAAGACACTGGAATTGACTCAGTTAATATCTGCTCCCAGGAGAAGTCCCACTCTAAATTAGCAGAGTCCAATAAACAGCCTCTCCTCCGTTTGCTGGGAATGTAATCAAGACAAAAGCCTTTCATGTTCTGATCCAGATGAGCAATCGGGGGCTCAGGCAGAGCACTGCAGTTCACACTGCACCCTCCCAGGATCCCGTGCAGTTTCACTTGTGGGTGTAATTACTGCACATTTCACCCTGCAGCAGTTATCAGCAGATCTCTACGGAAGTCTCTAGCACAGAGGTGACAGGTTCTGTCGCAACCCTCCCGGACAGTCTACAGTTACAGGAAATGAACATGTCTATTCGCCCCCCACAGAGCCAGCTGTAGAAGGGAACAACTCTTCCAGCCTGTATGTCTGCCCAGGTGCAGGCTGGAGAAAGCACGGTTTTCCTTCCCCTCAGCTTGTTCTAGCAGCTGATCCCATCTTTCCCTGGCAAGGCAGATGATGCCAGCCACACTATTACACTGCCAGGGTTTCAAAGGCGGTTTGTAGAATCCATTTGAACAGACCCATTTAGTGGAGGCCAGATAAGGCTATACCACTATTGTTTCTGAGCACCTCACAATCTAATGTATTTATCCTTGCAGGGCAGGGCTGTCAGCCCTATTGAACAGATGGGGGAACCGAGGCCCAGAAAGATTAAGTGACTTGCCCAAGATCACACAAGAAGTCTGAGGCAGAGCAGGGACTTGACCCCTTCCCCCAAGCTAGATGTGGCAGCTGATTGCCAGTGCACACATTGCCTAGCTGACTCCCATGCAGGCCATCCCAGCAGAGGCAAAAGCAGTGACTGGATCACTGAACTCCCGTCCCCTCTTTATTATAGCACGAGTGAGACATCTAGATGGAGCTTGTACTTCCAGGGACCACACTGCCTTGTCCTAAGGAAAAAGGGGCTCCTGTCCCAGGGCTGTCAGTCCAAGACTTGTCACCAGCACTGCTGAGGTATTCTGTTTACCGAGGTCTCCCATCTGAAAGCTCTGAGCCAAGTGCTGGTAAGCCTCTCTGGAGACAGTCTCCCCCGAAAGCCTCTTGTAGGGAGCTGCTTGTGCACTGGGGTCCTACCCCATTTCAGAGGTGGGGTAAAACCTTCCCCTAGATCCACTGCCAACCTCTCAAGGGTGAGTGGCTCAATCAAGGAGCGCAGCGTGTTCTGAGGTCTCCAGGTGAAAGGTGCCAGAGCAGTGAAAAGGGTTACTCCTGAGACCACCTGACAGGGTGGGAATAGAGCTGTAGAGAGGAGTGGACATGTGCCTTGCCCTTCCAGGAATGAAGAGGCCAGCTCAGTCCTGCTGCCTCTCTTTGCAGAGGAGTGCAGTCAGAGGAAGCCAGATATCCAGCTATTCGATCCAGCTCAGATTCATGAAGATCAGCCCTCCCACAGCAGACAATGCTCAGCCATTCTCTAGCGATCGCCTTTCTTCTTGGCATTACACAGAGCTGCAACAAGAAAGGAACCCTGGTGCCACAGGCACTGTTGTCCAGAGCCAGCCAGAGAACACTGAGCTATTCAGTAAGGAGGAGGGAGACCAGTGGAGCCAAGTCTGGGAAGAACACAAGCTCAGCTTGTGAATACCAAAGAGGGAGGCAGTGTGCTCTAGTGCAGTGGTCTTCAAAGTGGGGTGCACGAGACCCCGGTGCCAACGCTGATCCCGACAAACTCAGAAGCGGTCTATTTTTGTCCCACCAAAATGCCGCCGCAGAATGCGGAAGCTTTCTATTCGGCAGACATACCCTGGGGCCCGTGAGTGGATGCTGGACCGTGGAAAGGGGCCGCGGCTGAAAAACTTTGAGGACCACTGCTCTCGTGGTTGGGAGTCAGAACTCCTGGGTTCTCTCCTGGGCTCTCTCACTAACCCAGAGTCCCTACTCCCTTTGGTGCCATAGTTTCCTCTGCATGATACCATCCTCAAAGGGGTGAGAGGAACATTTGCAAGGGGTTTGAGATCCTTGGATGGTGTCGTTTATCTCGCACCTAAGGCAGAGGTTGCCTACCACCTCCAAGGTCCAGCCTAAGTAGCAGACATGCTTTCTGAATAAGGAGAGGATGATGTCTAAGGAGGCTGGAGGAGATGGAGAGGGGAAATCTCCGCAGGAGATGGCAGAGAGGGTTCCTCTCCTTCAGCTGAGAGGAGATGTCCATTTGCCCTGTCCATCTCCTCCATCCTCCTTAGACATCATCCCCTCATTTATATGGCTATAGAACCTTTTACTATTGGTTTTAATTCCCTTTGCAAGGTCCAACTCTACTTGACTTTTAGCCTCTCACTTTATCCCTACATGTTCTGACCTCAAGAAGGTAGTTTTCCTTGCTGATCCCTCCCATCTTCCACTCCCTGTATGCTTTCTGCTTTTTCTTAATCACCTCTCTGAGATGCTTGCTCATTCAGCTTGGTCTACAACTCCTACCTATGAATTTTTTCCCCTTTCGTGGGATGTAGTCTTCTGATAGCTTCTGCAAATTTGATTTGAAGTAATCCCAGGCCTCCTCCACCTTTAGATCCATAAGTTCTTCTGTCTAATCCACTTCCCTAACTAATGTCCTTAATTTTTTAATGTTAGCCCTTTTGAAATCAAAAACACTAGTCGCAGATCTATTTTTGTTTATCCTTCCATTCAATTTGAACTGAATGAGCTCAGGACCCCTTCCTGCTGAATTGTTTAGAATTTTGTTTGTAAAATGCACTGATCGCAGCTTTAGGACTATCACCTACCTAAACTGGCAATGTGTCTGCCTAGAGCAACAGCCCTGAAGGCACCATGGACTCCAATCCCCTCAGGCAAACACCACTATGACTAGAGAAGCCTTGTGATATGCCCTGAAGGTCGTGACAAGCTCTATCAGACCAGAGGAGGAAGCCCCTACCTCCTACTGAGAATGTGCTCCCAGCCTTGCCTGGCATTCAGATCTGGGCATTCCAGCTGTTCTCAGCAGCTGGGGTGGGGCATAAGGAGAGGTGGACTCAGCCAGCTAGGATCCAGTTCTCTAGGGCTTCAGAAACACAAATAGCTTGAATTGCACCTGGAAAGTCAGTGTAATCTTTGGAACTCAGGAGGTGGTGTGCTCTGAGCAAGAAGCCCTGCACAGTAAGGTGACACACTCCTTGCCAGGAAGGGCTAGAAAAGGCATGCTGGGCTATAGTTGCCCTTTAACACGGTCTACAGTCTGAAAGGATTCTCAGCTGCTCCTTGGCATATGGTATATCTGGATCCATGCTGCCCATGTTGCTTTTTAGTATGGCCGCTCAGAACTGTCAACATGAGACCTCATCTTCAAAGCGACTTGGCTGTTGATACAGGGCAAATCATGGTTCCTCCATCAGAGGAGCTTTCACACTCCTAAGCCACAGAAGTTACATCGATAATAGCTCATTATGGAACAGAGAGCTTTCCACAGAAAGAAACTTTTAAAAAGTCACCTGAAGTCTAAGAGCTCCCATTATCCCCTCGGAGAAGAGCAGCTGTGCACAGGAGAACCGACCAAACCAAACGGGAAGTTCTTTTTGACGTTACGTTATAGGGGACACTGCAGTTAATGGAAGGTGCAAATCCAAATTTAGGGTATGCCTCCACTGCAATCAGAGGTGTGGCTGCAGCACATGTAGAATACCCGAGCTAGCTTTGATTTAGCCTAGCTCCACTTACAATAGCTGAGAAGCCATGGCAGCATGGACTAGCCATTCAAGAACATACCTGGGGTCCTGGGCTGACTTGTACAGTCTGTGCTGCCACGGCTTCATAGATATGGTTGTTCAAACTAGCTAGATCAAAGCTAGCGCATGTCTACACAGGCTGCAGTTACACCTCTCATTACAGCATAGACATACCCTAAGGGGCTGGTCTACTCTGAAAAGTTACACTGGCAAAGCTATGTCTCAGGGGTGTGAAAAATCCACACCCCTGAGACATATAGTTAAGCCAACCCAATCCCTGGGGTAGACAACGCTTGGTGGATGGAAGTAGTCTTCCGTTGACCTAGCTACCACCTCTTGGGGAGGGAGGAAGGATTACCTATAGCAATGGGAAACCCCGCCCCATTGTTGCAGTAAGCATTTTAAGCCTAGTCATAGCCTTTGTTGTTTTATGCCACTGGCTGGGGAAGGCTGGTAATAAAATCAAGCCCTTTAAAGACGGACATTGTTAAGCCTAACAATTTTGGTGATAAAAAGGGGGACACTGAAAATCTAATATGCATAGAAACACCTGAGATTTTTTTAAATGCCAGATATTCTTTTCCTTTGGACCTTCCTCTGCAGTGCTGGCATCCTCCAGGACAGGAGAACTATGAAATAAAACTGATTAAAAATAAAGCAGAAATGAACTCTGGAGATGGATTGTGATATAAAAACCAGTCATTTTTCAAGAGCACCTTACATTAGTAAAACCGGAAACATTAGTAAGACAGCTATGGGAAAGGATTAAATATAGTTCTTTAGAAAATGTACCTTTAAAAACCAATCTGCAGTGCTCTTAGTACCAGTATCTGTGATCAGTCATGGGATCTGTATAGACTCAAGTACAAATACACGTAAAAATGCACTGTTTGAAAAAGTCAGCCCCTTGTTTGCTCACTCATAAAGCCCTAGCTCAGGTTCATGGATTCACTCAGCAACAGGAGACAATGCCCCTAAGACAGTGCAGCAGAGACGGCTGCCCTAGGTGGATGTGATGTCAGCATCGGTGGAGAGGCAAATGAGGAAGGGTTGAATTCAGGATTTGGAATGCAATCCAACTGCCATTGACTTCAAGAGCAGCTGGATTGGGTCCATCATAGATAAATGAAGGAGTGATTTTCAAATACTGGGTTTTAAAGAGTCTCAATGTGAAGACAAACCAATTTTAAGGTGGTAAATGTAGCTCTACAATTGGCACCTGACATGCTGCCAATTTGAGCTTTTACAGTTGTGCTGTATTGTATTATTAAATCTTTAGAATGACCCTCTTCCCCCTGTCAGGGAGAAGGCTCACACATGCAACAAGGGAAACTGATTCTCTAGGGGGGAAAGTGAGTGACTTTTTAACAGGCTATCACAATGCACAACGTAAACAGATTCAGAAGTCAAAAAAATATATATTTTTCTCTATTTACTTTCTAGTGCTAGTAACTTACATCTTATTTGTAGGCCAAATATTATAGCAAAATGTGATCTTATGTTGAATATATTCTTGAAAAAGTATCTATTCATGAAGTCTACACAGATCTTCTGCAACTTATTTGAGATCTTGAACAACTTTACTAATTTAAAGCTTTGTAATTGATGGCCAACCAAGGAAAAAATATAGGGAAACTAAATATTTTAAGTGTTGATAACTGTCCATTACTTTCCTAAAACAGAGCATCAATATTTTTCCTAAAAAAAAACAAAAACAAAAAACCCACAAAGGAACCCACTGAAATTTGGTGGGCAGGAATGCACATCTAATTAATTTTTTCTTGCAAATGGGTGAAAAACAGACTGGCTAAGTACAAGTAAAACCCAAGTCTGAATTTTTTTTTATATTTCTGAAAAGCCTTGGCTAGCAGTACTAAAATGTAACTACTGTAAATCTGCCAAATCGTTTTTTAGAATCTCACTAACCAAATTTGTTTTATCCCAAATCTGTATAATAGTGGGAGATTTGCCGATAGATCCAGTAGGGCCGGTAAAAAAAAAAATCTGTTGAAAATAATTGTTTTCTGCAGAAAATTTACTTTTTTGGTCAAAAAATCCAAACACCCTAAAAACGAAAATATTTTTATTTGGATATGCTCTCAGTGCCTCATGGGAGTTGTAGTTTGGTTGCTCCTTGTCCCCATTCTCCTCTTTGGGCTAGACTCTTTGGTCAGACTACATTTCCTATGATGTATCATGGCCAAGGACAAAACTTCTCCCATCACCACGAAGGGACACCATAATTAAGGCTGTGATTTAGTCATGGAATCTGTGACGTCCAAAGACTTCCGTGACTTCAGCCAACACTGGCTGGGAGCTGCAGAGTCCCCTGCCACCTGAGGAGGCAGGGAGCTGTGGGGTACCTCCATTACCTCAGGGAGGGGGGTACCTCTGGTCCCAGCTGCCGCTCCAGGCGGCACAGGCGACCCCCACAGCTTCCAGCCAGCAGGGGAAAATCCCAGAGCTCCTGCTGGCGCCAGGGGGAACACCCCCAGCTCCCAGTCCCACACGTGGTGGGGGCTCCTCGAGCTCCCAGCTCCACGCAATTGCCCAGACTCCTGCTTTTGTCCTGGATACTTTTAGTAAAAGTCAGACAGGTCATGGGCTTCTGTACATTTTTCATTATGGCCTGTGACGTGTCCATGACTTTTACTAAAAATATCCATGACAAAATCTTAGCCTTAGCCATAATGCACCATAACGGACGTAGTCCAGCTAGAGAGCCTGGCCCATGGAGAATAATGGGAGCATGAGCCATCTCAGCTACAAATCCCATAAAGCACCATAGCAGCATTTTGGAGTCGAAATATTTCTGTTTTTCGCTGAACTTCAGTACAATAAGTTTTGCTAAGAAAAAAAATAAATGTCAGTTTTCAACAAAAAAGACCCCTCATTTTCTGATCAGCTCTAAGATCTAGTTTGTTCGCCAATTTCTCAGCAGCAGATCAAAGTGGATCATGATTTTCATTATCGGGGTGTTCCTCTTAATCACATGGAGTACCAGTCAGTACAATCCAACGCAAATAGTAGTCAATATTGTATTGTTCTATAAGCAAATACTACATCACTTTTTCATTTAAAACCCATCTGCTTTATCTTAAGCACACATATTCAGTTTCTGGCTGAACCCGATTCATGTGTTACTGATTAACTCCATGGAGAAATGGCTTTATGCAAAGTATTCAGAACCTTTCCCCTGCTTCAACACTAGAACTGGTCTTATGACGCTAATATTAAAAACTGGGATGGTCCTATCTTTGTACCCAAATCTACATAGATTATAGTTCAGTAACACACTCAAGCTTTTGACAAGCTGTACCTATCAAACGTCTTGGAACTAACAGCACATAGCGTCAGGCATAGGTAGCTATCTGTCCTTTGAAGGTAACCTACAGAGACTAATCAAATCTTCATGGATCTCCCACAGGTCAGTTCTAAGCCACTGAGGTCAGGCCCTTGCTCAGATACTTTGAGGCAGTTTAGGGTAAGTGACAAAACAAGATACAAAAATGAACCCCTAGCTTATTAAATCAATCATATTTTGATTAAGAGAAGTCACAGAAGCCCCAATTCTTTGGGGAAGAGCACTGGACTCATTAGGGTGTGTATCTGCATAGAACAGTTACAGGGAAGCGGTTCTCTCTCCTCTACAAATACGCAATCCCATTGGGATTCCCAACCATGGGCACTAAATTGGTTCATGGATATCTGAAAAGAAAATATCAGACACAACAGGCAGTGCAAGGCTCTTGAGAAAGTTATAGACAAGAGCTGAGAGGCCTCAAACTTCTGAAGGTGGGTTCAGGCTACAGTGACAGGCTCAGTGTAAAAACATTATGAAAGATGGACATCATCAGGATGGGCACACAGAGGGAAAGTTGACCAGAAAAATGGCTGAGGTCACTGCCTTTGGAAGAAATTAAAACGTATGCATTGCACTTACTATTATGAAGTACTTGAGACTACAGTGAATCAGCAACTAGGGCTGAAAGTCACTCACTCTAAACCAGGGGTGGGCAACCTTTCAGAAGTGATGTGCCGAGTCTTCATTTATTCACTCTAATTTAAGGTTTCATGTGCCAGTAATACATTTTAACGTTTTTAGAATGTATCTTTCTATAAGTATAATATTCAACTACACTATTGTTTAAGAAGCTTCATTTAAAGTTCAATTAAAATGCAGAGCCCCCCAGACTGGTCGCCAGGACTTGGGCAGTGTGAGTGACACTGAAAATCAGCTCGCGTGCTGCCTTTGGCACACATGCCATAGGTTGCCTACCCCGATCTAAAACTTTCCCTGAATTAGGTCTGAAAACATGGGGACATCAGGTCAGAAGCAAAGATGCAAACGGATCCAGAATAGACTTAGACTCCCTGATAGCAGGTAAAAAGAATGAAGTATAGCTCTGCATATCAGCCATTGCAGCTGCGGAGAGTTACAATTCTCCAGTAATGGAAAGAGAGCCCCATGAGCCAGAGAGGCCATCTAGTAAGATGGAAGCTTTCAATAGAGTAAAGACAAACAACTCCTAAAATACATGTGGGGCTTCACATTGGGAGGTGGAGCAGAGAGGTGACAGACCCTCTCCATGGCGTTGCTTTGACTAGGAAGGGGTAGGGTTTAGGTCAGGCTTGTGTGTCTACTTTCTACTGTAGACACAGCCTATCTGGCTCTGGTGAGGCAGAGCACAGGTTGTCAAGTTCAATTCTCTATTTGTGGTACTCAATGCAATGTGTCAGCGTGAATTCAGAGATGTCAAACCCAAGTGACTAAGAGACTGGGAAGGATTTGCTTTTGAAAGTTTACAATCTAAACGGTAGGGCTGTTAAATAATTGCAGTTAAATCACACGATTAACTCAAAAAATTAATTGCAGTTTTAATCACACTGAAACAATACAATGCCAATTGAAATGCATTACATGTTTTGGATGCTTTTTTACATTTTCAAATATATTGATTTCAGTTACAACACAGAATACAAAGTGTACAGTGCTCACTTTATATTACTTTTATTACAAATATTTGCACTGTAAAAATGATAAAGAAAAGAAACAATATTTTTAAATTCACCCCATACAAGTACTATAATGCAATTTTTATCGTGAAAGTGCAACATACGAATGTACTTTGTTACATAACTGCACAGAAAAAACAAAACAATGTAAAACTTCAGCCCCTACAAGTCCATTCAGTCCTACTTCTTGTTCAGCCAATCGCTAAGACAAAGAAGTTTGTTTACACTTATGGGAGATGATAATGCCCACTTCTTATTTACAGTGTTACCTGAAAATGAGAACAAGCATTCACATGGCACTTCTGTAGCTGGCATTGCAAGGTATTCACATTCCAGATATGCTAAACATTCATATGCCTCTTCATGCTTTGGCCATCATTCCAGAGGACATGCTTCCATGCTGATGACGCTCATTACAAAAATAATGCGTTAATTAAATTTGAGACTGAACTCCTTGGGGGAGAATTGTAAGTCTCCTGCGTTCTGTCATATATTTCACGTTATACCAGTCTCAGATGATGACCCAGCATGTTGTTCATTTTAAGAACACTTTCCCTGCAGATTTGACAAAATGCAAAGAAGGTACCAATGTGAGATTTCTAAAAATAGCTACAGCACTTGACCCAAGGTTGAAGAATCTGAAGTGCCTTCCAAAATCTGAGAGGGACTAGGTGTGGAGCATGCTTTCAGAAGTCTTAAAAGAGCAACACTCTGATGAAGGAGCTACAGAACCTGAACCACCAAAAAAGGAAAATCAACCTTCTGCTGGTGGCATCTGACTCATGATGATGAAAATGAACATGCGCCGGTCTGCTCTGCTTTGGATTGTTATCAAGCAGAACCCATCATCAGCATAGACACATGCTTTGGAAGGGTGGTTGAAGCCTGAAGGGAAATATGAATCTTTAGTGCATCTGGCACATACATATCTTGTGATGCCGGCTACAGCAGTGCCATGTGAATGCCTGGTCTCACTTTCAGATGACACTGGAAACAAGAAGCGGGCAGCATTATCTCCTGCACATGTAAACAAACTTGTTTATCTGAGCGATTGGCTGACCAAGAATTAGAACTGAATGGACTTGCAGGCTCTAAAGTTGACATTGTTTTATTTTTGAATGCAGGTTTTTTTGTGCATAATTCTATATTTGTAAGTTGAACTTTCATGATAAATAGATTGCACTACAGTATTTGTATTAAATGAACTGAAAAATACTCTTATTTTACAGTGCAAATATTTATAATAAAAAATAAATATGAAGTGAGCACTGTATACTTTGTATTCTGGGTTGATATTGAAATCGATATATTTGAAAACGTGAAAAACATCAAAAATATTTAAATAAATGGTATTCAGATCAATAGGTCTTCTCCACCTCTGGTGACTAGGATTATAGCACAAGCCATTTGTGCAGTGGGGAAGCAGACTGCAGGTCTGGTTTGTAGCAAAAAATCTGGACTCCTGTGACAAATTATCCAAAGTGCATTCTCTTGTCTCAGAGAGACTCAAATTCCAAAAGGAAATAACAGAATTCAAAGAAAGATACAGTTATACCTTCTGAATTTCTACCTTACCACTGAAGACAGACAACAGACTGGGTTCTGGCCTCAAGCCCTCTCTACACTGGTCTCGAAACCACACTTACATATAGTTTCAGCTAAACCAGTTTCAAACCCTGTTTGTCCAACTAGCATGACTGTGGTCCGAGTGTGAATAGTCATGTTTTAAGACTGTGGATATTATTTTTAAGAACTGTTTCTGATATAGCTTAGCCCTATTCACAGAAGTTGGCCAAGTCATGTCAGAAAGCAGATCTGTCAGATCTTGTTTAAACACAACCGTTTCTGAACCATTCTGGACAGTGCTTGAGCAGCGCACAGTAGGGAGAAAAGGCTGCTGTGCTCCAGCAAAAGTACGGGCACATCAAGTTACAGCCCTCACACGAAATGGTGGTAAGCCTCAACCCACAAGTGCTCTGGGCAGTGTGGATCTGGAATGGGCATGTCTGAAGTGGTGGGATTAAGCAGAATCCTCGCCACAGAAGTGTGGCAGTTAACTACTCTTGGTCTCTCTCAGGCTTCTTTCTAGTTATTCAGCTCGAGTAGCGTTACAACCCAGCAGCAGCACTTTCACAAATGTCACATTCCCCTGTGCTCCCATCCCACTCAACACTTATCTCATGGTTACATACATACATACATACCCAAACACTGCTCCTGCAGTGTGCAAGACCAGGCCCAAAGTCCCCTGCAAGCCTGTTCTGACACATTAGACACACTTGTCAAAGCCAGCTGGAAATAAACTGACGATTTTTAAAGGAAAGGGAAAGGTTTTTGAGGCCCCATACCACTCAGAGCATACAATTTATAAACTCAATCACGTGCCTAATTTACAAGCTCTGTTACCATCACTGTCTGGGGTAGTTCAAGTATTTGTGCATGTAAATGGTCAGTGAAAAGTTGGCCAACTAGTTTCACAGACAAAAACTCCATTCCCCACAGGCCATAAACTTGTGGTCAGCAACCTGTCAATCATGATCAACTGGTCCGAGAAGATTTCCAAGTTGATCATGATCCCCGGCAGAGCAGTGTGGCTGCCAATATGGCAGACTCCTTGCCTACCCCAACCCCACATCATTCCCAGTAGCGGTCAGCATGGCCCCACGCCCTGTGGGGCAGGGGTCTCCCTCCTCTCACTGCTCCTGCCTGCAAGCACTGCCCCCGCAGCTTCCATTGCCTGGGAGAGCTGTGGGGATGGTGCTTGCGGGGAAGGACAGCATGTGGAGCTACGTGCCCCCCAGGGGCACATTTGCCCCTTCTGGGAGTGGTGTGGGGCCAGGGTGGGCAGGGACCCTGCTTTAGCCTCGCTGTGCCCATCGCCGACTGAGCGCCGCCGAAGGTAAGTGCTGCCAGAAGGAAGGCCGCACCTCAATCCCCAGCCCTGAGTCCTCTCCTGGAGCCAGTACCTCATATCTCCCTCCTGCACCCTGAATCTCCTCCCGCACCCCAAACTCTACCTGATCCCCCTTCCCAGAGCCAGGACCCTGGACCCCAACATTCTGTCCCAGCCCAGAGCCCCCTCTTGCATCAAAACTCCCTCCTAGAGCTCGCACCCCTCTCCTCCTCCTGGACTTCAACCCCCTGCCCCAGGCTCAACCCGGAGTTCCCACCCACACTGTGAACTCCTCAGCCCCAGTCCAGAGCCTGTACCACCTCTCGAACCCCAACCCCTTACCATAGCCTGGTGAAAGTGAGTGAGAGTGGGGGATAGTGAGAGATGGATAGAGGGGGCGGATGGAGTGAGCAAGGCAGGGCAGATCCTGGGTGGCCCTTAGCCTTGGTCTACACTATGAGGTTAGGTTAAATTTAGCCATGTTAGGTCGATTTTATAATCAATGCACCTACATAACCAACCCCATTCAGGAGAGTGATATAATTCATGGTCATCTGATTGAAATAGGGGAATTTTTGTAAGAACACAGTCAAAGGACCCCGTTCATGCTGGGCTGTTTGTGTCTGGCTAAAAGGGATCTTCTCAGATAACAGCCATGTAGTGTGGGAAGGGGTGAAGGGATCATCCCAGAGAATTGCCACCCAGTGGAGTAAGGGGAGAGTTGTGCTGCACATCCACCCAAAAACCCCTCTTTTTAAATGGCCAACCCAACCAGCATTGCTTGCTATGGGAAAGGAGGGCGCTGCAGTTGGAAACCATTCCCACTTGTTATGAAGGTGAAAGAAGCCAACCCCATGTATCCTTTGGCTTACCGTGGTTGCCTGGAAACCAAATTCTGTTGCCCAGCCACGTGTGATGTGTCACCATACCGGCAGGCACTCAATATAAAAGGCAAAATGCGACCTTGTGCCTAAAGCATGTGCTGTCTGCTGTGAACTGCTTGATTCACCACGAAAGAGTCTCTCTTTTGCTCTCAGAAATGCATCTTCTTAAATGCTACTCTCCCTTTTTATCCCCCCCACTGAAGATTACCCCTTGTGGTTTACCTACTGGTTACCTACGAGGTGTTCATAATGCTCACAACAGCAGGGGTGAGCTGAACGGGCTCCATGCTTGCAGTGCTATGGCGTCTGCACGGGTAACCCAGGCAAAAAGGTGTGGAACAATTGCCTGCCGTTGCTTTCATGGGGGAGCAGGGGGACTGACAACATGTACCCAAAACCACCTGCAACAACATTTTTGCCCCATCAGGCATTGGGAGCTTAACCCAGAATTCCAATGGGCAGCGGAGACTATGGAGTCTGTGCGACAGCTACCAACAGTGCACTGCTCTGTGAGTCAATGCTAGCCACGGTATTGAGGGTGCACTCTGCCGACCTAATGCGCTTAGTGGGGGGGACACACAATCGACTGTACAGTAGACTCTCAGTTATCCAGGATTAGATTAACCAGGTTGTGGATTAACCAGGATATAAAAAAAAAAAGTAACTCGGAGGGCCGGCTCTGGCTTTGTCGTTGTCCCAAGCGCATGCACGCACACACACAAAAAACCCCACCACACAAACACACCCCACCAGGGCGCAGGGCAGCCAGTGAACCGACACCCCCGCCCCCCGGTGCTGGGTGACTGGTGAACCAGCTCCCCATCCCCATATTTCCTATGGATGGTGATTAGCTGGGATTTTATTAAACAGGACTAATTTTTTCCCCTATCATCCTGGATAATCGAGAGTCTACTGTATAAAACTGCTTTCTAAATATAGACTTCTATAAATTCGACACAATTTCGTACTGTAGACATACCCTTAGATTCAAAAAGTGATCTTGGGAGTAAAAAGACTAGAGACCATTGTCCTAAATTATCAGACATTACTGAGCTCTGAACGAGAAGGGAACCATCTCCCATTACCCATGCCAAGGCTGATAGCATTACCTCCCTACTCTCTTTTATGGCTTCAGGTTCTTACCCAGCACCCTAGGAAAACCCGAATTCCAGGCAAACCACAAACTTTCCTGATAACCTAAAAAGTGCTGCAACTTCCAAAGGGAGCCGAAGACCTCGATGCATTTAAAAAATGAGAGCAACTTGAAAAACAAAGCATGTGCAAGACTACAGAGTGTGGGTTCTCTGTAGGTACTCCTCTGCACTAGTCGGGACCTCCGAAAAGGACAGTTCACTCTGCGGTTCACGCCTCCAATAGGTCTACCCTCCAACCCCCAAGTACTAGTCTGTTCCAATCCCAAACAGCTGATAAATACAAAGGATCTTCTTACAGGTAAGGCACACTACTGGGAAGTCAATGGCAGAGCTCTTTCCCAAGCGCAGCTGCAGACTCATTGGGTCACCTTCCTCTGCGTGCTTCAGTTTCCTGTGCACAGAATGATACTTCCCTATCTCAAAGGGACTGTAGGGACCTATATTAATAGGTTTACTGAGATCCTTGGATAGCACATGGTATTAAAGTTCAAAGTATGTCATTTTAGCTTAAACATTTCCCCCCAGGAAAACTTCAACAACCAATTCTATTGCTATGGGCCTGATTTTCAGAAGAGCTGAACATCCAAAACTCCTGTTGAAGTCAATAGCCGCTGCAGGTGTTCAACACCTTTGAAAAGCAGCCTTCTATCAAACCACAGAGTAAAACATTGAACTTTGCTTTAAATCACACTATAAATAAGGGTCTCAAACAGGAAGGCACCATCTCATAAGATGGAGGATGTCAGTTTCACCAGTGGAAAGAACTGGAAATCAGGGCATTTTAAAAGTTATTTTGAGAGAAATATTTATTAAATCTTCATCTGTTTCCAACTGCCTGGGGTTACTGCAGAGATGCAGCCAACTTCTTGGACAGCCAATAACTTCAAGGCACTGAAAAGACACGCTGAAGCAGTGATATTCCTAAAACCTTTGAAAAATCCTCTTTGTGATAACTATTTCTTTACTATCATTTGCATGTAGTAAGCAGTCAATGAGAATTACTAACTGGAGTTCCTTTTAATGTTAAAGACGGGCCTTCTTCAGCCATGAAATCACAAACGTTAAGCAATATGACTGACCGTAATTAAGAAGCTTTTTCAGTATTTCCTGGTAAGAGCCACATGTTATTCTAGAAGGTTTACATAATAATCCACATGCTGTCTGAGATAGTGCCTCCTGAGAGGCTATTAAATGTAGTACACATAGGAGAAGGGGGAAAAGTCCAGTTGTTTCTGGCAATGAGATACAGTGAACAGCTGCTCACAATGTGGAGGTTTTGTCAGTTTGATTAGTAGTTTAGTTCTGGTGAAAAGTGCCCAATTAACAGCTCTGGATATTTCAATCCTCTATCTACAGAACAAGATCAGCATGGATAGGAAGCTTCTCTCATACATAACAGTGGGCCTCATCTCTGAGGCAGGACAGATCAGTCTGGGACATGAACACTGGCCTCCTGAGTCAAGCACTGGCCCTTCTGTTGAGACTGTCATCAATGGTGACAAAAATCTAGTGAGTTCTGTGATGTGGCCACATGTTCAAGAGCCATCAGATTACGTCAAACAGGCCACCAAACAGCCACTGGATGGGAGATTTCAGTCACTGTTGTTTTGAGCCAGTTGTGTTTTTTTTAAAAAAAAACAAAAACAAAAAACAACCAACCACCATGAAAGGCTATTTCTACATCCACTCCTCTCAACCATCTAGTCCAGGTGTGGGCAAACTTTTTGGCCCGAGGGCCACATCAGGGATGCAGAATTGTAGGGAGGGCCGGGTAGGGAAGGTTGTACCTCCCCAAACAGCCTGGCCCTGCTCCCTCTCTGACCCCTCCCACTTCCTGTCCCCTGACTGTCAGAATTCCAAACCCATCCAACATCCCCCCGCACTCTATTCCCTGACCACCCCTTCCAGAGACCCCATCCCCTAAGCCCCCCTGCTCCTTGTCCCCTGACCGCTCCCTCCTGAGACCCTCTACCCTAACTGCCCCCTCCCAGGACCCCACCCCTTAACCAATCTCCCCGCTCCCTGTCCCCTATCCACACCCACGTCCCCTGACAGACCCCCGGGGCTCCCATGCCCTATCCAACCCTCCTGTTCCGCATCCCCTGACTGCCCCCACCCCAGAACCTCCACCACATCCAACCACCCCCTAGTCCCTGTCCCCTGACCACCCACTGGGACTCCCTTCCCCTTATCCAACCCCCCTGCTCCCCACCTCCCCTTACTGTGCTGCTCAGAACAGCAGCCCGGATGGAGCTAGATGGGCTGCCCCGCAGGAGTGCGCAGTCCTGCCCCCCGCCCCCAGAGTACAGCCTGGGAGGAGTTTCCCAGGCTAGGAGCTCAGGGGCCGGGCAGGACGGTCCTGTGGGCCATAGTTTGCCCACCTCTGATCTAGTCCCTTAGAATGAAGAATATTCTACACCAGGGGTCTCAAACTCAAATGACCATGAGGGCCGCATGAGGACTAGTGCACTGGCCCAAGGGCCGCATCACTGACACACCCCCTCGCTGCCCCCGGCCCTGCCCCCACTCCACCCCTTCAATGAGGTCCCACCCCTGCCCTGCCTCCTCCTCTGAGCATGCAGCTCCCCGCTCCCTCCTGGAAAGCGCTAGGCACCGCCAACAGCTGTTTGGCAAACAAAGCAAGAGCAATATAGGAAGTCCAGAGCTGGAAACACAAGCAAACAAATCCAATTTAACAAGAAATTACCAGCCTCAGATGATTCAAGCTTTTTTCAAATGTAATACGCTGATAAATCTGACAGAAATTTCAGCCTCTCTCAGCCTAACATCAATTATAATTGTATAAAGTCTCCCCCTCCCAAACTGACCTTCATAACCCTGTTCCCCATCCCCACTTACTCCATCTCCCCCACTCACCCTCCTAACCCTGCTCCGTCCCCAAATCTCCACCCACTCACCCCTGTAACTCAGCTCCCTGTACCCCATCCTTAAATCTCACCCTACTCACCACCCATAACCCTGTTCTCCATCTCCCCCACTCATCCTTGTAACCCATCGCCCTGTCCACAAGTCTCCCCCCAAATCCTGCTCCCTGTTCCCCAAATCTCCTCCCACACCCCCAGCTTCAATACCCTCTCACCCCTAAGCTGCCCCTCCCTGTCCCCCCAACTTCTCTCTCCATCTCCTTTCAGCCTTCCAGTGTGAAGTGCCACTCCAGCTTGTTCATTGAGGCCACAGCAGCAGCGCCTGGAAGCCAGTGCTCAGCAGCGGCCCAGCCAGGGCGCTTCGCAGGAGCCCTCTGCATCTGCGGCCACGAGTGATAAGCCTCCCACAGAGGGCGGCAGGGAGCCTAGCTTACTACTCCTGGCTGCCGCTGCAAAGGGCTCCTGGGAAGTGCCATCCCAGCTCATTCACTGAAGCTGCAGCAGCAGCGCCGGGGGCAGCAGCCCAGCCAGGCAGCAAAGAAGCCTGCGCTTCTGGACCCTCCCTCCCGGAAAGTGCTATGGGTGGTGGTGGGGGGGTGCCAGGGAGCTTGGCGGGCTGCAGGGAAGGGCTCCGCGGGCTGCATGCGGCCCGCATGTTTGAGACCCCTGTTCTATACTCAGGTGGCTCCATGAGTCAGTACTGAGACAAGTATTGTTCATTAGCAAATGAATAACCAAAGTTATTTATTGAGCAAATTAAAATTAGCCAATGATATTAAAAGATTTTGGTTTGTAACAATGGAAAACTAACCTCCTAGCTGGACTAGCACACACTGGAGGTTAGGAAAGTAGAGAACAGATGGCATTTAACTACGATAAATACGAGAAAGTATATTTGCTTATTTTTGCCAAAGGGCTGATTGTCTCTGTAGTTGCACAGTCCTGAAGGTTCTTATATGAAGGAGCAGTTAAAGCAAATAAGATGCTAAGGGACATTGAAAAAGGGATAAAATATAGGGCAGAAGATGAGCTCTATTGAAAAATGCTAGTTTGGAGTACAGAGTCCAATTTGCCACAATCTAAAAGAATTACATCAAAGAGGTTCATAAAAGGACAACAACAAACATGATTAGTAAGGTGGTGGGTTTTACATAAAGGGGTTCAGGAGACTTAATTATTTAGTCTGGAAAGGAAACAAGAGTGGATAAAATTATTAAACTGAATCAGTCCTCTTTTCATCCTGTCACATAATAAGAGGAAAAAAGAGCACCTGATGAAATTAAAAGGCAGGCCATTTAGATCCAATACAATCTCTACTGCCTGTGACTGTAATATAGCCACGGGTATCACATGATCATGTTCAAGTTGTGTAACACAAGGCTGCACTCACTCCTGCAACTGGCCGGACAAATGGAATCACTGCCATTCAAAGGAGGGCAGGATCAGTTTATGACTGGTATTTGTAGATATGCAGGCTAAGATAAGGGTAATCAAATCTCTGATTTTAGTGTATAAGAAATGAAATCCACCCTTTAGGTACAGCATTGCATATGTGGCTAAGTTCCGGAGCTTTATTTGCTGAAGTTTTGGCCACTGGCATACACTGCATATGCATATGTGGCTAAGTTACGGAGCTTTATTTGCTGAAGTTTTGGCCACTGGCATACACTGATTCTTCTACTCTGATATGCTATGGTTTGATCAAGTATGTCCCTATGTACTGACAGAGGCAAGTTACTGAAGCAGATCAAATTGCCAATGTCAGCTAGTTTATTCTAAATTAGCAAGGCACTTTGTACTTTGGCTGGTCCTGCTCATTTTTTTGCAGGAGGCTAACACTGATATCTTTACATTTCAGCTGTAATTTATCAGTAGTAATGACCAGATGTCTGCTAACTAATCAGTGAAGGGACTTCTCTTATTTTCTGTACTCCCATTAACTCTCCATGAGTTATTCGTAAGAAAGAGGGAGGATTGTGGAGTAGGAGGGAGAAAATTTCAGGAAATGGTTTCCTCCTGAAAAGTTACTCTGTGGTTCAAGGAGCCACATTACACAGTCAATTTTCTGCACCAGGCAGCCATTCTAAATTTGGTATAGCATCTCATACAGCCACACTGATATAGCCAAGTTATTTTTAACTATCCAAAGTGTCTCATGATCTTACAGTAGCTAGTGGGATAGTTTCCTTATAAATATAAAAGAAAGCCTGCAGTGCTCATGGAATTCACCACCAAACATGATTAGCAGGGAAAATCCTTGAGACAGACAGTCTAGGAGGATTTAGAGGAGGGACAAGATATAGATGTGAACAAGGGTAACAGAAGCTGATACACTGAGCTAAGAAGTTAGGTCAGATATCTCAGAGGATAACATCCTTCATGCTTCATGGTAAAAGCTGATCAGGTGTTAAGGTCAAGAAGAAAAAATATTTTCCTTTAATGAGTAGCATCTGTTGAAATTAAATTATGGGTACCTGTGGGATGAGCAAAGTCTATGGTAGAATTTTTTCAGAGCAAGAAAGTTTTTGGCTCTAGTAATTTTCATCAGCAAACAGTTCTCTAATCTCA
>ML677355.1:728785-780636 GCA_007922305.1 Dermatemys mawii
GTCCTTCTTACATGTTGAAAGACAACTTTCTGCTTTCCAACCCAATTCTTATATATCCCCATTCGAACATGAGTCAGTTACAGGAATGCAATGTCTGAGAGATTGGGCAGGATTACAATTGTCTGAATTTCTATCCAAGAGTGTGAATCTTGCTCTGCTGATAATGGGCATGACTAGAACACTTGGATTTATTATTCTTGCTATTCATTTTTCTTACATATAAACCAGAAGTGATTCTACTGAAAGCTGATGTGGTGGGTGGTAGTATTATTTGAAGGGCTCATATTAAGGACTTCCTAGTGATGTAATGTTTTTCCAGGGTCTCTTACTAACCTTTCAATAGCATAGTAGATAAGACTAGTTTGGTTGAGGTACTGTTTATTTTCCTATCCCCTAAGTCAGTAGTTTCACTTCCACAAGTCACGGCCACAGAGAGTACAAGCAGCAGTTTTGTCTAATACCAAGGTAAAAACCTTCCTAGTTGCCAGGCTACACTTGCTGGAGGGTGACTATCCTGAAATGTGCAACAATGTGAGAGAAATGGCTGTTCTTTCACTCGACTGCACCGCAATCAGAGTTTCCTACACTACCTGCAGATTGCTGCTTCCAGTGACAGGGAAAGGAACGGTTCAACACGCAGGCCCTTATGGGTCACTTTAATTCCACTTCCTCCTTCCCCTCCTTCTGTGAACCTAATTCTTAAATCCCCTCTTCCTCAGAGGAATCTGGGGGTGTTACTTGTACACTGCTTTAGTCACTTCCTTTGATCTTTAGTTCCTTATGTATGTAACCTTTGGCCATATGCACACTAGGAAGTTTACTGAAAAGTTTCCCCACCACTTGTACCTCCAGTTAAAACTGATGGAAGTCACAGGACAGAAGCCGAACCTGTTTTCATCAGCCTTGACTAAAATGGTAGTATAAGCCAGTCTGATCAAAATGGTGTCACAGATTGGCCTGGTCATCAGAGCCTTATCTACACTAAGGCTCCCTAGAGTTTAATACTGGTTCAGCAGAACTGCTGTTAGAACCAGTGGAAGAGATTCTGTAAGTTTCCATGTCCAAACACTTCGTCTGTGCTACGTATATACTGCAGATGGGAGCATGCTTCCTAGCTCAACAGATAGGTGCCAGCTCTGCTTGAGCGAGCATGCTAAAAATACCTGTGTAGCTGCAAACAGCACTAGCAGCGGCTCCAGCTAGTCATCTGAGCATAAAGCCGCCTGGACCCTCGGGTACATACTCGGGTGATTAGCCCAAACCTCCACCCATGTTACCCTGGCTACACTGCTATTTTTAGCATGCTAGCTTGAGTGGAGCTAGCATGCATCTGGCCACATGCCCTACTGTAGTAGGGACATATCCTTCGAGCTGGTGGTCTTGTCACAAGGGACAGTAGTGAGTCAGGATGCACTGAACAACATAATACAGGTGGGATAAAGGGGGACAGAGTTGAAGCAGTTCTGTAAAGAGGGGGGAGTTTGTTACATCAGCATACACAAAGTTACTGATAATCCAGTCCTCTGAAAGTGCTCAGTGATCCAACTGCTATTGATTCATTAGTCCTCTCTCTCTTTGATAGTTGTGAAACTCTCCCTACCTCCAGATCACCTTGAATTTGCCTCCTCTCCTCTGGGATAGAGCCAGTTCAGCCACTCCCTTTCCTTTGCTCTTTGCTGCACTCTTTGTGGCAGCAACTGCCTTCTCCTTGTACCATTCCCAACTCCGAACCCAGAGCTGCAGTTGGGATCTAAGAACCCTCTATGCTCATACAGAACAGGGGTGGTTGCAAACAGTTTGCAGTATGTGGGCAATTATGTTACTGGCCATTTATCCAAGTAAAATTGTAGGCCTCACTAATGAGAAAATTCATCCACTAATATACATAGACATTGAGCTACTTACAGCAGCATCTCTAGGATAAAGCAATGCAAACAGTAGCTTGACTTCTATTTGATCCCTAAGACAGAATGGCAATCTGAATAAGAGTAGGACACCCAAATAGCTCTAGACTGAAGCTACATGACAATCCCACAACAGATCTCAGTGACACAGGTCACTCTGTGTTCTAGGCCAGAGCTAAGCACATCAATATTTACTTCAATACCTGGGACCTGCAGCACATACACATCCTTTGGATTCAACAGGCTCTCAAACACCTACAACTTGGGGTTTTTCAGTAAACTTTGAGCTTGGATACCTTGTCAGCAGTTCTGAGTTATTACATAGCACCCAAACTGTGCTAAGTGTGGCACCAGTCCTCCTCCAGGATTTAAATTTACAAGCTAAATGATGCTCCTGGTTTCACTAGCTTATCCATTAACTCCCATTCACTCGCCATGTTTCCCAGTTTGCTCCACAGAAATTAAACTATAATATTTCCATCTTCTCGTGGCAAACGATGACCAAACACATAAGAACGGCCATACTGGGTCAGACCAAAGTCCATCCAGCCCAGTATCCTGTCTACTGACAGTGGCCAATGCCACCTGCCCCAGAGTGCGTGAACTTAACAGGTAATGATCAAGTGATCTCTCTCCTGATATCCATCACCCCCCTCTGACAAACAGAGGCTAGGGACATCATTTCTTACCCATCCTGGCTAATAGCCATTAATGGAATTAACCTCCACCAATTTATCTAGTTCTCTTTTAAACCCTGTTATACTTCTAGCTTTCATAATCTCCTCAGGCAAGGAGTTCCACAGGTTGACTGTGCCATTTCCCCTAAGGGAGTCTTCTGTTTTCTTGACTCTTCCCATCACTGCAGAAGCACAAAACTGCCCCCACAGCCCCCCAACTATGACATTTTGTGATCCTACAGCTAGAAAATCTCTAGCTCAATGTCTCTTTTCAGCCTAATCTTTCCATCCTAGTTAGCACTTGAGGATTGGGGATCTCAAATCTTGCTTGTTCTAACCTGCATTTTTTAAAAGCTGTTTCATGGAACCATATCTGAATCTCCAAAAGATTTTACCAGTTAGTGACTACATCAGCCTGTCACGCAGGTAGCAGATGAGGATTTCCTTTTTTGCTAAGGAACCTGTTAACACACACACCCCCTGGAAAAAGCTGAAGGAGTAGAGGAGACAAGTCCCAGAAGAGCCTCTCCAGGAGGAAGCGTCAGAGCAGGCAGTGCTGAACTTGCCTGTGTATGGTACAAGCACGTATATACTTTATTTACCTCTATTTTATTGGAGCATCAGGGCATTTAACTTTCTAGTCAATGATTAGACAGTTGTGCTTTGTCCTAGCTGCTGTGGCACTCATGTTTGTCCTTGTATCTCTTTTCCCTTCCTTCATTAAGCATTTTGGGTTTGTATTCTTTATCTGTGTCTCGATCTTTGGGAGTCTGTCTTCCTTCCTTCCCCTTCCCTTCCCTCCACAGCTACATTTGTCTTGTCCACTTCCCTTTCTTCCTGCATTGGATTCTCCCCTCCTTTTCTCTTTTTATTTCTCCCTATTGCCCTTCAGCCCTGGTCTACACTTGGTGGGAGGGAGGAAAAATTGATCTAAGATACACGACTTCAGCTACGAGAATAGAGTAGCAAGTTGGTGTACTTAGATCGACTTACTGCGGTGTCTTCATGGCAGTGAGTCTACTGCTGCCACTCTCCTGTCAACTCCACTTGCACCTCTCGCGGCGGTGGAGTACCGGAGTTCACAGGAGAGCGCTTGGGGGTCGATTTATCCTGTCTAGGCTAGACGCAATAAATCAACTCCCAGTAGATTGACCGTTATCCGCCAACCCGGCAGGTACTGTAGACCTGCCCTCAGTCTCTCCCCCTTTCCCATATCCACTCAACTCCTCCATCAATGCAAGCGCTGCTCTTCTTTCCCATCCTCCCTTCTAGCAGCGGGTCATCCTCATCTTCAGTCCCCAGCTCTTTATATATACTCTCTATAGCCACAGTAACCTGTAAAGATAGCTACCAACTCCCTGGGCTGACAGGAATTGAGCTGGTCAGCCTCCTCTCGAGAAGAAGAGAAAAGATATGGCAGCCTCTCTCTTTTTTCAGTGGAGAGAAAGCACAACCAGGTGCTGATCTGCTTCTCAGTGCTGATCTAGAGCAGGGGCTCTCAACCTTTCCAGATGACTGTGCCCTTCAGCAGTCTCAGTTCTCTTGAGTATCCCCAAGTTTCACCTCACTGAAAAACTACTTGCTTACAAAATCAGACATAAAAATACAAAAAAGTGTTACAGCTCACTGTTACTGACAAATTGCTGACTTATTTTATAACTATACGGTAAAAATGAGAATCAGTTGGAATATAAATATTGTACTTACATTTCGGTGTATAGTAGATATAGTAGTATAAACAAGTCATTGTATGAACTTTAGTTTGGATTGGCTTTTTACGTAGTCTGTTGTAAAAACTAGGAAAATATCTAGGTAAGTCGATATACCCCCGGAAGACTTTTGTGTACCCCTGACCTTAGCCGTGGGAATACTGAGGCAGTTGTGGTGCCACAACCTGAAAACTACTGACTAGTGAGTCAGGCTGTTGAGAGGAAATGGAGCACCAAGAGAAGAATGTCCAACTTCCCACAGAAGCAAAGATGCTGCACTCCAGAAATTCAGCTCTCTGGTTTCTTCATCTTCAAGCATTTCAATACGTATTTATCCCTGAGGGAATTCTGCACCTAAAATTAATAATTCTGCAGAGAATATTTTAAAATTCTGCAAATTTTATGTGTCAAATAAATGTGGAGGCTCCAGGATGGCAGCGGGGTGCACAGGCCACTGGCTACACAGAGGTGGCAGATCAGTGTACAGCGCCCTCCTGGGACATGGACTCGGCAGTGAGGCTGCACCCAATCCAAACACAAGGACCGGGCCTGCCCCTGAAACACCCCAGGAACCTGTCCCTTCATGCCAGGTGCACCAGGTGTGGGCCAGCAGACTCAGCAAGGCAAGTTCAAGTATGCAGGGGCTTAGTGTGGGTGGGATCCAGGTGTGGGTTGGTTCTGTGTGGAGCTATCTGGGTGCAGATGGCTCAGTAGGAGATCCAAATGCTGGGGGAGTGGGACGATCAGGGTGGCTCGTCAGGGTGGTCCACGTGCAGGGGGGTTGGGCTCATCAGGGAGGGGTGTTTCTGAGTGTGGTGTGTGAGACTGAGTGGGAAGGTCTGGGTATGAGGGGTTGGGCAGAGAGGGGAGCCCAGCTCCCTGTACAGGGATCCCTCCCCCTGCGGCTGAAGAGCAATGGGTTTGGGAAGCAGGGAGGTGGGGGTTGAAGAGCTTCCTGCAGTTGGGGAGAGAAATCTTGGGGTGGGTTTGACATGGCCCCAGAGGCTGTGTAGGGGAAGAGGAAGTCCTGTCTTTCCCAGCCCAGCCAGGACTAGCAGCTGAGCCTGGCACAGGATAGGAGCCACCAACCGGGTCTTCCCCAGTCCCGCCCACTGTGATATACCTTTCTGCCAGATGGGTACCAGAAACATACTGCTAGGCAGAGTTGCATAACTACTCTTGTTGCTTCCCCATCAAAGTAATTTTTCCGCAGGGAAGCAAAGAAATGTGGTGGACATAAATTCTATGCATGTGCAGAAGTGCAGAATTCCCACAGGTAGAATTATTGGAAAAAATATAGTGGTGACTGCCCAAGAAAACTAAAGGCCTAGAAAGTGATCCAAAGCCACATGAAGCAGTACAGTAGGGATGAAATTTTCAAAACTGCTGAGGGATTTTACATGCATAACTCCCATTCATTTCAATAGAACTGTGCATCTAAATCCCCTAAGGGCTTTAAAGGTCTCAGTCTAGGGCTGGATGGCTGTTAATTGAGGGGAAATGAAAAAAGGTGGAATGGAAGTTAAAACTCAGCAGAAAATGGCTGTGAAAATGGCTTAGTGTAAGCATTCCCCTCAGGAGTCCCCATCAAGGCTGTTCAGGGACACTCATGTCTCTAGTCAGAAAATGAGCCATTAACAGAAGCTACAACAGCAAAAACAAACTGAACCGGAAAAACAAGAGCTGCCACTGGAGCCAAAACCAGAACCAGCAGCTCCCCTCCAGCAGTTTCCTGCTTCATTTGGCCCTGTTAGCATGGACAATGGGCAGATTATCCTCTGGCCTTCAGAAAGACTGTGACCTCCCTGACTCCAGGATGAACAGTCATTCATTTCAAATATATAAGGCACACTAACATGTAATTAATTTGCAAAACAGAGCATATAGCAGCATAATGCTATTAAGGCACCATGCTGCTTAGCGTACCTGTGTTTTTAGGTCCATCTGTGTACACTGGTCCAGGAGGTGGAGGTGCATTCTGCCACCCATACTGGGGATAGCCTTGATAACCCGGTTGACCTGGTTGATATGGCCCAGCAGGCCCTGGTGGGTAGCCAGGGTATGGGTTGGGGCCAGGAGGACCACCTGGCTGCTGTGTATATGGTGGGTATGGGGCAGTCGGGCCTGGATATGGTGGAGGATTTTCGTAATTCATGTGGGATGCAAAATATTTCCTAAAGGAGGGAAAAAAAGCAAAGACATTATTCTGCTTTTGACTGTCAAGTTTCTTACAAGCAGAGTGCATAAATTCCAATTCAGACAGCGATGATGCTTTCCCCTTCTGTCTAGTGTCTTCCAGGGATCTTGTAATCATTTACAGAGGTTAAGGAATATGCCGCATAAAAGTCCTGTCTGGCGGGAAAGTATTAACCCCACCCATGGGAACAAGAGGCCTCTCATCTATGACCATACTGATCAAAACAAGAAAGCCTTTCAATCCATGTATCAAACAATAAGACTGCATTCGGAATGTCTCAGACAGCTTCCAAAGTGCTTTACAAAGGAAACATTTTGCAAATGGAGAAATGGAGGCACAGGGAGGCGAAATTACTTGTCTCAGGGCACACAGCAGGTCAGTGACAGAGCTCGCAGGTTACATTTATAGGTAGCTGAAATAATATTTACCTAAGAAAAGTAAGCTGTATTTAAAGTAATTTGACAAACCAATCAATGGGGAACCACCTCCTGTTTGAACTGCATCCAGGAGGAAAGACCATAAAATAATTTGTTTTCTTGATTCTCTCTTTAAGTGTTGCAAGCCCAACACAGCAAACCAGAAACAACCAGTGATGTTTACATCAACTGTATTTCATCATCTCAGAGAAAGAATGTGTGCCTCATTCCCCAAGGCACGGTTCCTGGGTCCTCTGCTTATTTACAGGTTACTCTTACCTGGGTATCAGTCACTTTGATGTTAGTTTCCATATATGTTCTGATAGGATTCCAGTTCACATTGCTTAATTCCTCTAAAGCACTGACTCTCAAAGGCCATAAAAACCAGGGTGATTATAGCACCAATGTGAATATTACTAACCCAAAACAATTCCAGAAATGTACTTCCCAAGGTATTGGGATTAAAATCCCTCTTACAACAGCACAGAAGAGCCTCCGACTCTCAGTGGGCTGAAAGGACTAGGAAAGCCAGACTGCAGTAGTTGATTGTTACATGTGAAAATTAATTCCAATACTTGCTTTCTATGCAGGCCACAGACATTCAGAATCTGGCTCTGCTAAAGGCAATTTTGGGTCATTCTTGTCCTATCCACTCTGAGATGGGTATTTCTTCATGGCACTGCACCAAAATGATCTTATGAGCCTATAAATTTGGGCAGTATATCTGGCTTTTTTTTTTTAAAGCCTGCCATTGAGGCAAACCAGCTTTTAAAAGCACCTGTTCCAAATGAGCCATTAAATGACCAGTAATAAACAGCAATTTGACTCAGGTTTCATCAGTGCTATTTCACTATAATCTCTTTTCTACTGAGTTAATGGTTATGGGGGATTTTGTAGAGAAATGCAGCAAAACTGAGAATACAAGCATGTCGCGTCTTACGCTGATTCAACTTACGCGATTTCCACTTTACGTGGTTCGCTAAAACAAAAAAGAAAGGAGAAAAAAATTAACTTCCTGCAGGGGGCGCAATTTCGCCTCCCATTGAAGTCAATGGAGTTTCGGCTATACGTGGTTTCCGCTTTAAGCGGTAACCGCAGAACAGAACCCTTGCGCAAGACGCGACACGCCTGTACACTGTTTGTGTTTCTAAGCTAGGCCTCAGTCCTGAAATCACAATAGTATACCTGTGTGCCAATGCAGAGTCCCCACTGACTGTAGGCTCCATGCAGACAAAGGTACACATGTGGGTATCTCCATTTGCAGACGCTAGCCCCTACATGCTAAGCATCCTGCTTTCCTTTGGATATCCCCACTAGGTTTTCTTCCTTTCATTTTTTGTGTCTACATTTCTTGCACTGAAAAGCAATTCCAACAAGCTGCAACCCTCAGTACATTCTCCCTCTCTCTCTGCTGTCAGGGACTGACCATCCTTTGCCCATTCCTCTCTCCTCCTCCCAGTCTGCATAACAGAGTTCATTAGTTTGGTCCCAGTCCTATGAACAGTTGCACATGTAATTTTGCACACTTGTAGTCCCATTTACTCACCTACATAGGTGTTTGCAGGATGGGTGCCTTAGTTAACTAAGCAGATACTTTTCTATAACAGATGCCCTCCTCAAAACATACTCTCCTTTGAGAGCCTAATCATTAGGAATTTCAAGACTTGACCTGTCAGGGTAAGCACAATACATTGTTACCTCATTCTGACCAATTATTTCATTTCAACTGAGACCAGAACTAGCTACAAGATTATAATTTAACTAACTACATGATTTTAACTTCATACAAAGACATCATTTGGGTTTCCCATCTAGTACCTTTTGAATGT
Organism: Dermatemys mawii; assembly: GCA_007922305.1. NCBI lineage: Eukaryota > Metazoa > Chordata > Testudines > Dermatemydidae > Dermatemys > Dermatemys mawii. The sequence goes on from ML677355.1 coordinate 737,518, forward strand.
GTACAAAATTAAAAACAAAGAAATGTGTGGGCTTTTTGTTGTGACCTTGTTTTGCTGTATTCCTGAAATGGTTCCCCTTCAAAAGATTCATTAAAGCATTAGGTCATCCCACTTCTCAAACAAAACTAAAATCTCCTTATTAAATTTTGCTAGGTTTGATATATAAAAGAAACACAAGAAGTTTAGGCACCAAATTTAGGTTGAAGGGAAAAGATTTTGCAGACTCTATTGGTATAATTTTCATAATTGTTTTTAAATTATACAAGAGTTGCTATTTCTACAAACATTGCACAAAAGTGCTAATGCATGAAACAGAAAAATTAAATTGACTATTGGTCTATTTCATTATCTAAAGTTAAGAAACTGCAACATTTCCATACCATAAATGGGGACAATTAAATGAGGTGTCTGTTTTCTTGTTTTAATGATGGGGAGTGTCACTTGTGACACAGGTAAGGAAGCCTGGTTGTTCTTTAAAATACATTCCCTTTATACATTAAGTGCTCAGGGAGTCTATTGTTGTGATAGAACAAATATATTTGTTCTGTCGATTTTCATAAGTAAACAGACTTCCCACAGCTGTTGTACCTGGTCTCATTTAATAGTTAAATTCAGTAATGGAGCCAGTCTCACAGTTATGTTACCCACATGGTAGCACTGAGTCCCCTTTCATTAAGGGAAGAAGGAGGTGGAAGATTTTTGTACCCAAAGAGAGGAGCAGGAGAGAAAGCTTCCTCTTCCCACATCCCCATCATCTTTGAATGTTCAGCCAATACCACACTCGCCATGGTCTCTCCCCTGAGGAGGAGGAGGAAGACTCCAACATATAACCCTCAGTGGTACATAATGCACTTGAAAATGCCTGGCTACCCATCAGTAGCTACCTGTGGGCTGCTTTGTTTATTAAGAATGGATGGGTTCCTCCTCCTTAGACTTTGAGTTCACGAGTTGGTAAGAACAACACTGGCCAAAGCCATGAAATCAGAACAGATATGCTTCTCTGTAAGGTTCTGAGAATACATTAATACCTTAGAGTTATGAACGCCAAAGTTATGAACCAACTAGTCAACCACACCCCTCATTTGGAACTGCAAGTATGCAATCAAGCAGCAGCAGAAACGAAAAAAGCAAATACAGTACTGTGTTATACATAAACTACTAAAAAAATATAAAAGGCAAGTTTAGAAAAGATTTGACAAGGTAAGGAAACTGTTTCTGTTCTTGTTTAATTTAAATTAAGATGGGTAAAAGTAGCATTTTTCTTCTGCATAGTAAAGCTTCAAAGCTGTATTAAGTCAATGATCAGTTGTAAACTTCTGAACGTTTTGTTCAGGGTTAAAATCCAACCTCCATTCGCAAGGTGTTTAAAATGAGGTTTTACTGCATATTCATTCTGGATATTTCTATTCCACCTGCATCAAAACAGGAGTTGCAATACTTTGATAAATAGGCTGAGAAGTTCTCTAACACCAATGCCCAGTCAAGCAAACCTTCAAACCTAGCTGGGAAACAATGTTTAAAGGCACAAGGATCCTACTACAGCAATGAGGTCTGTATTAGTATCTATGTAGACACACTGAACTAGCTAATCTACTTTAACAGTCTGGCTAGGACATTACATTTAAACATGGTTTGGTCCCAGATATACGGGCCAATCAAAGCATGCTAAAAACTAGTTTATTTAGAACAGTGTTTCTTAACTCAGCTTGCGGTCCAAGGTGGTCAAGATCTGGCACCTCACACTTTGTTGTAATGCTCATTGATACTTCCTACAGCCAAATCTCTTAGCGAATCACATTACAACAGTAGGTTGGCAGCAGCAAAACAGGGCTATAAAGAGCTGTGGGATATCAAAACTCCAGACTTCTGCGCACTAGGATTGTACCCGAGTGTGTCTTCACTTGAAATTTTGGTCTGAGAGGAAGAAGGAAGATAAACAGATGATGGGGAAATAAGTGAAGTGTAAGAGAGGAAGGAAAAGGAAGAGAGAACAGGGGAAGACTGGAGAAGGTGAGAAAAAGTGACTGTCTTCTTCTGTTCAATTAAGAAGATTCATGAAGAATACCCAGTGAAAGCAGCCTCCTCACCCTGCCAGCAACACCTGCCAAGTAAGCACTGAATTTTCCAGGGCAGTGTCTCCCCTGGGGATGCTCCTACAAAGCAGGCCTATCACAAGCTTTTTTTTGACATCAGCATGTTTCTGGCCTTGAGAGACTAGAAATTAGCACGAGTTAGTCCTCACACATAGGCAAGACTAGGTTGTCCCTGTCACCACCAAAAGAGAATATTAAAGAACATGTGCATGGAAGAGCTACACACATTTTTAACGCGGAAGATGCACAGCTACTAATCAAAGGCTTCACTCCCTCATCCCATTCAAAGAAGAAATGTTCACATCCCTCATCTCCATCCCAAGATTACCCCTTTTTCTAGTTCTCGCTGTTTAAAAGCATGCCATGTGAGGTGCTGAAAGAGTCAGGATGAAAACTCAGATTGCATAGAAGGACAGTAATAAGAAACGTCACAGTCAGTTCTATGGGAATGAAAGAGGAGAGGAGATGTATTTAAAAGAGGTTCTATAGATCATTAAAGAGGAGTAACCCAAGAGTGCACAGACTTTTCCCAGGTAACAATGTTGACAGCTTGCTAGGAAATTAGGGGCCACACCAAATCTGGATACAGTGGAGCAGACTGCAGCCACTGCACCACAAATAGGATGGTGCAGTCAGCCAGAGCTGCAGATCGCTATACCCGATGTTCCATGTTGATTGAATCGGCCTTTGCACAGGACAAGATGGAGCAGTATATTCTGAGATACGTAGGCCCTCTGAGCTGCAACTGGAGCACCCCAATGTAACTAAACAGCACTTTCCAACGCCTCTGGCACCAGGAGATATTGGAAAACTAATGAGCTTTAATGGAAAGTGCACTTAGCATCAACAAATCTGAGCTCCTGGCAATAAGCCTAGAATTTAAATCACGTTTCAAATGGAGAGAGTCTTCCTCAATATCTATGTGAAAGTAACAGACAGGGTCTGCTTTCTAAATGGCATTGTTTCTACATGTTCCCTTTTCGTAGCTGTTTTCCATGCTGTGTACAGCAAGTTCTACAGCTATACCCAGTGTTACAATCAGGTAGATTAAGGATAAGTGAGGTAAAGGGTCACCATTTTGCACTCCTCAACCCCGGCAGATTCTTACCCCTAGGATTCCCACACCCTAGAGCATCGTTTCCAGCCTAGCGCAGGAGGAAGACAAAAGTCTGAATGTTTGATTCCACTTCAAGCCTATGCCAAGAGGCAGCTGTGGTTTGCTACTAACTGCTCTGTCTAGATTCTCCCTAGCATGGTGTTTGGATTCCAACAAGTCCATCTTAATCCACCTCCAAGTGTAAAAACAAACAAACAAACAAAAAAACACAAAACACCCAGAAAATTCGTATTTTTGTGAAAAGATTTCCATGAAGGTTAACGAAATTTCAAGCATTCTAAGCCAGCCCCAATACTGTCATTAGTGTGAGGTCACTTGCCTTGTCTAACTTTTGTCTGGACCTGATCACACCTCAAGACATTAGTGTTAGGCAGCAAAAAGTCTGTGCCCTCCTCACTGAATCTGACACCAAATCAGTTGTCTGCCTCTATAAACCTGCAGAGACCACCCTAAAGCGTGCAGATGTGGTCACTCCATTTCAAAAAAAGATATACTGGAATTGGAAAAGTTTCAAAAAATGGCAACCAAAATGATTAGGGGTATGGAACGGCTTCTGTATGAGGAGAGATTAATAAGATTGGGACTTTTCAGCTTGGAAAAGAGATGACCAAGGAGGGATATGGATTGAGGTCTATAAAATTATGACTGGTGTGGAGAAAGTAATTAAGGAAGTGTTATTTACTCCTTCTCATAAACACAAGTACTAGGGGTCACCAAATGAAATTAATGGGCAGCAAGCTTAAAACAATCAAAAGGAAGTATTTTGTTACACAATGCACAGTCAACCTGTGGAACTATTTGACAGACGATGTTGTGAAGGCTAAAATTTTAAAAATAAAAACTGGATAAATTCATGGAGGATAGGTCAATCAATGGCTATTAGCAAGGATCAGTAGGGATGGTGTCCCTAGCCTCTATTTGCCAGAACCTGGGAATGGGCAACAGGGAATACTTGATTACCTGTTTCTGTTCATTCCCTCTGAAGCACCTGGCTTTGGCCACAATCGGAAGACAGGATACTGGGCTAGATGGACCTTCTATCTGGCCTAGTATGGATGTTCTTACCCAATGTGGGTCACCTAATTGTACCCTGACCTTCCTCCCCACCAACTCCATCGCATGTCAGCTGTTTCAGTATCTCTAGTGACATAAATCTTACCAGTAGACAGTTTGTTTTATTGCCTCAGGAGGTGTTCTGCTTAGCAATATATATTCCACTCCAATCTATGGGTGGTCCCAGCTGGGCACTATGACCCACAACTTTGTATAGAATTAATTTTGGGATTGATGGGGGTGAGCTGCAATTCCCCTCCCCACCCTTTATCATGTCTGAGGTGCATGACTTGGCCAACCATAAAGTCTGAGCATCTGTTTTCTGTGTCCTTGGCATAGGACCAATGTCCATGGCCCTGCTGGTGTACGGACAAGCATGTTTTATGGGGGATTTCATGACTGAGTCCTAACCTGGTATCTGGTCTGCTGGTGATTACTGTCCTCTGATGGTAACATCCACATGAAATTAGTCAGGTTGCATAGCATGGACCATGACATCCAGGAAGTACTGGACTCACTTGATTTTCCCCAGAAAGTTGAAAGCTCCCACAGTGCTGCTTGTATACTAGACCCAGTCTCTGCAGCTGGTCTGGATAGCCTAGATACTCAGGTCAAGGTCAACGTTGTTGAATGGTCCAGCCATCTCATCATATATTTCAATACAGTTGTGGTTAACACCAATGCAAAAGCTATACGCTAGCATATTCTCGCATCCTTAGAATCCTAAGGATTTCTACAGTCTTCTCACTGGTACCAAGGCATATACAGCTAGATCACCTGCCATTAATGGCTGCTAGACCAACTCCTTGGCTTCTTACAGTACTCTGGTTGTGCCTAGCAGACAGAGTACACCATATTGTAATGGTGATCAATGGAAGTTGGAACAGCTGAGCCACAGAGTGGAAAGGAGATAGCCTAGAAATTTATGTAACCTACAGAAGAGGCCATTACTGAGGCCAAGATATGTTGCTTGTGCTCAGCCAAAGTTACAAAGACCCACCCAGCTGTGCTCTTTCAGACAGCACATACTGACCCCAGACTCCCCATAACCCGAAGGCAATTCCTCCAGCTGGCTCCAGCATCACTCTTGGAGGCAAGATACATTATGGCTCCAGGCTGGTCTCATCAGCCTTGTCAATTATGAAACCTATAAGCTTCCAGAGACATCCACTGGTTGCATTTGACTTTGTTTCTGACGTGGATGCTTAAGATCTTCTGCAAATCCTGGAGCGCTCTACTCCTGGCACTTAGCCTCATTCATTTTGGCTGATGAATATGGAGTAAGTGTATTCTGCTACTGACAGGCATTATCAATGTCTCACTTAGCAAATGTAGGGTGCTAGCCTTTCCTGAACATGCAAAGAATCTGCTTCATTCTGAAGAAGTCATCTCTTAACTCTGAAGTGTTTGCCAATGCCTCTGCAGCCTCAGAACTCCTCATGACCTATTGAGGTCTCTTCCAGTCCTACACTTCTATGATTTTAGGGAAGTCAATAGAGAAGGCAGAAATTACGGATACGCTCAACAGTTTCGATTCTTCCTTCCATGTCACGACTACACTTGTAAGGGCCATGAAAGATCTCCTGATGGATTGGGGTCAGCTGACCGTTTTTAGTCATGCTACGCTTCTCAACAATTTTAGATATAATTGACAATGCATGGCTGCTTTGGTGATTAAAGAACTTTGCTAACATGCATGGAATTGTCCAGAGAGCATACCTATGAGACAAAAGTGAGTTGATGATGATCAATTGTCTCTCATCACCAAGTAAATGACATGGGACTGAACTGGTCTCCTATGTTGTCTACCAAATACAGAAAGCCTCTTGACAAGATCATTTCTCAGGAGAGGTATGACATGGAGACCTGAGAGAAGGGTTGAAATCTGGGAGGAGCACGGGGCATTATAGCAGGGATCAGAGAGAACATAGCAGGAATTCAAATCAGTATCTTGGATGTCTGTATACTAAAGTGAAAAGTATAGGGAACAAGCAAGAAGAACTTGAAATGCTACTTAATAAATGCAACTATGACATAGTTGGCATCAGAGACTTAGTGGGACAATACGAATGACTGGAATATTAGTATGGAAGGGTACAGCTTGCTCAGGAAGGAAGTGTTACCTTATATATTAAAAAGGGAGGAATTGTTGCCTTGTATATGAAAAATGAATACCTCTGGACTGAGGTTAAGATGGAAACAGGAGACAGACTTGTTCAAAAATCTCTGGGTAAGGATAAAAGTAGTAAAAAATCAAGGGTGATCTCATGGTAGGAGTCCAATATAGACCACCTTAAAGGAAGAAGAGGCGGATGAGACTTAAACTAACCAAAACATCCGAAGTATGGGACTCGGTGGTGATGGGAGACTTCAACTACCCAGACATCCGCTGGGAAAATAATACGGCAGAGCACAGATTATACAAGTTCTTGGAATGTACTGGAGACAATTTTTTATTTCAGAAGGTGGAAAAAGCTACTAGGGAAGAGGCTATTCTAGGCCTGGTTTTGACAAATAGGGAGGAACTGGTTGAAAATTTGAAAGTGAAAAGTACTTGGGTGTATGTGATCATGAAATGTTAGAGTTCAAGAGTCTAATTTCATGATTCTAAGGAACGGTAAGAGGAAAAATGGCACAATAAAGATAATGGATTTCAAGAAGGCAGACTTTAGCAATCTCAGAGAATTGGTAGATAAGATCCTATGGGAAGCAAGCGTAAGGGGAAAAAGTTCCAAAGAGTTGGCAGTTTTTCTAAGGGCATTATTAAGGGCACAAGAGCAAACTACCTCACTGAGTAGGAAAGATACGAAGTATGGCAAGAGACCACGCAGGCTTGACCAGGAGATCTTCAATTCGCTGAAACTCAAAGAGTCCTACAAAAAAAAGTGGAAACTAAGTCAAATTACAAAGGATGACTAGAAACAAACAACACTAGTAATGTAGGGACAAATTTAGAAAGGCCAAGGCACAAAACAAGATTAAACTAGCTAGAGACATAAAGGGTAAAAAGAAAACGTTCTACAAATACATTGGAAGCAAGAGGAAGACCAAGAACAGGGTAGGCCCATTATTCAATAAGGGGGAGGGGGGGAAACAATAACAGAAAATGTGGAAAATGCAGCAGTGTTAAATGACTTCTTTGTTTCAGTTTTCACCAAAAAGGCTATTAGCGATTGGACATCTAACTGTGAATGCCAGTGAAAATTAGGTAGAATCAGAGGCTGAAAAAGGGAAAGAAAGTTAAAAATTACTTGGACAAGTTAGATGTTTTCATCAGGCCTTGGTGACTTGAAATCCATCCTAGAATACTCGAGCAGCTGACTGAGGAGATATCTGAGACATTAGTGATTATCTTTGAAAATCATGGAAGACTGGAGAGATTCCAGAGGACTGGAATAGGGCAAATATAGTTCCCATGTACAAATAACTGAAATAAGGACACATATTCCACTTCTCCCTTGTTACTTCCCTTAGTTTGAGGCTGCACTATTAATTCTCACTGCTTGCTATCTGTTCCCCAGTTTATATCTACACATTTGTCTCTGTTTATACAAACAAGAGCTAGAAGCTGGAAAGTGGCTGTATGTGGTTTCTACATGAAAAGCTTTATTGAATCAAGAAAAATCAATCATAGAATATCAGAGATGGCAGGGACCTTAGGTCATCTAGTCCAACCCCCTGTTCAAAGCAGAACCAATCCCCAACTAAATCATCCTAGCCAGGGCTTTATCAAGCCTGGCCTTGAAAACCTCAAAGGAAGGAGATTCCACCACCTTCCTAGATAACCCTTTCCAGTGCTTCACCACCCTCCTAGTGAAAACGTTTTTCCTAATATCCAACCTAAACGTCTCGCACTGCAACTTGAGACCATTACTCCTTGTTCTGTCATCTGCTACCACTGAGAACAGTCTAGATCCATCCTCTTCGGAACCCCCTTTTAGGTAGTTGAAAGCAGCTATCAAATCCCCCCTCATTCTTCTCTTCTGCAGACTAAACAACCCCTGTTCCCTCAGCCTCTCCTCTTAAGTCATGTGCTCCAGCCCCCTAATTATTTTTGTTGCCCTCCGCTGGACTCTTTCCAGTTTTTCCACATCCTTCTTGTAGTGTGGGGCCCCAAACGGGACACAATATTCCAGATGAGGCCTCACTAATGGCAAATAGAGGGGAATGATCACATCCCTTGATCTGCTAGCAATGCCCCTACTTATACAACCCCAAATGACGTTAGCCTTCTTGGCAACAAGGGCACACTGTTGACTCATATTCAGCTTCTTGTTCACTGTAATCCCTAGATCCTTTTCTGCAGAACTGCTGCCTAGCCATTTTGTCCCTACTCTGTAGCAGTGCATGGGATTCTTCCATCCTAAGTGCAGGACTCTGCACTTGTCCTTGTTGAACCTCATCAGATTTCTTTTGGTTCAATCCTCTAATTTGTCTAGGTCCCTCTGTATTCTATCCCTTCCCTCCAGTGTATCTATCACTCCTCCCAGTTTAGTGTCATCCACAAACTTGCTGAAGGTGCAGTCTACACCATTTGCCAGATCATTAATGAAGACATGGAACAAAACTGGCCCCAGGACCGACCACTTGATACTGGTTGTGAACTAGACATGGAGCCTTTGATCACTACCCTTTGAGCCTGATGATCTAGCCAGCTTTCTATCCATCTTATAGTCCATTCATCCAGCCCATACTTCTTTAACTTGCTGGCAAGTTACAGCCAGTGTGTTACCACTGTAATCATAACAAAACTGCCATTATATAAAAAGGTCTTCAAGTTCCTCTGAAACATCCTAGGTTTTATAAAACAACATGGTGCTTGGTATCAGGGACACTGAAGTCACTGATACAGGAAAAGTCATAGGGGCAGATCATCAGCCAGTGAAAACTATCAGAGCTCCACTAAAGTCAAGCTCTACATTTTTAGGTAATTAAACTACAACCCTGCAAAGGAATGAACAGCAGACCCCATACATATGCGGAACACATTGAAGAATTGTGCCCTTAACATAATTTTGTTTGTTTCTGCAGAACCTGAGCTTATGTGTTTTTAACATCTGCTTTTACAAAGACACTTGCACAGTATTAATGTTGCAAGTTGCACAGTATTAATGTTGCAACATTACAGACACTTGATAAGTTTGAGTCTAAAATTTAGGTTTTGTTTAAAACTGTATAGGATTTTTGTTTTAAATTACAATGAAAACAGTTTGGATTTTAATATTCACATGCAACCACAAACAGTGCATGAAAACCAGAATCTAAGACTGATAAGAGTAAAACTGACTAGAACAGTCACACTGGGCAAGCTGATGAACAAACAGTTAATAACATGGTGGCACACAAGTTTATTTTTAAAAGCATTTTTAAATGTAGGGAAATATGTTGCTTATTACTTAAATGACAGCCTGACAGCATCCCCAGACAGAGAGCAGCAGTAATTGCCCATGTCAGTGAGTAACACTGAAGTTTTGCTGGGATGATTTAAGGGCGCATGCTGCTGTAAGTGTGTGATGGAATTCTCGTGACAGTAAACCGCACACAACTGAAGACATTTGTGTAGAAAATGTCTGTGTTCACTTTTCTCTCCAACTTCTCTGAACATTCACACTCCTCAAAGCAGAATTTTTTTGTCAGGCTGACCGTTGGAATGGGAATCCCTGCCCCTTCCTTCTCTGTTACCATTTCTTAATACCTTATATACAGTTGCAACATGGTGCCTTATCTGCAGCCCCGAGGGTGGACACAAGATTCTCCTGTTTAACAGTTTTACAAGTCACATGGCACAGAAGTGCAGTTAAATCCATACTGACATTTGTCTACTCTTATGCCAACACAATTAATAAAATTGACAAGGCCTGCAGCTTATTCCAATAAACACTTAGATTCTTACATGTGGTATAGAAACTGCCAAAGTCTAGATCTGAGTCTGGGTCTCCCACTTTGCCATCTAACGTTGCATTGTTTGAACTGATGGATAAATGGTTACGTACATTGCTCATGTCACGTAGTGCTCTCTCTAGGATATACAACTACAGCAGAAATTAGAATACTGACTTTTAGTCAAATTTTTAACAGGTATAATCATATTAAAATTTTATTTTTGTTTATACAGATCATAAGTGGAGCTTAATTAAATCTAAACCCTTAGGCCTGGTCTACATTGGGGGCGGAGGGGGCGGGCAGAAATCTATCTAAGTTACATAACTTCAGTTACATGCAGTCGATGTACTTGGATCCACTTACCACGGCATCTTCATTGTGGTAAGCCGACTGCTGCCACTCCCCCGTCAACTCCGCCTTCACCTCTCGTCGTGGTGAAGTATAGGAGTCGACAGGAGAGCACTTGAGGTCGATTTATTGTGTCCAGACTAGACACGATAAATAGATCCCCGCTGAATCAATTGCTGCCCGCCAGATCGGTGGATAGCATAGACATACCCTTAGAGGAAGTGAACTGCTCTTGTCACATGATGAGTCTTTACAGCCTCTCTTGACTGACCAGTGTCAGAGCTAATGAGCCTGACACTAAGTCATAGCCCAAACCCTGACCCTAAAAGTACAATTTATTTTAATCCAGTTTGATGGACTTATGCTTTCTATTATCTTACCCCATTTCCCTGAAGACAGAAATTTCTTTTCCACTCACTGAACCATATAGCGTCATTTTTTCTTTTCCAAACATATATAAACATTGAAACAATATATCGTGTCTCATTAAGTGCCTATTTTCAATATCACTTTTGTTCAATGTAATGATTCCCAATATATAAGACATACTGGGCAAGTATATTGCCAGTTTAAACTGGAGTTTAACACAACAAAAAGATAGATCAGATACAAATAATGTAGGACAATCTGTTAAACCCAAAAATTCTATACACAGGCACGTTATTTAATATTATATACTTCTTGTAGAGCATAAGTATTTTATCTGAATTAGAAAAAGTCTACAACAGAAAACAAAAGATATTACCTCACTCACCTTACCTCTCCAGCAGCAAACAAATCATTTATTTATGATAGAGTTCCTATTCCTCTCTATCCTATCAAATCTCTCTCTTTCTCTCTAAATTTTCAACAGAATAGTTTCAACACAATGGTAAATAATGAATCAATTGCACTGGAATATAGGTTTACAACATCATCCATGTAAGCAAGGTACTGTATAATTCAGAATGAAACACCTTTTGGGGATATGTACCATTTTTGGAACTGAGGGGTTTGGAGGGCAGGAGAGTGATCAGGGCTGGGGCAGGGAGGAGAGGCTAGGAAGGGAGCAGGGGTGCAGGCTCCAGCAGCGTTTAACTCAAACAGCTCTCAGAAACAGTGGCATGTCCCTCTCCAGCTCCTATGCAGAGGCATTACAGGCTGCTCTGCATGTTTCCTCATCCACAGGCGCTGCCCCTGCAGCTCCCATTGGCCACGGCTCCTTGCCAAAGGAAGCTGCGGGAGCAGCAGTTGGGCCATGGGCAGCACGCAGAGCCTCCTTGGCTGCCCCTACGCACAGGAGCCGAAGGGGAGATATGCCGCTGCTTCTGGAGTCTGGTGGAGCCACAGCATGCGCAGTGGGGCCAACCCCCACCCTGCTCCTCGGCTAGAGCACAGAAGCAGGGCAAACCCTGTACCCTACTCCCCGATGGAAACTTGAGGGCCAGATTAAAACATCTTGAAGGGCCAGATGCGGCTCCTGGGCCACAGTTTGCTCACCCCTGTGGTGGCCGCTAATGTGGGGTATGGTAAGAATGCCTCTATTAACTCAAACAATGCTAATGTGCCTATCACTGGTGTGTCTAAGACGCCTCACCACCCTAGTAATTCATTTGCATTGTGTCCATCATATATACAAACAAATGTATTTAAGATAAATGCTACTAACCCTGACAGAACATACCACAGCACAGAGCAAACAGTCCATTCATTCCATAGCTGTCCCTCTCTCCACAGGGAAAACAAACATTTTAAAGCAGCTTCATGTAAATAGCTAGGACTGGCAGAGGGGGCAGAAACATCATAGGACCTTGGGACTAGTAGCCAGTGCCAGCCCAGCCTTCCCTCATGGCTGCGTTTATTTGATTAAGCCACCCCAACTAAAGAAATGTCTATGCTGGTCTCATATCTCCACGATCCCAACACCAGTGTCCTGAGGCTACAAGATCCTGTTCCTGGAGCTATGAAGTTTTCCCCTGATATTTAATCTAGATGTGCTTTGTTTTCTTTGCACCACTCCCCACAGGGTCCCGAGAGAAGGAGGTAAGCAGCCCAGCTCACCATGCCAGGGTGGGGAGAAGCCACCAGGACGATTTCTCAAGAGACCCACCCATCCCCAGGCACTCAGCCAGCAGCTCCCCCCGTGGCCCAGGGCTCTTTCACACACCAGCCTCTTTCACAACCCCGGACTCTCCCAGGCCCACCCCACCCCAGTCCAGCATTGCTCTTCCCCCTCGGTCCAGGGCTCTCCCAGACCTCACCCAACTTCCTCCCCTGCCGCGAGCCCCACATCCCCCCTCAGCCCAGGGCTCCCCCGGACCCACCCCACAGTCCAATATTGCTCTTCCCCCTCGGTCTAGGGCTCCCCCAGACCTCACCCAACTCCCTCCCCTCCCCAGGGCCCCACATCCCCCCTCAGTCCAGGGCTCCCCCAAGCCCACCCCTCAGCTCAAGGCTCCCCAGATACATCCTGCCCAGGGCTCCCCCAAACTCACCCTACCTCCTCCACTCCCCCAGTCAAGGGCTCCCTTAAACCCCCCTCAACCCAGAGCTTCCCCGGACCCCCGTCCCTTCCAGGCTCCCCCACTCCTCCGCCCCTCAGCCCAAGGCTCTACCAGCCCCCTGTCCCCACCCCGCGCGCCCTCCGCCTCGCGGTACCTGCGCGCCCGGCAGCCCCGCTCCTCGCTCTCTCACTAGCCCTCTCGCCACCTGCCTCAGACGCCACTGCTGAGCTGACGTCACAAGGAGGTGGAGTCACCTGACTGCCTGGAAGCGGGTGGCGGAGGCGGCTGCGTCACAGCAAGAAATGGGAGCGAGGAGCGACAGGGAGCGCGCTGGGCGCGTACGCGACACGGGAGCGCGCGGGAATTGTCCTTTACCCCTCGGCGCTGGCGGCCTTAGGGGTTCTGTGCGCGCGCGGGACTCTCAGCGGCGGGGGGGTGGGGTGAAATGGGCACTCGTGCACACATAGGCGCACCCCTCCCCCTGCTTTGCACGCTCACTGGCCCGTTACTTGCACACGCACTTAGCACAAAGACTTCGCTCTCGCTATGGGAAAGCTAGGCCCGGCTGAGGGTGGCAACCCTGCATTTAGGGTGACCAGATAGCAAGGATGAAAAATCAGGACATGGGGTGGGAGGTAATAGGCACCTATATAAGAGAAAGCCCCAAATATTGGGACTGTCCCATCTGGTCACAGCGCCTGAATTTGGGCACGCAGCACTCTCATAACGGGCCGCCAACCGCATATGGGGGTGGCAGGCTCAAGTGTTGCATAGGTGGTGGCAGAGTCCGTGGTGTGGCTTCTGCTTGCACGGTTGCATCAGACTGCTCCAGGCCCCTCATGATGCCTGCTATCTTGGCTGATACACCAGGGATTGAAGGGGGGACCTCCAGAGCCAAAAGTCTGAGCTGGGCTGGAGCTGTAGCAGACTCACGTCTGCTGCTGAGGGGTACATGTAATGTAGCCTCACTGTGGATTACATGTGCCCGTATGTATTCTGTTTGTTGCACAAATTCATATTCCTTTGTGCACACATGCCTTTTTGTACACACCTTTTCCATTATTTGCCCGAACACTTACTTGCACGCAGCTATTTCTGTTAGTAACACTCGGACATTTCCCTACCTGTTCATACGTGTTCCGTGGCTTGTACACACATGTTCTTTTTGCATGAGAACATATACACACACCTCTATTCGCTTGTGGAAACCTAGAGTTCATTTCTCCAACATTTGGCCCCAAATTGTGCCCCCATTTATGTCCACCCCAATTCCTTCTTAGGGCAGTACAGTTCTCACGTGTCCAAAGGCCAGACCACATATAGCCAGATCTATGATTTAGAGTTTTGTATTACATTTCTGAGCCTATCTGTTATCAGAAAATTTGCACCCTAATACATTGGAGCACTAATCTTGGTCAAGCAGCTTCCCTGATTTGTCCAGCTAAATAGGTCAAAGGTATGAATTGTAAGTCATTCAACTGAACAAAATAATTTTATGATTGCATGTAATACATTAGCTTGGTCCACATGACTATGACTCCTGATGACTCACTCCAGTATGAGGGTAATAACCTGTACTTAGTGGGCAATAATGGAGTTATTTCTGTAGGTCAAATGGTAGGAGGTTGTACTTTTATTGCTTAAAATCTTGATTCAATCCTCCTGCAGATTGTGGAAGTGTCTGCTTATATGTGGCTGCAGTTTGTGAGCAGATGTTGCTTGTGTAGGTGAGGAGAGCCCACTCCCAGAGGAACCAATGTTTTCTACTCTTGTTCTGTGAGGCAGATAGGAAGACACTCCCAGGGCTGACCTTACCATGAGGCAAACTGAAGTGGCCGCCTCAGGTGCCAGACTGTGGGGGTGTGCCACTAGAACCCAGAGTGTAGAAAATTGTATCTGCTGCTGGTGCATATGTATTCTCTCTCCTCTAGGTGCACAGAGATGGTGGAGTGCTGTGCTGGAGGAAGGAGAGCACAAGAGACATAACGGGCAGGCAGGAGAAAAGGTGAGAGGGAATAACAGAAAGCAGCAGGAGCTGCAGGAAGAGAATGGAGAAGGAGGCTCATATGTACCTCACTAGCACCCCCAGGAGCCTGCGCTGATTAACACCAGCTTCTCAGGGAGTTTTCTGCTGCTTCCCTGAACCACTTGAGGAGAACAGGCAGTCAGCTGAAGTAGTAGGAGCCAGTTAAGCCTTAAGATGCTGATATCTTCCCTCACTCAGGCCCTGCTACCAGCCTGCTTATTTGTCCCCTTCAATTGAGTGTTGAGAGCCACTATAGCTGGCACAGAACAGCAGTCATGAGTGAAAGAAGAAAATGCCTCTCTGGAGCAGCATTCAGAAAAAGAAAGGAAGCAAAGGAAGCTTTTCTATCTAAGCAGGGAGGAGCTCTCCTGAGATACATAGATACAAATTTTCATGGTGAGCCTTCCGGCCCCAGTGAGGATGTGAGTGGTGAGGAGATGCCTGATCTTCCAGTAGTCAGAGTGCAAGTGACCTGGCAGCTACTGTAGCATCCACATCTCTATATAAAAGGGATGTAGCCATGTACATTCCTGAAGGAAAGTGTAGATCAGAGAAGAGTGTGGTAGAGGCACAAGAAACAGCTGCTGTTGAGTTAAGTTTCTTAAGTCTAGATGATCCAGGACTGTTGACCCACTTAAGCAGTAGCCTGAGGGACTTCCTTGTACTGCATGGGCCACAGCAAGTGAAAAACTTCATGTTCTCCAAAGACAATGAAAATAGAAAATAGAAGTTTCCATCCAACACATTACTGGTTTGAAATCCCCAATGGTGACAAAATGGAGAGGCCATGGCTGATGTACTCAAAAACCCAGAATGCTGCCTACTGTTTTTGTTGCAAACTCTTCCAGTCTAATGTTCCAGCCACATTGGGTTCTACAGCAGGGGTGGGCAAACTACAGTCTGTGGGCCACATCTGGCCCGCAGGCCCCTCCTGCCCGGCCCCCGAGCTCCTGGCTGGGGAGGCTACCTGTGGCCCCTCCCCCACTGTCACCCTCTCCCGGAGCTTCAACTCACTGCGCGGGCAGTGCTCTGGCCCATAGTTCCTGATGGCGGTTTTGGTGGCGCTGTGCGCTCCACGCGCCTGTGGGGCAGTGTGTCTAGCTCCCGCGGGCTGTGCAGAGCCAGACATACTGCATGGCGTGGTAAGGGGGACAAGGGGTTGGATAAAGGGCAGGGCATCCTGGGGGTAGTCAGCAGGGGGCAGTTGGATAGGGTGGAGGTTCTGGGGATGGGGAACAGGGCAAGTTGTATGGGGTGTGGGAGTCCCAGGGGTCTCTCGGGGGCAGGAGGGTGGATAGGAGTTGGAGCAGTAGGGGGATAGGGAGGTTGGGTAGGGGGTGGAGTTCTGGGGGGCAGTTAGGATGGGGGGTCTCGGGAAGGGGTGGTCAGGGGACAAGGAACAGGGGGGCTTAGTTAGGGGATGAGGTCCCAGGGGTTTGGTTAGGAGTGGGGGTCTCTGGGGGAGGCAGTCAGTCGATAAGGAGCCGGGGGTTGGATGGGTTGGGAGTTCTGAGGGGGGAAGTCAGGGTCCTGGCTGTCCCTCCACAGGAGCTAGTGGCATACCTCCTTCCCCTCCAGCAGTCAGCCCCAACTGAGCTGCTCTGCAGGCTTTTATACTAGATTTCCAGTTGGAGCATGCCCAGCAGAGCTTCCGGGGCATGGCTTCCTCTGCTAAGAGGGAAGGGTTAACCCCTGCGGTACCAGTGTGGGGCCACTCAGCCCCATCACACCCCCAAATTGCAAGACTCTGATAAAATCTCGTGAGTTAGCTGCACTGGGTTCTACATAGACCTCTGAGTAGCTCTGCCTATTTCTGTGGTTTTAAAATCAAAACTGATGGAGTTGACTTTAGAGAAGAAATATTGAAACTGACTATAGGCAAAGTACTGTCAAATGCACAGAATAAATTAAGTGTTATAGAGAACAATATGCTTAGGAGCTGAAACAACAGTCGATAAGAACGTTCAGACAGAACTCTGCTGTCTATGTTTCATTACAGCTACTATGGCTGCCTTTCTACATTCTACATTCTCCTCTGCTACATAAAGAAATTTCTTCTGCACTCTTCTAGTACCCAGTTGCTGCCTCTCTGACCTCTGCTTGTGCCTTTGCTCAGGCTCTCTAGCCTCCCAACACATCATCTCTTGGGGCTGTTCCCATATGTATCAAAATAAAAGGGGTTTGAATGCACTTCTTTTGGTGCAAGTCCGTCTGCCTGTCTAGCACTGAATCTCTCCTCATAGTTGTAGCCCCCAAGGACTCTGTCTTATCTTCTTCCCCATTTTAATTTTTTTTCTCGGTTCTTTCATATCCGCCCTGTAATACGGAGCCCAAACTGATGCTCAATAATTCAGGTGTGAGTATAACCACTGAATCCCAGAAATGGAAAAGCTCTAGAAGAGTCATCTAGAACACTCTCACACACATTATGGCAGCACTGTCTAATAGTTAGAGCATGGTGCTGGAAATTGGGACTCCTGGGTTCTAGGCCTGTCTGCCACTGACTTGCCTGATAACCTTGGACATATCCTTGAAGCTGTAAAAAAAGAGATAGTATCAGTGAAACCCACTTCTGTGAAGGACTTTGAGATCTCTGGATGAAGCGTGCTATTTGCTGCAGAAGTGCAAAGTGCTAGAATGATAAAGGCCAACGAAAAATTGTTCTCCACAGTACAAGGGCTGAGAACGGTACATACCTGGACAGAGAGAATTAATAATTTCTTCTGAGCTGTGTTCTTCACCCTTCTTCATATATCCCAGGATTCTGGACAGTCTCTGAGCTGCTTGTTGGCACCAGGCTTTTGGTTAAGCATCTGCCCTCTGTCTCCCAACTCAGATCATTTCCTTGATCAGTAGCTTTTCATCTATGGCTGTTTCAGCCATAATTCCCCCACTCTTCGCTTATTACTTTACACGCATCTCCATTAAAAATTCACACTGCTCTCTGATCAAGTAGGATTTATGTAGGGAGGACAGTCAGCAGATAGTATCTGGACACTATTATGTGGCAGGATTTGGAAACAATACATTAGCGAAAGCCAGGCTGGTGATAAGCGCTAAAAAGGTCTTTGATTAACTTGAACGGCGTTATGTAGATCAAGTGGTGGACCCATCTGGCTGCGGTTCACAATTCACTCAGTGGCTCAGGATATGATATTCAGAACCTCCAGCTTAAGTAATGACTAATAACTATTGATCAGGCTTTTTGTGCAGTTTCACAAGGGTGGGAAACTCAGCTTCTGTTGGCTGTACGGACAGTTGGGCCTATGGCGATGACAATGAAGGAGAAGACAACGGATGGAGCGATGACTCTGGGTCAGAGGTAGAATCAAACTATGCTATGGGCTAATGACCGAATAACAGCCCTCCAGCACATTGCCTCTCAAGTGAGATCATTTTCAAAATGGGAGAGTTGTTCAGGGTATAAAGAAAATGACAATAAATCAACAGGGTCGAGAAGCTTTCACAGCTATCGGGGGAATGGCAGAGCAACACAAATGAACTGGAATGTTTATCTCCCCAAATCTGCAAGACATAAAGCTGGAGAGACAGGCAGGTAAGGAGTGGGAACCAGGAGTCCCAGGTACTAATCCTTCCTGTATGACGATAGGCAAGTCCTTAGCTGCTCTGTGCTTCAGTTTCCCCATCTGCAAAGAGGACTTAATGACATCCATTTCACAGAGCGAGGTGTGGATCTCGATTCACTAATATTTGTAAAGGGCCTAAAGGAACTCAATGGCAGGTGCATTGGAAAGAACAACATCAACCCTACTATGACCAGCGGAGACGTGAGACCTGCGCTGCGAAAGGCTTAATACTTTAGTGTGGACAAGACAGCAGCCCTCTCTGCTCAAATGGAATCCCAAATGCCATAGATTAACTCAGCCCAGAATCCTGGGCAGGGGAGGATCCTGAAAGGAGCATGCTCAGTAACAACATAGAGCCAAAGATTCGCCCCATTCCTCCGCTGTCTTGAATAAGATCCTGGTGAAGGAATCAGTGGAGGGTTGGCATGGGGATCACAGAATACAGAAAATTTCCCTGCACTTACACAGCAGTGGTCCATTGTAGTTTCATCCATCAGTGCTAAACCATGGGCTCCGCCAGCCCTCATGGGACAGAGAGGGAGACTTTGGGAGGAGTACAAGTGTCAGTTAGCACTGAATGTGAATACAGATGAATTACATGCACTGTTCTAGAGATGGCACTTTGCTTTGGAGGCCAGTAGCACCTTCTAACCAATGGTCTCAGAGTGCTGGATTCACACTTGGAGCAAGGGAGTGCAGTTCCACTGGAGTGAATGGAATTTCATCCACAAGGGCTGAAGGAAGCCTCGGGAGCCAGTTCCCTTTGCAGTTCCTCTGAGGGACAATAAATGGGGACAGTAACAAGGGGAAAATATAGGGGAGGCCAAAGAAGCAGCAGGCCAAGATGCCCCTCTGAAGAATCCCACCCGGGGGCTCTGGGACGGGAGTGTAAAAGGCTCTTATGTATGCTGAACCGGAGCTAAATATCTGTAGAGTATCCGCATCTGATATGCGAGCCTCAACAAAGATATAAAGTGGATATCTGCAGATTTGCAGGGCTCTAAATAGCTGCTCTTTGCTGTTAAACCCTTTCCCCTTTCCTCACTCAACATGGCTTTCCTAGGGCTTCCCAGCTCCACTCTTCACCTCGCAGGACAGATGAGCAGTCAGCGCTGAGATCAAAGAGAAACCACTAGGGGCTTGATAAGGGTCTCACCGTGGGATGACTGGCAAGCACACCTTTAGCTGGTAAGATTTTTATCATGCACGTATTTTCAAGGGAATGGTGTGTTACATATGACACTCCCAGGAATGTGTGTGGGTGAGGAATTTTAATACTCACATGAAGTTATTGTCTGGGTCAGGAAGATGGTGCAAACTGGGACTGAGCTAAGAGAGATTTCAGCTTTTCTCAAGTGTCTGGGAATTTCCAAGACACTGCAGTTATCACAGGGGTGGTGGGGAGGGAAGTATTTCACGTGGACTTTTACATTCTGTTGATTGAAGAGTTACAAGTCCATATGCAAATTATTATCTGTCATAGAAGACTGGATATGTAGATGCCCACAGCCAAAATTTCATAGCAATTACTACCTCCTGGAAGGTAGGCAAGCGAGCATTTGAGAATAGGTAATATATTCAATACTTTGCATTTCTTAAGAACCTTTTCATCCAAAGATCTCGGAGTGTTTTACAAAGCTTCCCAACACCACTGTGCTGGATATATGCAGCAATCATTTCACTCACTGCTGAAATTCAGCTGTCTCTGGGGTGAGACACAACTGCACCATGCAACAGACTAGAACTGGAAGCAAAGAAGAATCCTGCATCCAGCTGGAATTGCCAAGACACACTATATAATTACCTGACCTGGAATTTGGCTGGGACATAGGAGTTACCAACCTGAACAGAACATGTGCTGAGATCCTGAATGACCACAAGTTGTGAAAGACCTTGTTTAACATCTGTCCTCTCATGAGCTTGGTGTCATTTGCTCTGTTGATGACTCAGACTTGTCACCACTGTTTGGACCCTTGCGCCTGTCCTAGTATAACAGAGTATTTAACTGAAGGGAAGCCAGCTGCTTTCAGCGAACGATTCCAGACATTATACATCTGGGTCATCACGAACACTGCTGAGCTCTGAGTCTTGGAAAATCACTCTGTGCCATTGTTCAAGAACCCGTCACCGAGGGAATTTCTGTACCCACCAGCAGCATGCTGCACAAGGATACAATCTTTGATCCCTTTGCTTTTCTGCCCCCTCCTGATCCACAAGGTCATTCAGGCTGAGTGACACTGGGGAAGTTTCCATCCTAGCTAAAGGGATGTTGCTTTGCTCATTTGTCTGTGATGCTGATTCCCAGACCCTCTCCCTATTTATATCACCCATGATGACATGTAGGGTACCACTGTCTATTAATAAAGTTCTGTGTCACCTCCTCCCATTTCAGAGCATTCTCTTTAAAGGGCTTTGCTTTTCCCCAGCGTGATGCTGTTCAGACTCAAAGTGGCCGTCAGTTACCATGTTGCTGAGGTCTCGGGAGGCTGGGTAAGCGACAATCACAAAGGTATGAGGTCAGTGGGTGTGATCAGACCAGTTTCTCAGCTGGATCGTTCGAGGCACAGAGAGGTGCTGTGACCTCTCCAAGGTCACAAAGCAGCCCAGAACTAGAATTCAGGGATCCCGACGCCACTCTCCTGTCCCAATCACTAGACCACACTGCCTCCTGCTGCCCCTTCCTGGATAATGACAATTTGGGGTTTTCAGAGATGTGAATGAGAACTCAGAAAGCACAGGAACACCCCAGCTGGGTCGACATCTCCTGGCTTCAGCTGTTTTATCCCATCCCTTAATCCCCTCCTTCTCCGGGAACAAACCCCAGTGGCTCTGAGGCGCTCTTCTTGCTGGGGATCCACCCCGATTTCTGCCTTTGGTGGCTGCCCCTGCTGCCCCAGTGCAAACTCCACCCCAGTGCAACCAGGCAAAGCTGCACTCTGCACTGGTGCAGCTTGAAATTACTGTAAGTTGCCTCAGTGCAATTAGTGGCATACAGTGGTTCATCCGGTGTATCCTTAATGCTTGTACAGGACAGCGACAGCAGTGGGTGGCTGGACGCTGCTGGCTGAAATCAAGGCAAATCCCCAGGTAGACAAGGCCCTGACAGCATCTTCACAGTGCTTCCTCCCCTTTGGGGGAATGCGGGAGTGGATCAGTACGCTGGGAAGTTATGCAGGCACGTTTGTGGTGTCAGCTCCTCCTACAACTCTAGGGAAAGCAATTCTGTAGAGATCGCTCAAAAAGCCCTTTGGAAAAAAGGGGCTGTGTGGACTGAGCCCCCCAGTTTCACTTCCCTTCTGGCACCCGTTGATGAGAAGGGTGGGTAGAAGCTCCCACTCCCCAGGAGGCCGTCCTGGACAGCTGCTCAGACAGTGGCCTGGCTCTAGGGGGCACAAGGGCGGCTGCCTGTGGTCAATGAAGAGACTGGGAGACAGATGCAGTGTGTGAGTTTGGGGCTCCCACTTCTCCTCCCTTCTTCTTTCTCATTTACTCCACTGCCATTTCAGTGTCTTACCTAGGAAGTGGAACTCTCCTGGACCAGCCCAGATGTCCAGTTTCCTTCATGAGCGGATCCTGAGCCCATCCATGAATGGTTCCTTGGCACCTGCTCCTTCCACACTCCAATTCATTGACAGTGAGCATTGCCAGGAGCTGTGTTGTTCCCCCCACCTCCCCGCAGCTCTCCCGCTCCAGCCGTTTCCCCTGTCCTTGTGCCTCCAGTGCCCTCTTGTGGGGTGTTTTTGGTTTATATTCCTGGCTTTGGTTTGCGCTGGTTTCTCTCTCAGTGACAATTCCTGAGGGTCTAGTGGAGTCACTGATTGTGGTAGCTGAAATGGGCCTACAGGCCTGTGATGCAGAGACAACAGAGAACTAGGATTCCACCTGCAAGTGGATATTTAGCTGAACAAACCCCTGCCCCCCGTTCACATTTTCTACCTGAATCATACTTTGGTGTGAGTTAATGAAAGGTAGGTGACACCAAATGTCTCCCCTTTGGTCTGAAGGAAGAGAATAGACCCTCAAGAAGGATCTTGCTACTGATGGGAGGAAGGCCATGCTGTGTTATAATATTGTAGTGCCCTGACCATGCTACTGGCAGATCGTGTTTTGGTTTGGTTTGTGGAGCTGTTGTAACCAGGTTAAAGACTGGGGCTGAACTCAGAGCTGTCAGTGCTTGAGACAACAGCTGCACTGATGATGGGGGGTGCAGAATGGCAGCTCAGAGGCTAGGTCCCACAGAAAGCAGAATCACACTGGAGAGGTGGAAGGGCTGGCAGAGCAGCAGAGGAAGGCATGATATCAAGGAAAGGGGGCATGGCCAGTTATGACGTGTTCCCAGCTGGAGCAAGAAGATGATACAGCCAGATTCTGATCTCATTTATATCGCTGCAAATCTAACGCAACTCAATCAGTTTCTTCTGAACTTTCTGCTGCAACGCAGACCCAGTGTCTGACTGACCCACGTCCCGAAAGCTGCAGATTTAACTGAAAACAGCTTAGCAAGTGCTCCTGTCTCTAGCACTCAGACTCTCCCATCTCTCTAGGGCTTGTCTTCAGTTCCCTAATCCATTTCGGGAACACAAGCTCCAGGGCTGCTTGCTGGAGCCTAGTCATTGTTCCAGGCCCCATTCCAGGTGGTATCTCCACTCCAGTAGTTATTTTCCTCCTATGCTTCCCCAGGCCTCTCTTACCTACAGCCAGGGACCTGCTTTTAGCCACATGACCCATCTGTCATGTGACATCACTCATTACTACTCATCCCCCCCACCTGGAGAGGAGTTAAATTTGTCCCAGGTGGTCTGGGACCCACCTTCCCTCAGAGAGATCAAGCACTCTGTGACAGGAAGCATAAGGATCAGCAAAGCCCTTGGGCTTGTTCCCAGTAGTGACAATACTCCACATGCCCCAGTCAGCCAATGCAGGGGTAGCAAAACCATAAAGGCATTTCGGAGCCAAGTGGCTGGACTGGCATGGCCCTGTGTTTCCAAATGTAAATGTTAGCCTTGCCAGGCATGGTATGCGTGCAGATCTGTGTCTCAATATCAATGGGGCAGGAGGTACATGGTTAAAAAACCATGTTCCTGTTTACAAACAGTCTCTGAACTCATTATCTGCTAGTATCTAAGAGTTAGAAAGGACCTCAGGAGAGTATCTAGTCCAACCCCTAGCTTAAAGCAGGACCAATCCCTATTTTTACCCCATATTCCTAAATTGCCCCATTAAGGATTGAACTTTCAACCCTGGGTTTGGCAGATAAAGGCTCAAACTACAGAGCTATTCCTCCCTACATAGTATGCTTGCATGGGAGTACCTTTTCCCCGTACAAAATCACCATGTTCTTGAATAATCCAGTGAGTCTAGCCTACATCTTAAGTATGGAGGGCATTCAAGCTCCAGTTGGAAAAGACTTAAGCATGTGCTTAACTTAAAGCTCCCAGAATCATAAAATAATAGAAATGGGCTGGAAGAGGCCTCAAGAGGTCATCTAGTCCCTCTCCCTGCGCTGAGGCAAGACCAAGTAAACCTAGATTGCCCCTGAGAGGTGTTTGTCCAACCTGTTCTTAAATACCTCCAGGGATGGGGATTCCTCAGCCTCCCTTGGTAAGCTGTCCCAGTGCTTAACTATCCTATGCTTTGTACTCAGCACATGCTTATATCCCATTGGGTATATCTTCACTACTGTTGATTTGGAGGCTGGGTAGACATACACCACTAGCTCTGATTGAGCTAGCCTCATGGTCTCGGTGGCACGGGCAGTTGCTCAGGCTAGCTGCCTAGGTTATTGTGTGGGATTGTACTCGGGTTAGGTTTGCTAGCTTGGTAATACTTAAAAACCAGACACTCCAGCAGGAGTGCCAAAAACTCCCCCGTCCCGCCTCTTCCCCCCAAGGCCCTGCCCGTTCCCCTAAAATCCCGCCCCAGCCCTGCCTCTTCCCCTGTGGCTCTGCTTCCATCCACTCCTCTTTCCTCCTGCTTCCCTGTCATTCGCTGCTTTTCTCCCTCTCACCCCTGCCCAGATCAGGAGGGACTTGCCTGCAGAGCCAGGGCTGGGAGCTGCAGCTGCCTGACTAAGGTAGGAGGTGGCTCCAGATGAGTAGGGGCTGGCGCAGGTGATGATCCGGTGACTCCCCATCTGCCCCACTCGCAGTAACATGACTTTTGGTGTCCGGTCAGCATGGACACGGTAAGGTCCCCCTTTTCACCAGATTGTCTGGTCAAAACCTGGGCACCTGGTCACCCTAACTTGGGTGTCTAGCCCCTCCTGCTGCTGTGGCCACACTGCTAATTTCAACACTAGTTCAGTCAGAGCTAGCTCATGTACATCTACCCAAACTGGCCATGATCTCTTCCAGCTGTCGTGTAGACATACCCATTGACTTCAACATGCAACGCTGAAGTGCATGGATAGATCAAAAGATGATACAGGAGATGTATGGGGATAGCTAGTTAGCTAGATACAGACCTATGCTGGGGAAGAGAAGTCTGTGCACAGCCCAACATTATGTCTCAGCACATTGGGCAGAGCATGTTGGGCCAGAAGCCTTACCTGTGCTGTCCTGCTAATATGCTGCACACTCTGCAAGACCCATGTGCGGCGGCAGCCTTCCATCCACAGATCTCCCCCGTGTGGTGGAGCTTGTCGCTGTCCAGTGGGACTGCTTGGCACAGCTCGGAAGATGGCACAGCAGCAGGCAGGACTCAAACTTTGGAGCCTGAAGCGTGGAGCCCGCCAAGGTCTCTGGTTTTGTGTCCGTGTGGTGCCTATGCCAGTGAGCAGTGTGAACAGCTGATTGCCTGGATCGGAGATGTGCCACATGCTATAGACTGGCTGACAATGACCTTCTACAGGCAGCTGGCTCCCTAGGTGCTTTGGAACCAGGGGGCTGGGTAATCAGACTGGGGTCATGACCCTGCTGCCCTTCCCAGTTTACTGCATGGGAACAGGGTTCTAGCCAGATGCCAGCTGGAAGGGGAGAGGGGAGAGTATGATATTAAAGAGGCTAGGACTTTTTTAGCTTGGAAAAGAGGAGACTAAGGGGGGATATGATAGAGGTATATAAAATTATGAGTGGCATGGAGAAAGTGAATAAGGAAAAGTTATTTACTTGTTCCCAAAATAGAAGAACTAGGGGCCACTCATTGAAATTAGTGGGCAGCAGGTTGAAAACAAATAAAAGGAAGTTCTTCTTCACACAGCACACAGTCAACCTGTGGAACTCCTTGCCTGAGGAGGCTGTGAAGGCTAGGACTATAACAGGGTTTAAAAGAGAACTGGATAAATTCCTGGAGGCTAAGTCCATTAATGGCTATTAGCCAGGCTGGGTAAGGAATGGTGTCCCTAGCCTCTGTTTATCAGAGAGGGGTGATGGATGGCAGGAGAGAGATCACTTGATCTTTACCTGTTAGGTTCACTCACTCCGGGACACCTGGCATTGGCCATTGTTGGTAGACAGGATACTGGGCTAGATGGACCTTTGGTCTGACCCAGTACGGCCTTTCTTATGTCCTTATGATATCAAAAACCCTGGCAGATGATTCTGAACTAAGTTCCATTAAGCTCATGATCGATCCTGTAAGCAGGTCAGCCAGAGAGGAGCTGCCGTATTATTCTGGGCTCTGTCTCCACTCAGTCAAAACCCCCCTGCAAGAAGCCACTAGGGCAGATGGACAATATCCAGCTCACACATTTTCCAAGCATTGGTTGTGCAACTGGGTGAAACGCCCGGGACAAGAACTTCAGCCAATGCTCTGTGCACCATGCAGTATCTTACATGTGGAAGTTACCCAAAAGCCCCTGCTTCCCAGCATTGGTGCTGAGCACTACGAACGCCCCAGTCCATCCCTGACTGGAAGGCTCTGTGTGCGGACACACCAGCACAGTTCTGCAATGCTGTGTGGACCCACTAACCTGTTGCAAAGATAGATGTAAGCAGTGTCAGGAATGAGATATATTCTGACATCTGGTGGCAAACTATGGGAATTGCAGTGAGTCTTGGAAAATAATTCTGGGGCTGATCAATTTGCATAGACACACCCACTGCGCCTAGCCTGAGCCCACAGCAGCCCACATGGCCACTTCGGCTGATGAGGGAGCCCCAGTTTCTATGTTATTGGGTCAGGAATGATAAAGTGATGTTACTGTGATTATGTGAATGAAGGACTATGGACATGTACTTGGCCCTTGTTATGATGGAGGGACTCGCCATCATCTAGGTAGCACTCACTGGGCAAGGGCCATGCGTTTCAGAACACTGTGAGATTGAGAGAGATGGTGGATAAGCATTTATACCTTTTGGTGAGGGTTTTGTCTGAGGGCGTCTCAGGCCTCTTGCACCCTTGTCTCTACGGTGGACTGTCAGAATTGAGTTTTGCTTCTATTAGGAGCCTGGTTTGAGGCTGCTGAGCTAAAAATTGCTTTGGGCTTACTGGTACACCTGCACTAAGGCTTCCTGTACTGTATGTTGAAGTCACCTAAGAGCTGAAATCACTGAACACTGTCTTAAGTAGAGGGGGCCTGAAAAAAGTGCAGAGTGGCTGGTGCAGCAGAGTAGTCTGCGTGTCGGCTAGTAGGACGGGTAGCGGAGTTGTTGGTGCTGCGGAGTGGCTGGTGCGGCAGAGCTGTCTGTATGAGCTGTTGGCAGAGTGACCGGTGCAGCAGAGCTGTCTGTTGACTAGCGGAGGCGTTGGTGCTGCGGGCAGAGTGACCGGCGTGGCACAGCTGTCTGTGTGTCGGTTAGCAGAGCAGCTAGCGGATCAATGGGCAGAGCGGTTCGTGGGACAGCCAGCGGAGCAGAGCTGATTGCGGGGAGAGCTGCAGCGGAGCCCCACAGAGAGGCGGCGCAGTCGGCCTCGGACCACGTAAGGTGCCCCGTGCCCTACCCTCCATTTCCACCCAGGCTGGGAGGTAAGACTCTGCCAATTGACTTTCGAGCTCTGCACTGACCCAGAACAGAGACTCTTGGGCTGCTGGACTTTGGGACTATTGAGTGACTTTTTGGGGTTGCGGAACTCAAGAGCCAAAGGGAAGGCCACGGCCTATTTGCTGGGAGGGGGGCTTCTGGTTCATGGTTTGGTTTATTAACCTTTTTTTGTGGTGTTTCCCCAATATAATGCCACATTGTTTCTCCCTGTTATTAAAAGGCTTTTGGTACACTCAGACTCAGTGCTTGCGAGAGGGGAAGTATTGTCTCTTACAGACGCCCAGAGGAGTGGTATATGGTTGTCCCAGGTCACTGGGTGGGGGCTCGAGCCGGTTTTGTATTGTGCTATTGGAATGGAACCCCTGGATACTGAACCCGGCCCTTGTTGCTGCCAACTCTGATGGGCAGAAGGGTTACATAAGCGATGCAGCAAACCGTGTCTTGCACGCCAGGTCCCTGTAAAGCTTCCTTGTTTCACGGAAGAGCACCCAGAATCCATAGCATAGGGAATCCAGTCTGTGATCAACTCTCATGTTTGTAGGCAAATGCACCTAGGATGCTGCTTCCAGGGATGACTTGGACTTTGCTATTGGGGAGTTCAGTGATGCGATGACTCACCCCAGTGGCGCTTCCTGCTGGCTGTCTGGGAATTAGCTCTTTTCCAGCCGGAGCGCCCTCTGCAGGCCGGTGTCCCTCTGTCTGCTGGCCCCCATGTCCTTCCCGGCCCCCAGTGCCCTTTTACCTGGAGAGTTGCGCCCTGGCAATACCCCACACTCTGCCTGGGTCTCCCCTTCCTGGGGAACCCCCAACCCACTATCCCCACCTGGCCTCAGTCTGCAGCTACTGCCAGTCAGCAATGAGTCCCTGCTCCCTGGGACAGACTGCAGTGTAAAAGCCAGGGGGTTTTGGCCTGCTGCCTTTCCTTGCCACCCAGTACCTCGGTGGGCCTTGGACAAGGCCCTGCAGCCTGGGGAGTTGCCGGCCTGGAGCTCCCCAGCTCCTCTGGCCTTTCCCCAGCCATGCTTCACTCCCAGTACCCTTTCTGCAGGCAGCCAGGCCCTGCTCCCCTCAAGACTGGACAGAGACTCCCTGAGCACCTGGCTCACAGCCCTTTTATAAGAGCCAGCTCTGGTCTGTTTGGGGCGTGGCCTCAGCTGTGTCTGCTTCCCCAGTCAGCCCACCCTAACAGCTCTCAGCCCCAGCCTTCTCCCAGGGCTGACTTTAACCCCTTTTCTCCTGGAGTGGGGCAACCGGGAGGGAGACTGTTCTACCCAGCTCCTCCCTGAGCCCTTATAACAGGGCCAGGTGTTGCCTGATTGGGGTGCGGCCCCAGCTGTGGCTACTTCCCCCAATCAGCCTAGTTTATGAGCTTCCCCCAGGGCAGCCCTCTCCTCGGACTGCTTTAACCCCTTTCGGGCCAGAGCGGGGTGACTGCTCTGTGTGGAGACGGTCTCTCTCATCACTCCTCAAACTCTGCCACTTCCTGGCCCCACTTCCTTAACCCATCTGCAGGCAGTACATTCAGCCACCTGTGTTAGGGCGTGACAAGCTAGCATAGAACATTTCAACCCTAGGTTCCTAGTTCAAACCCTGCCCAGGTGAGTGTGAACAATGCTCTTACCACCCTGATGACTATTTAGCAACTGATGTGAAATCAGTGTGGGGCTCGCTGGCCTGGTGTCCACATCATGAAAAATACCATTACAGTGGGCTTTGCTGTCGCCCATCTCTGCAGAGAGGCCAGAGGCAGTGGAGCAAATTAGGGAGTGCGGGGAAAACACTTCCTTCCCCAAGGTTTTTGCCTTTGCTCAAAGTATTATAGGCCCCAGAACTGAGGGTGAGGGGGAACATGGACTGATCACTTTTAAGCAATGGTCCTGTACCAGAGAGGCCCATATTGCTGCTCCGACCACTTGGTTGCAGCACCGCCGCAATTTCACCCACCTGCGCCTCCATACAGATGTGATCTGGTGCATGGAGAATTTGTACCCGTATAGCAGAGCCACTCAGAATTTGGCTTCTTGCGGTGCTGGCTCTTGCACCGTGTGGCTCAGATAGTTGGGAGACTCCCTGGCCAATGGAGTCCTGGTGTCTCAGGGGAGGAACAAATGGGGACCAGAATTGAGTTCCTGCCAGCACTGGGGGGAAGGGCAGGGACTGGAATTTACACACACTGTCACCAAGAAATATCTGAATTAGTGCCACTAGCCAGAGGCTGAATGAACCTGGACACTGACCTGAACCATCATTCTAGATGTGATCCCTGCTCATGTCAAGATTGGGGTAGCGAATGTGTTAGAGACATTTTACCCTTGTCTTGTTTTCAGTGGAATCATTTCAAGAGCAAATATTTTATTGTACTTTATAATAGTTTTAATTACAGTTTTGTATATTTTTTTTGGCCAGGGTTTACAGAGTTACACATGTAATTGTGCATGCATTGGGAGCCTAATTTACACACACACAATGACTGTGCTGGGGCATGCCATTGCATTAAATGCACATGCAAATGACCTGGAAGACATCTGGCAGGCCGGTTGCTTGTGTAGTTATTTGCAATTCACATGTGCAATTGTGATAATGGTGCTTGCAGATCAAGTGTGGAAATGCATGCATAATTTTTGCATGCACAGTTCTGGTAATCTAGATCTGTGTTTTGCACAACACCTTGACCACCGGGGGGAGGGGGGCAGGAGAGAGAGACACTTTGCAGATAAAACCAAATTCCGTGGACTGCAAATAACCATACTTTGGGCACCGCTAAAATAAAGCACTGAATAGATCAAATGTGAAATTCAAGAGGTACCTTCAAACCCAGGGAGGCAAAAGAGTGCTCCTTCTTGCTCTCTGGGAATGAATGGGGCTGGCAAGCATGGTTGGCTGGAAAAAGGAAGGTGGGGCTTGGTAGAATATGCATCCTCTTTTTCTCTCTTGCACATAAAAAACAGAAAGGGAGTAACCATGGCTTCACAGATTCTAAGGCCAGACGTAGGACCATCGTCGTCAGCTAGTCTGACCTCCTGTATAACACAGCCAGAGAACTGCTCCCAGACAATTCCTAGAGCAGATCTTTTAGAAAACCATCCAATCCTGGCTGGAAAATTGTTAGTGAGAATCCACCTTCCACTTAGTAAATTGTTCCAATGGATAATAACGTTCAATGTAAAATATTTGCCTATCTGAATTTGTCTAACTTCAGCTTCCAGCTGTTGCATGGTGCTATATCTTTCGCTGCTAGATTGAGGAGCCCATTGGTAGAGGCACCAAGGTATGGGCTCACTAGTGTTAAAATCTATTCTAAAACATGCCGGCTGGGACTCTGGGAGGGAGAAACATTGCTTGAAATCAAACATAAAGCTGTTGCAGTTTCGACTGGGTGTAATGAAACAACCGGCCACATGGTGGCAGTGCAGCCACCAGTTTGGCAGGAGAGTGCAAGGGGAGGCTCACACAGTGCTCATGGGCCAGTTCTGTTTCAAGTGGGGATGAGCTGGCAGGGAAAAGGCAGAATCAAACCCCACCCCCACCCCTTGGACCCCTGCCTGGGGTCACCAGGCCTGGTCACAGTGTGTTTGGTTTTGGGGAGGGCACATTCGGTCCGACGGGCTCATTCAGGTCCAAGCTGTGACTTTGGGGTTTGACATGCAGGGGTTGGGTGGCTCCCTGCTAACTGCCCCCTCCACCTCGCTATAGGGCACTGATCAGGGCAGCATGACATGCCCGAGCAATAGCTTGAGGAAGTCCTGGTGCGTGGGGCTGCAGTGGCTGCTGGGAACTGGGCCGGCTGTGTCCCTGTGTCAGAGGGGCTCATGTCAGAGGTGAAGGCAACACCCTGGTCTCTGCAGCGGGCGGGGAGTCTGTGGGTATGACCAACGCGCAGTGGTCTTTTCTCACCCAAAGACAGCCAAGCTTTGTGCAGAGAGTTACCAAAATGGCCTGTAGGGAGAGACTGAGCCATCTCGCCCCTGCAAAGTGGGGCTGGGGTGAAGGTGGGAGGCCATGAGAGGGACAGGAGATGGTTGCTTTGGTGGGGAGTGGAGGAAGGAGTTTGACTGTGCAGAGGAGGGGTTTGAAGGAGGTCTTTGCGGCTGGGGATCAGACTGGTTTTCAGCAGTTGGAATAAATTAGGGTATATTTACACTGCACACAAAGTCCAGGCTCTGACTCCGGTTTGAGCCGAAGCCCCCGTCCACACACAAATCAATCTGGCTCGGCTCGGCTAGCATGCAAGACCTGGGTCCTAAGCCCCTGCTAGGGGGGTGGGTCAGAACCCAAGTTCTGCTGTGACTCAGATCCAAGCCCTGTCATTTTGCAGTGTGGATGCAGCTCAAGCTGCAGCCCTGAGTCAGACGGTCTGCGTAGCGCAGTACAGACACAGTAGCACGGCCGTGAAACTTAAGCCCAGCGTCTGGAAACTCAAGTTTACAATGCGGTGTGGATGCTCAGGGAGGGGCTTAGAACCACTGAGTCCACAGCCCTGGATTTACAATGCAGTGGAGACATGACGTACCCTTCGAGTCTAAGTTCTCTGGGGCAGGGCCCATGTCGGAGTCCATGTTTGTACCTCACCTAGCAAAGTGTGGCCCTGGCCTCTAAGCGCTACCACAATACCAATGATAACTAATACTCAGAACACGGCGGGATGAGTTTAAAGGCATCTGAGGACTTTAAGACAAGAATCACGATGGCTTTCAATGGGAGGTGTGCTCCTAACCCCAGACATTTTTATATCCCCACCCCATGCAATGGGACGTTAAGGCTGAGACAGCAGGGGCGGATGGGTGGGATTTTACTCCTTATTAGAGCTCTTCACTGGGACAATGTTATCTCTGTAATGCAGAGGTTCCCTAGCTCTGGATCAAGGTGTGACCCAAAGAACCTCTGAGTAATTTCCATGAACTCAGTGGAGCGACTCCAGGATTGCACCAGAACTTCACCCCTTGATGTTCTCTGTAGAAGGGGAAGGAGGAAGGGATACGTTCCTTCTCCTTCTCGATTTCTTCCAGCCTGGTGTGACAATGGCTGGGCCAGAGTCGAGTGACTGATTCAGCCTCTTTTGCTGCTGTCAGGTCTGTACAGCCCAGTTCCTGCTCACTGCGGAACCTCCTGCCAGCCAAGTCCTTGATTCCTGGCTCACACTGTCTGGAGGGCACCAATTACACTGACCCGTCTTCTCTCCTCTCTCTTCCAGACCAATTAGAATGTGCCGGTGTGAGGTTTTGCCATCAGCCACCCTGGTGGTTTATTCATGAAGCTCTTTGTGTTGCACTGGGAAATTAACCCATGAGGGAGATGATCCTGGAGGCTACCGAGCCATCAAAGGCAGGAAATTCAGAGATCGGACTAATCCCTTCCTATCACCATCCTTCGTAACTGGAAAAAATCATATGTGACCATGTAATTAAAGATGGTACCACAAGTTATATGCGCAAGTGGGCTGAATGAAGGCTGCACAGGCTACCTTAATTCAGGCACTTCCTAACTTCTGAGTGCTTGACTTTGAAGTCTTAATAATGTCTTTAAACACAGTTTGGTGTCTGTATTTTCCTATTTTTTAAAAAAAAAATAGAAATCACACTGTCATCATCAGGGATGCCACCTTTAGATCCACTGCACGGACCTCTGCCACTTGAGCAAACAAAGTAACTGATAGCAATAGAAGGTTGTTAGCCTCTCTTTGGATTACTGGGGGATTGGACATTATGCAGGTGGATTTCATGGACCTTTGACAGCACAGGAATGGTGGGGCTCAGGAATCTTGGACACAGACCTTTTGCCCCACCCTCCAACCTGTCTCTTCCCCGCCCCCGACGCCTCATCCTGTTCTCACCTTCACGTCTCCACCCTCCAAGCTCCTCATCCCAGTCCAAGTCTTCTTGCCCAGCAAGTCTTCACCCCTCAGGACTCTTCATCCCAGTCCCATCTCATTGTCCTGCCATTCCCTTCCTGCACAGACCCCTTGTTCCTAGTTTCCTTGCCCCACCAATCCCAGTGCCTTGTCCGATCTCTCTCTCCCCCTTGCTCCCTGGCCTCCATGTTCCCACTGGTTCCCAGTCTCCCTCCTTGGGCTCCTCAGCTGATCTCAGTGTCCCTCTTCGTCCCTCCTTCTCCCAGTACCTTTGTCCAGCCAGTCTCAGGCTCTTTTCCCAGTTTATCACCCAATCTGAGTCTCACTCCCAACCCGCTGGCTCCCTGTCTTTCCCCTTCATTCCCCTCCCTGGCTCCCAGTCTCCCTGCCTGGCCAGTCCTGATCTGTCCCCGTCCAACTCCTCAGCCCATTTCCCTCTCCCCTCCAGTCCCAATCACCCTCCACCAAGCTTCTTGTCCCCTCTGCATTTGACTCAGGGACCTTCCTCCTCCATGCTGCCTTGGCGTAGCACAGAGACACTGAGATCACAGGGGAGACAAGTTCCCTGCTCTGCATTCCAGTGTCTGGCCCTCACCTACCCTGCCTCAGCCCAGAACTGCAATTGTAGGGAAAGTCCTGCTCAGGCCGTGGCTGGGGCATGCCCAGTGCATACGGAACATTTGGGGAATTTAGCTACAACATTCTAGCAATGTCCCCACTGAGCAAGTGTGAACTAGGATATTTTTCAAAGGCTTATAACCGGGCCAAATTTGGGTGGATTTTCATAGGGCTGGCAAAAGGCACATCACTGACATAAAGGCCACCTCCCTGCCAAATGTCAAGTCCCTGCTCCAAAGCATGGGGGCGCTAGAGCTTCTCAGAGAAAGAGACACCATCCCTGAACAACATATTTGTCACCAGCCTTGCTCGCGGAAACCGCTGCTTTCTTCCCTGCAGATGTACAGTGCACTCCTCCATCCATCCAACATGTGACCCCCGGTGCCACAGCATCCTGGACTTATGGGTGAAATCCTGCCTCGCCACAGGGATGGTTGTTGGTGTTTGTCCAACCTCCAGTGATGGGGAGTCCAAGGCCTCCTTAGGTAATCACTGCCTGGGCTTAGCTAGCCTTCGTTAGAAACGTTTCCCTAATATCT
Source organism: Dermatemys mawii (assembly GCA_007922305.1). Classification (NCBI taxonomy): domain Eukaryota; kingdom Metazoa; phylum Chordata; order Testudines; family Dermatemydidae; genus Dermatemys; species Dermatemys mawii. The sequence goes on from ML677355.1 coordinate 772,034, forward strand.
AACCTGAATCTCCCTTGCTGCAGATTAAGCGCGTTACCTCTAGTCCTGCCTTCAGCGGCCCCTGGAAAATAATCGATCAGCGTCTGCTTTAGAACAGCCTTTTATATGTATGAAGTCTGCTACCTTCAAATAAGGACAGTGGCCTCCTGGGTGCAACACTCAGGCTTTCTGAGTGGAGCATGGTAGAAAAGAGCTAAACAATCCTAATAACAAGATGAATGAGACCTCTGCACATACAGGGCGCAACGCAGAGCATTTCAGTGCACAGATCTTCTTCCCAGTCACTTACCTGGCTTCTTTCCAATGAGCATCAATGCAAGAGTTAGTGTCCCGCCCCATGGCTCCTCCTGCCTCTCCGAGCAGTCCAGACTTCCCCCAGAGAAAGGGATAAGTAACAGCCAATGTTCCCTCTTGCCTCCCATATGGGCAGATGAGAAAGAGCAGCGTGGGCTTCATGATGTTGCATTGGCAAGGCCTTCTCATGTCATCTGTATAAAGTAGAAAATATAACACCCCTCCCCAGCTCAGGTAGTTGGTAAATCTGCCCCCAGATAGAACTGACCACAGCCAGGGCTGCTTCCAGCTGTGCTAGCTCTCAGAAGTGCCAGACCTAGGCCGGGGTCTCCTCCTAGAGCATATTGCACAGGCTCGTGGGGTACCTCTATGCTGCATTGTAAACTCAGATCTGCAGGACCTGGGCTTGGGGATGGGGTGTTTCCAAGCCTCTTCTTGGGCAGCCACATTGCATTGTCAACCTGGGCTTGCAGGTGCTGGACCCAGGATCACAGCTGTGCTAACGCAGTCATGCTGCACTGGGAAGACCTTCTGATTCGGGTTTGTGGCTCGAGCTGCGTCCACACTGCAACCTGTCAGGGCTTGGACCTGGGTCCCAGAGGGACTCGGGCTCTGACCCATCCCCCTAGCATGGCCCTGAATGCTTGCTGAGCTGACTTAGGCTGAGTTGTGTGTGGCTGGGGGGGCAGGGAGGGGTGGGGCAGAGAGCTGAGTCAGAGCCCAGGCTCAGTGTAGACACACACTTCAAGTGACAGCTGCATTGCAAGTGAGAGGAGGCAGGGTCACAGCCACGAGGGCAGGGCATGCCAACCCGTGCGGGTCTCTGTTAGGGTGACCTAGGGTGACCAGATGTCCCGATTTTATAGGGACGGTCCTGATGTTTGGATCTTTTTCTTATATAGGCTCCTATTACCCCCCACCCCGTCCCGATTTTTCACCCTTGCTGTCTGGTCACCCTAGTCTCTGTACGACCGGTGCTGGAAGTACACAGCAGGGAGCTGGCCTTTCCTGGGGCTTCCCCTGCTGTCATGCTTGGGATCCCTGAGTGATTTGTTCCTAGGGGCCTCTAACGCAGCTCATTGTTCAGCTGGCATTTTGGCTAGCACGAGGGTTTGAAGAAAGGGGTAGGGGAAAGCAGCCAGGAGAACAACGGGTTGGTGAGATCAAAGACTGCCTCGCTTTCATGGGCATGTTCCCTCAGGGCAGGTGGGCGTGCCCCCTGGGGCTGTGGGGACTGCTGTGTAGCTGGCACCAACTTTGCTTTGTAAATATAAGGCCAAAGCTTGCCAGCTTCATTCCCTGATGCCCCTTAGGGTTCATGGCACAGAAGCAGGAGGAGTTCTGCCTTTGCTGTGTGTTTGATACCACACCACTTGTAACAGAGTCGGATCAGAGTGAAATATGAATCACACTGATCAATAATGAGGGGTCCACAGCCCTTTCAATTATAAGGCTGGGAGATGATACTGCCTGCAGATAGGGCTGGGATCAGCTAACTCATGCAGCACTGCCTCCTGCTGTCACTAAATGTCCCTCCTGGATCTGGCTGCAAGGGGAAGAGGGTGATTCCGGCACCCATTGTTTGAAGGTTAAAGACAATTCTCCATATGTAGTTGGCTCCTGTTTCATTTCCGGTGATGCAAAGAAAAGGCTGAGCGTGCCTGGATGGACTATACCACGTCTTCGCCTGCACAGTGTCTCAGAAACATCCCCGAGAGGAGCAGAGTGAGCCCTGGTATCTTAAAAAGCTTTCCAGGCCCATTCATCCCAGGAGATGCAATTCCCATTGTGTTTACATATCGATATCTTAATGTGACTGGGGGCCCGGTGGAATAATGGGGGATTTAAAAAAGGGCTGATGAGCAACTTTCCTTGCTTCACCAGCAGCTCAGTAAGTGGCAATTCTAATTAAAAGGCCCTTGGCATCAGTGGCCAAGTAATTGGACTTGTAAATTACACACTGGTGTAAGTAGGTGTAACTGACATACCGCAGGGCAGAATGTATTCTGCAATGTGTATAATTCACATCATGTCAACATCTGGGATGAGTGGGGCAATGCATGGAACAGTGGCAGGGAAGACAATATGCCCAAGATTCCTGACGTGGCTTAGATCCACCTGCATTGCTCTAGCTGGGCCAAACGCTGTCATCCATGCTCAAGCAGAACTCCCAGGAAATCAGTAGGAGTTGGGAATTTGCCTTGTTGGAAGCGGCCCCTGTGCACTTTTCAAACTTTTGATGGAAGGTGCTCTCTAAGGCAAAGGATTGATGGCTATTTGACACTGCAATTCTACAAGATGTCAGTCCATGAAGTTAATGGCTGATTAAAATAGAACAAACTAAAGGAAATATGTCTCCCCCAGCATGTAGTCATGCTACCGAACTCACCCTGATAGCGTTACTGGAGTTTAGAAGGGCTGGCTAGCTGGTGAGCAACAATAACACTGATAGTTATATAACACATGTTGGACAAAGCTCATCAACTCTCATGCATCTGGGCACAAAGTGATTACTGCAGGAGTCAGGAAGGAACTAACCACTGGCCACATGCATCATGTTGAAGGTGGGGGGTGCCTTTCACAGAAGTATCCCATATTGGCCACTGGTAAGGGCAGGGTGTAGGACTAGAGAGACCAATAATCTAGTTGTGTTGAGTAAATTCTATGATTGCGCACACTCCGGAACGATAAAAAATCCCCTAAGGCATGAATGGAAGATGTATCACAATCCGAAAACTCCCTATAACCCCAAACATGCATCAGACTGACCCAGCTCTGGCTCAATATGTGATTTAGGCAGCAGGGGGCGTGAGAGACTAAATGAAATCCAGTGAATGCACCTGCTCTGCAAACAGCCAGTCCTCCTGCTCTCTTCCCAACAAACAGGAGAAAAGGAAGTCAAAAGCAGGTGACATAGCACGTCTGAGAGATTCGGTGGGGAACGCGAGCAAACATCCTACTCTTGTGAGTAGCAACTGCCTATTGTTCAGGTAGCAATAGCTCAGTTATGCTCTGCTGGATTACATCTGGGCCAGTGGAGGCAATTTGTGAATTGAAATCTACATTCTCTCTCTTCGCCCCTCCACTGTGACTCAAGTTGCTGGAAATGGCAGGCCAAACAGGATCCTTTCGCGGAACGGTCACCTCAGAACCAGGCCCCAGTCCACTTAAAGCAGCTCAAGCCACCTCTGTGGCATGGCTAACCCGTGTGGCAGGTTTGCGAGGGGAGAGAGTGATTTTGAACTGGGCCTACAGTGGCAGAGAAGAGGGATCCAGAGCCTCCTCTCTGCTGTTTTCCATCGACTAGGGTCACAGTGGAAGGAAAAGCCACAGAACTCATGATTTTTTAAAGTCAAACTTACAATAAATGATCTGTATTCCAATTGCAACAAGCCATGCTAGCCATGCAAAGACAGGCTAGTCTCCAGTGATTATAGGCACTGTCTGTGGGCTTGTACCTTACAAGGCACTCCTGGCCTATTGCATGCCCTGTGGCAGCAGTAGTCTTTGGCAGTCTGGTTATGACTCATCAGAGGCGAAGCAAAGCCTGCACTGAACATATCTAACTTGGGATGTGCTCATTTACATGTGCAGTCTGAGTGATTAACTCTGCCGTGGTTGCCAATCCCCTGGAGACAGTCCGGGGTGTGTGTCTAGAAATAGACTTATCACTCACCAGTTTTAGCCAGCCCCTTGTGAGGCTTTTCTTTTAGACTACAGCACTGATCTGCAGCCGCTGTGGCAAGAGAAAAACCATTAACAATCCATATGTTGTAACAGAGCCCAGTTGTGATCGGCACAATGGGTGACAGCAGGGCTCCAATCTGGGATCTGCAGCACTAAAAGTACAAGTCACTTGAACTCATGGAGCAACTTCCTTGGCATCCAGTCCGTAGCAGGCTTGTATTCTGGCCCAAACTAATGGCTAACACAGAGGCTTTCAAACTGTGAGACACACCCTCATCCCTAGGGGACGTGGAGGAACATTTGGGCGGGCCGGGGGGGGGGGCAATGGTGATGCCAGGAGGCTTGAGCTGTCCCCCATGGGGAGCCAGGAGGGAGTGCTACCTTCACCCCTGCCTCACCTTAACAGGCCACCCATCCTGTGGGTCAGGGTCAACACTTGCTGCAGCTGCACTGATTTCCGCTTCCAGCAGCCTCTGAGCCCAGCGCTGGCTCCGCCCCCAGAGACCGTCGCACATGCCTCCCCCCGCACCTGAAAACCCAAGGGGGGAGGGACAGAAGGGCTGATATGGACCCTGCCCTACCGGTGCAGCCTGGCTGCAAAGGAGAAGCAGTCCGCTGCGGAGGAAGCCTTAGCTGGGCCATTGGTCACTATCTGTGTATTTGAAATGGGCAGGGGTAGGTAGTATAATTAAAGCAGTGCTAAGTTTCTGAACAGGCTATCAAGATACTTCTGCATGTGTCTGTTTTGTCTTGGTTTGGAGGGGTGGGTGCAACCACAAATTGTAACTCAAAGTGGGGGGCTCTGCTTGGAAAGTTGGAAAACCGCTGCACTTGAGGGGGACAGAGCCACAAACTCTTAGCACGGACACTACATACTCTCCCTATGTGATATGCTAGTGGGGACTCTCTGCTGGGCATTGGGATCCAAACCCCACCTGGGGTGTATACATATAGATCTGCCGCAACTGAATCTGGAACCTTTTATCACCAAAACTACAAGCCTGTAGCATGTGATTTATGGGATCCACTCCACTCAAGGGCAGTGAGCAGCCCGGTCATATCTTTACAGAAGCCAGCCAAGAAAACATGATAGAATACACTAAAGCAGTGTATGACATAGTCACAATGTATTATATAGTCAGCCATATTTCCGAGTTGGTATAACAAAGTGTTAGCCAGAAACTGGTGTTGCAGTAGACCCAGATGCTGTCCAAACACCTCTCAAGGGCAACAGCTAGCAAGCCAGAGCCCAGGGGACTGAGCTAGAACCAGCCACTCTAATGAAAGAGACATTGTCAAGTTATTTATTGTGGTAGCACCTAGGAGCCCCAGGCCCAGACAATAGGGCCAGGTGCTGCACAAACACAGAACACACAGTCCCTCTGTCACAGACGTTCAGATCTAGGCCCAGATTTCTGGTGTTGTCGAAGAGGAACTGACACTAAACGATGCCAGAAACGCTCGTTACTTGTATAGCCCTTCATCCAAGACTCCAGCGCACGGCAGCGGCTTAATTCTGAAACCTAACAGAATGAAGAGAAATATTTTCGTCGTTTTCAAAATGTCCTGCAAGCCATTTTCTTTTCTGTCCGCATCCCTCTGCAGACGCTGCCAGCTAGGCTAGTGCATGTGACTCAGAAAGGGACTGTGACTAGGAAGTGAAACCGACCGGTCTCATGTAAGTGAAGCACAACATTAACGTCCGAGTGACCAGGAGAAAAGTATGTTCATTTTTTTCAATTCCTCCCATTTTTACTAATCAGAGCTGTTATTAGCAACGTTTTCATTGTGGCCGTTTCCCTTCAAGCCTGGGCTTTCCCTGCGCAAAGGCACTGATGAGTTATGAATGTATGTCTGTGTACTTAAAAGAACATAACATTTGCCATCCTCCCTCAGACGCCTCCAGACTGGTAACCCAGCTCCGGTAGTAGCCAGCACCTTTCTCCTTGGTACCCGGTGGCCACTGGAACAGTGTTGATTTCACTACGCAGGCCTTCCCGGGTTAGCTGGAGATACCCACAACTGCGCCAACTTTGCTCGTGTTTCCAATGTGTTTGTCAGACAGCATCCTATGCCTCCTGGGTCTGATAGCAGGAGACAGGTGGCTCATCCCGCACCCGGAGAGGGATCCTGGAAAGGCAGCATTCTGGATATGCGGCAGGAGTGGGAACTGCGTGGTTCCCGCGGGCAGAGCCTGACTGTGAGAGATTTTCATGATGTTCCAGATTCACAGCTCCCTTAAAGGGTGATACCTGGCTAGACTGCATGAGAGATTGCTGCAATGGGCTGCATAGCGATAGCCGCAATTAGTCTTGGGCCTGCCTCGTTATCTGTTTCCAACAAGCTCTTGAGTCTGGGCCAGTAGAAGCAGCAACAGCAGCAAACCTCCGGCTTCCCTTGGCTGCTGCCAGATCTCAGCAAAGAGATGGAGATGCCCATAATCTCTGGAAACTGCTAGGAACTACACAGTAAAACCAAACGTGGGAGCAGGAGCTTTTGTGCAGCTGTCCAGGTCTGAACCCTCAGTTAAGGCACAGGGAAAAGCCATGTTCTTGTGGATGCTTTGGCGAAAACAGGATAAGGCAAATAAATAAACAAATAAATAAAACTCCAAACAAGATGTCTAGAGAGAGCCCTAGTATAGACTAACTCATTGGCTCTCACCTTTTCAGACTGCTGTACCCCTTTCAAGAGTCTGGTTTGTCTTGACTATCCCCAAGTTTCACCTCACTTAAAAACGCCTTGCTTACAAAATCAGACATCAAAATATCAAAGTGTCACAGCTCACTACTACTGAAAAATCACTGACTTTCTTCATTTTTACCATGTAATTATAAAATAAATCAATTGGAATATAAATATTGTACATCCATGTCGGTGTATAGTAGATAGAACAGTATAAACAACTCATTGTCTGTGTCAAATTTTAGTTTGTACTGACTTTGTTAGTGCTTTTTATGTAGCTTGTTGTAAAAGTAGACAACTGTCTAGATGAGTTGATGTATCCCCTTGGAAGACCTCCACGTACCACCAGGGGTACATGTATCCTTGGTTGAGAATAGCCCAGTTGTAGTCCAGGGCTACAGACTGAAAACTCTAAGGATACCTTCCTAAATGCACCTTTGGAAGGAAAGGGCATCCCAGCCCCTTCACTTGAGTACAGCCAGAGCCTGGCTGCAGCAGGCTGTCTGTTGCCTGTGTGTATTGAAAAATCACGAGGCATTGGTACTTGACATTTCCTTTAAAAAACACCCCTAACTTTTATGAAAGAAACTCTGAGAGTCAGAGAGCAAACAGTGGCTGAGGCAGATTGGAAGCTAGCACACTTCTCACTAATTGTTCTCCAGTTACTCTCCAGCCCAGCTTCTATCTGCATGCGAATCAAACCCAGGGGGTAGGATATAACAGTAGCTGCAACAGTAAGTCACATTTGACTGTGCACTTCTAGTTCAATAGTAGTTCACTCCTACTAACAGAAGCTCACTTGGACTCTAGTTTAGCTCCTGTGCATATAAATGGAGAACCATGTAACTCATGAATGGCTGGAGTACATCTGCAATAGTCCTGTCTGCTCCCTGTAAATAATTCTGCAAATCAAGCCTCCCAGGAAGTTTCCTATTTCTTTCTTAGTAAAATCCTCACCTGGGAAGTATTGTCTCAAACAGAATCTGTTTGTTGTGTGTATTGCCCAATGCTGCAAACAAATCCTCCGCAGCTGAGAGGGCAAAACCATTTCCTCACAAGTTTCTTTCACAGACGGTCTTTCTAAAGTTTCAGTCTCTGGTAACGCTTGATCCTTTTCAGACAATAACCGATTTATAGGGCTCTTAGTCACGTTGGCCATGGCATCAAAATCTGCCCTGTCATTTCCCAGCTACTATTCCTTGGTCAGGATCAACCTTTTTTCTTTTACAGCTACCACTTTCTACTGTTTTTTCTGGTTCCTCCTCCAGCTGCTTTGTTGTTTGGGCTGGAAAGCAAGGAGAAGGCTGGTTTGAGACTAACAAAGCAACAGAGTTGGGCTCCTCACCCTGGGAATGGTTATTGGAGAGATCATGGGCTAGAACAACAACAAAGTGTGCTACCCAATGACTCAGTGTCACCCCTAAGTAATTATGTTGATAATGTCTGGAGAAAGAGCTTTCCTAGCCCATGTGATTCAGGGTAGCACCAGGCACTTATCTAGCATGTTTCATAGCATGCTTTAAAATTCCTAAGCTCTCAGCCGTAGAGTCATTGTCCAACGCAGCTCTGGAAGGCTGTGTGCAAATCTGCTTCTGTGATTTTGCTTTTGAAATCTATTAGCTCTGGCCATCCATGAATTACTGGGTGAAAAGATGGCCTGGGGGATGCAGAAGGTAAGGCTAGATGATCAGAATGACCCTTCTGGCCTTAAAAATCTCTGGGTGAAATTCTGACTTCACTGACATCAATGGCAAGGCTCCTTTTGACTTCAATGGAGACAAGATTTCACCCTATGGATCTGGGAATCTTGAGCAATAGGTATCAGTTACCGTGAGGAGCATTTGTTTGTCCATCTTTGCAAAAGCTGATATGGATTCTCTGCCCGGGTGTATTACTCCATTGCCAAAGGTGGTAGAATTACTCCATTGCCAAAGGTG
>ML677355.1:780646-830646 GCA_007922305.1 Dermatemys mawii
ATTACTCCATTGCCAAAGGTGGTAGAATTACTCCATTGCCAAAGGTGGTAGAATGTGTGGCTATTGTTCCATGAACTGTTGAGTAAACCGTTGATAATATAACCATAGGGCACATACTACACTGGTTTTACGTATCATAAAATAGCAACACAACATTTGCCACACTTCCTACAAGTTTGTGCATTAAGGGTCACACAACCAATAAACCACTTGTGTAAAAATGACAAAGCAACTTGGGAAAGGTGGTAAGTATAAGGTCTGTGCAATTCCTCATTTTGATGTGCAGCATTTGGCTAATCAGGCTGGTCCAAGTCATCCTAATTACATGTTGTTGCAGTCTTGAGCAATCAGAGCTTAGACTCAACCTCTCAGATAGCACTTTGCAATCTTTGCAGCCAGAACAATGACTCTATCGCTTTTCTAGGGTACTTCCATGTTTGTTAATGAGCAGACTAGTCCACTGCTGGTCTGCACAGTTTAAAAAGGGGGGTTGACAAATTGGAAAGGGATCAGGAAGGAGCCACAAGGAAGATTTGAGGTTCTGGAAAACATGCCTAAGGGAGCTCAATCTAGTTAGTTTATCCAAGAAAAGGTCAAGAAATGAATGGATAATGGTCTATGAGCACCTACATGGGTAAAGGGCCCTTTAATTTGGAAGAAAAGGGCACAGGATCCGATGGCTAGAAGCTGAAGCTAGACAAATTCAGACTAGAAATAAAGTGAGGGTAATTAACCATTGGCATTACCGAGGGATGTGATAGATTCTCCATCACTTAACATCTTTAAATCAAGACAGTATCTTTCTAAAAGTTATGCCATAGTTGCAACAGAAGTTATGGTCTTAAGGCAGAAATTACTGTGTGAGGTTCTAGGGTCTGTGTTATACAGCAGGTCAGACAAGATGATCATAACGGTCCTTTTTGGCCTCGGAAGCTTTGTATCTATGACTAACATAGAATCTACAGCTCTCGCATGTGGCATATGAGTGTGGCATGATTTCCCTTTCCCGTTTAGTCTAGTCCAGGCCCGCACAACTCGGAAAGCAGCGAGGACCATATTACTGCAAAAAAAACAGCTGCAGGCCAAAAAGCCCCACCCCCATCCACTTCTCCCCACCCCACCGCTTGGTTTGCCCCACCCCTATGTATTCTCGGCGGGCCGCACAGTGAGCCCATGCGGGCCGCATGTGGCCCCTGGGCTGCATGTTGTGCAGGTCTGGTCTAGTCTGTAAAGTCGGGAATGAAGATTCCAGCCAGTTCCTGTAAGGCAGATGGTTCAGCACTTCGCAGGAACAGTTTGTTGGGAGGAAGTGCTCTTCACTGCATAGTAAAGAACAGTTTATAGTGACAGAGTCCTGTGGCACCTTAAAGACTAACTAAAGTATTAGAGCATAAGCTTTCGTGGGCTAATACCCTGTAAGCCCCCTCGGTCTCTCAAGCCGAGGGGAGCCCCTCGGGCTGGTCCGAACCGGCCAGCTCAGGCCTTCTCAGGTACCCGGCGGGTCGCTCAGTCCCGAGATGCAGCTGGGCCTGGGCTTCAGGCTCAGCCTGCCAGCAAGGCAATAACAAGAACAGTCTTTAGGGCTGGGGCCTGGCCTCCAGGCTCAGGCAGCCAGCAAGGCAAGCCCAACAACAGTCTTTAGGGCTGGGGCCTGGCCTCCAGGCTCAAGCAGCCAGCAAGGCAAGCCCAACAACAGTCTTTAGGGCTGGGGCCTGGCCTCCAGGCTCAAGCAACCAGCAAACAGTCTGGGAGGGCTGGCTATAGCCTGGGTGCAGCACAGGCAGCCAGCAAGGCAAACAGTCTCAGAGGGCTGGGGCCTGGGCTTCAGGCTCAGGCAGCCAGCAACCAAACAGTCTTTAAAGACTGGGGCCTGGGCTTCAAGGCACAGGCAACCAGCAAACACACAGTCTTTAGGAGATTTCCCTGTTTAGGGTAGGGGCAGCTGACTCAGGGAGTGGGTACCTCTGCCGTCCAGTCGGTGTCCAGTTCCTCCGGATACACGGCAGCGGGCACTCCCGGCCAGTCGTCCTCGGTGTCGGGGGTTGGAGTGCAGCACCAGCTCGGGTCTCCTCCCGGCTGCCGCAGGTCCAGTTGGGCGTCCTTCTCCTCCCCGGCTTCTCCTCCTTCTGGGCTGCAGGGCTGGTCTTTTATAATCCTGCCCCTGGACTTCTGGTGAGAGGGGCGGGGCGGCCTTGGCTTCACCCACCCCAGGGTTTCCCTTGCTCCCTCATCCCCCCAAGCGGAGGGAGACCACTTGGGCTCACTACTCTTGTCCTCCCAAGCGGAGGGAGACCACTTGGGCTCACTACATACCCACTTCGTCGGTATTAGCCTACGAAAGCTTGTGCTCTAATACTTTAGTTAGTCTTTAAGGTGCCACAGGACTCTTTGTCACTTCTGCAATTCCAGACTAACACAGCTATCCCTCTGATTCTTGACAACAGTTTATAGTCAGTCTGTAGTCATGGGAGTAAGAACGATGGACCTGAGTGATGCAGCTGGCCATTTATTGTACATACAGTACATATATAAATGATTACTGCACAGAAAAGAACACATTGTACCCAAATATTTTTGTTGTGCTTTGATTAATGGCCTCATTTTTCACATGCAAAGCAAATACAGTGCATATAATTGTGGATTTGATCACTTACATGCCAGCTTATTGTGCACATACATTCACCACACTTGTAGAAACAAGACTGTACATATAAAATATTGATTATTGCACGTGTAAAATAAAGTTCTCCTTATTTTTCATGCTTTGCATAGCACTGAGAATTCTAGTTTGAGAATATTTTGGATAGGTTATGGCCAAGATTTTAAAAAATAAGGCCTAAAATTAAGGTCCTAAATCCATATTTAGGCACCTAAATATCTAGTCTGATTTTCAAAATAGCTGAACACTGAAAGCAAGCAATTTATTTATGTTTAAATATGCACTAAAGAGGCACCCATGTTTCAAGAACATACTACCTTCAAGCACCCATGTTTCAAGAACTTAGCCTCAGTATCTATCGCACACATTTTTCTACTTTTAAAAATAACAAAAATGTGTAGTGTTTAAATGTTGAAAACGTTGTACGTAGGAATTAAAATGCAAACAGAAGCTTGCTGCAGGTTTAAAAAAGTAACAGTCCACAAAGGAGTCACTGAAAGTCATTTCCAGGTTCTGCGAAAAGCTTGGTATTAACCAAGTGAGAAGGAAAGAATTTCCAATTTACTGATCCTCTGAAAGACTGTCCATCTATAAAACCAGGATGTGTGAAATTATTAAATAGATATGAATGGATTGAAATTGCAACATACTTAGTGTCTTAAGTAGCTGTCCAGGTGAGACACAGATCCAATCCAATAATCTTTGGTTTCCTTCTTACAGCTGCTAATGGCCGCCTCTTTGGCTTGTGGGAGCAAAGCAATGGCAACTCTTGAATGAGACTCTTCTGAGCACCCATGAAGAGGTCGGTCTTCTAAGGTCATAGTCGTTGCTTCTTCATTCAGGCCCTGATCTGCAAAACACTAAAGCACATGTTTAACTTTACTACTATGAATAATTCCATTGAAATCATGGGTCTATTTCCGGTAGTAAAGTTAGCGCGTGCATAAGTGTTCGAACTAGTGCTCAGCAAGATTTTTCAACCAAAACTCTCCCCAACCTCCATGCAAAAAATGCAGACTCAGCAATGCTGAAATGTTTTGTGAATCTGTGTTGGTTTCACCAACTTCTTTGTGTTGGGAAAAAAATCCAAAAAAGTTGAAACATTTTGATTTTTTGGTTTGGAACAACTTCATTTTAACATTTCATTTAATTTTTAAAAATTGAAACAAAACATTTCCTTTGGGATCAAATGAAATATTTCATTTGACCTCCAAACAATTTTTTCAACTTTTTGATATGCCAAATATTCGCAAAAAACATCATTTTTGGTTTGTCCCAAAACAATGTTTTTATTTTTCAGAATTTCTAGCCACCTGAAAAATCCATTATTTGCTCAAGTCTAGTTTCAACCATTGGGGCCTCAAAGAGTTTCACTTAAACAACAAGGGATGAAGTCTACAAACATTTACGTTAACTATGAAAAGCGTGCCATCCCCAACATGTGGTGTCCAAATGCAGGAAGGCCCCTGCTGCTAATATAATCGCTCTGTATGGTATGTTTTGTCTGCCAAATGGGCACAAGATTTACAACCACCATGTCTGAATAGCTCAAGTGAGGTTCTAAGATGCTCAGCATCACAGATGTGGGCTAACAGCCAATGTGATCTACAAAGCTAGATATGGCCTGGATTTGGCTGCCTTAAACTCCCAAACAAATTTTTGTGGGATGTTGCAATTGCTTGTCACACATAAATACTTTGATTTCAGGAAATGATCTTGGGTGTTTCAAGTTATTAATGATGACAAAGAAATATTTTTAGTTGCATTATATCTTTATAATTCCAGTAACACTAGAATGCCCAAAGAGAGTTCTATAATATTCTCACCCTATTTGGTTTCAAGGAGTCAATCAAATTGAAGGGCTGGAACTGACATGAAGTTCTGAAATTTTCTCTATTTGACCTGGTTGAAGGGACTCCAACCAGGTAAGTTAGACTTCACATCTGACCTTTTACCAAACTCAAATGTCAATAGAATTGTTTTTGATTTCAAAGAAAACAGCTTTTCCCCAAAGGAATGACTTTCCCCAGTAGGGTTTGCAATCTGTGCATTGCAGCATCCTGCTAAAATATGGGAACCAGAAAGTCAGTGTGTGTAGAAAAAAAAGTGAAAGTGACTGTAGGGGGGTGGTCATCCCACTCCTGCCCTGAAAGGCTTAAAACAGCCCTGGGAGAGGGTTGTAGCAGGGAAAGGAATTAACAACAGCTGGGCTGATGGGGAAAGCAGCCACAGCTGTAGTCAGTGTAATCAGGGTCCAGATGGCCCTTATAGGGGGGCAATGAGCCAGAAGGACAGACACTCTCTCTAGCTATACTGAGAGAGGAGGACCTAGCTGTCTGGGAAGCTGAGGAGGGTACCTAGGCTGGAGCAGTGCGGGGAAGGGGCAGGCTGAGCTAGGGAGCTCAGGCCTGGCGTCCTCCACAGACTGCAGGCCTGATACAAAGGCCTAAGGAAGGTACTGGAGTTAAGTAGAGGCAGCTGGGCCAAACACCCCTTGCCTATGATAACTGGCTGTTATGCCGCAGTCTGCCTCAGGGTGCGGGGGCTTGATGATGACTGGCAGTAGCCCAGACTGAGGCAAGGTGGAGATTAGAGTGTTGGAGGTTCCCCAGGAAAGGGAGACCCAGAGGCAGAGTGTGGGGGCATTGCCAGGGGCAGCATCCCAGGTAAAAGGGCACGGGGGTCCAGGAGGGACACGGGAGCCAGTGGACAGTGGGACACCAGCCTGCAGAAGGTGCTCCGAAGGCAAGTGAGTTAATTCCCGGACGACCAGCTGGAGGCACCGCAGGGGTGAGTCGTCATGCTGCTACAGTGACTCATCTATTTTTATTGTCTAGTCAGTGAGAAATGCATGTGGCAAATCAACTGCATGCACATCAGTAAGGAAATGAGGGGTGAAATCCTAGACCCACTATAGTCAATGGGAGTTTTGGCTCTGAGTTCATTGGGGACCAGGATTTTCCCCTAGATCTTTACAATTCTTTTATCTATATAATAAGTTTTCAGGATTGTCACTCTGTGTGTCACTCTGAAGCCTAGAATGTCTATTGAGTCAACGTGAACTGATGGAAACAGCTACAAGCATGGTTGAGAGCTCTTTTTTAAAAAAGAATATCACCAGATTCAGTCATCACTGGGATTCATGGTCTGTTACCATCCAGTGTTTAAGTTCTCGGTCATTTTGATTTTACAAATTACACCCATGTGTACAGCTAAGTAAGATATGTATCTCTCTCCCATGCTTAAAGTCCTAGACCACTGTGATATCAGAGGTGACTCAACCAATCACCCTTACTCAACAGCTAATTTACATGCAGCAATTTCATTGGTTGTATGAGGGAGACTGAACAAATGATGGATTACTTGGCACACTCATGTGACATCATGGTGTTTCGGCTACTAGCTGTTATAAACTACACTGTTACCAGCAAAACTGGTGAGGATGTTTTATGTAATATGTGAATTTCAACCTGAGAGTTTCTACTCCCCTCACACGCCCAATAACAATAAAAGACTTACATGGAGTAGGCAGAAGGAAGACGCAAAGGTCCAGTTGATCCCACTAGATACGTTGTGCTTCAATGTTCCTTCTTCTCCATAGAAGAGGTGTTCAGATGCCTCTGTCCCACCATCCCCTACTCCAGCCTGCATGGTTCATCGCAAAATACTTTACAAACAAACTATAAATAGGATGTATTTCCCCTGTCACCTCTGTTCTGAAATGAAGAGCTGAAGAACAGTAAGACTACATAACTGGCAGCAAGATGCAATGTTGCAGTCTCATGTCTTCCTGCCACTCTAAGGACCTGGTAGTGAGTTCTTACCAGAGCTTCTCTATTGCAGTAAAGGAAATGAATCTTTCAATGCCACATGTTTCTAGGGGGGCTTCCAGAAGGGGTAGATCAGAGGACAATAGGGTACAAGAACAGGGAGAGGAGGGAGGTCAAGAGCAGACAGGAAAGTGAAGGCAATATCGCAAGAACTGGAGAACTGTTCCCATATATGGAGCCCTGGAATTCATGGGCTTTGCTGAGAACGCTGAGGAGCAGGGACACAATCACCTTTTATTCAAAGGATGCTTGGGCAGATCCTCAAAAGTATTTAGGCACCTAACTGTCACTGATTCCAATGAGAGTTAGGTGCCTCAATACCTTTGTGGATCAGGGCTGAGGTGACTCTTAGGGTGACAGTGGAAGGCTCAAGACCTAAAATTGGAGAGACCCAAAGATTTAAGAGCATAAGAACATAAGAATGGCCATACTGGGTCAGACCAAAGGTCCATCAAGCCCATTATCCTGTCTCCTGAGAGTGGCCAAGGCCAGGTGCCCCAGAGGGAATGAACAGAAGGGGAATCATCAAGTGATCCATCTCCTGTTGCCCATTCCCAGCTTATGGCAAACACAGGCTAGGGGCACCATTCCTGCCCATCCTAGCTAATAGCCTTTGATGAATCTATCCTCCAGGAATTTATCTAGTTCTTTTTTGAACTCTGTTATAGTCTTGGCCTTCACAACATCCTCTGACAAAGAGTTCCACAGGTTGACTATGCATTGTGTGAAGAAATACTTCCTTTGTTTTTTTTTAAATCTTGTGCCTATTTTTATGTACTTTCTCCACAGCAGTCATGATTTTATAGACCTCTATCATATCCCCCCTTAGTAATCTCTTTTCCAAGCTGAAAAGTCCCAATCTTACTAATCTCTCCTCATACGGAGGTCATTCCATACCCCTAATCATTTTTGTTGCCCTTTTCTGTACCTTTTCCAAGTCCAATATATATTTTTTGAGACTGGCAACCACATCTACACGAAGTATTCAAGATGTGGGCATAATGTGGATTTATAGAGAGGCAATATGATATTTTCTTTCTTATTATCTATCCCTTTGCCGCTGCACCCTGAGTGGATGTTTTCAGAGAAGTATCCACAGTGACTCCAAGATCTCTTTCTTGGGTGGTAACAGCTAATTTAGACCCCATCATTTTATATGTATAGTTGGAATTATTTTTCCAGTGTGCATTACTTTGCATTTATCAGCACTGAAATTCATCTGCCATTTTGTTGCCCAGTCATCCAGTTTTGCGAAATTCCTTTGTAGCTCTTTGCAGTCTGCTTTGGACTTAACTATCTTGTGTAATTTTGTATCATCTGCAAATTTTGCTACCTCACTCTTTACCCCTTTTTCCAGATCATTTATGAATAAGTTGAATAGTGCTGGTCCCCGTTCAGACCCCTGGGGGACACCACTATTTACCTCTCTCCATTCATACCCTTTGTTTCTTATATTTTAACCAGCTACTGATTCATGAGAGCACTTTCCCTCTTATCCCAGTACAGCTTACTTTGCTTAACAGCTCTTGGTGAGGGACCTAGTCAAAGGCTTTCTGAAAGTCTAAGTACACTATATCCACTGAATCTTCCTTGTCCACATGCTTATTGACCCCCTCTAAGAATTCTAGTAGATTTGTGAGGCATGATTTCCCTTTACAAAAACTATATTCATCTATGCATCTGATAATGTTGTTCTTTGTTTCAACTTGTTCATCTGGTACTGAAATCAGGCTTACTGGCCTGTAATTGCCAGGATCACCTCTGGAGCCATATTTAAAAATTTGCTTCACATTAGCTACCCTCCAGTCATTTGGTACAGAAGCTGATTTAAATGATAGGTACAAACAGTGCTTCTGACTCTTTTCATAGTACCAAGTTAGAAGAGGGAGCTGTGAGGGGTGTTAATAAAGGTACAGACTATCAAACAAGCAAATTCCGTGTTTTATCCAAACAGTTCTAGGAATCAGACTGAAAGCCCTACACTAAGGGATCTTATTGACCCTTCTAGCTTTTGCAGGGCTGTCTCTAAATCCTTGAGTGCTTTGTCTAATTTACTTGTAAAAAGAAGTTAAGCAATGAGACCTTCAGCTATTCCCTAGTCTAATAGCACCAGGAAATGTTTTCGGGCACAGCCTTTGTTTTCCTTCCTTCTGATTCATCCCATTGCTCCTAGTTATCACCTTCACTGTGCTCAACAATTTCTCTAACTCTTTGGTGTTCATGCTCTTAAAATAATTGCAGGCAATTATAGTTTAACCAATGAAAGATCTATTATCGTGGTGGATAGGTCCATCAATGGCAATTAGCCAAGATGTTTGCAGTGTTGTGATAGCCATGTTGGTTCCAGAATATTCGCGAGACAAGGTGGGTGTGGTCATAACTTTTATTGAACCAACTTCTTGAAAGCTTGTCCCTTTCACCAACAACTTACACAGAGCTCTTCTTCAGGTCTGGGCAAGATTAGCCAAGATAGTCAGGGATATAACCCTAAGCTCATGGCGACCCTAAACCTCTGATTGCCAGAAGCCAGGAGGTGAAGACAGGATGGGTATCTCCAAAATTGCCCTGTTCTGTACACTCTCCTTCAAGCACTGTCGGAAGACAGGATGCAGGGCTAGATGGACCATTGGTCCGACCCAGTATGGCCATTCTTATGTTCTTAATTTTTACATAGTCTAGACTGATATTTTCAAAGAAGGGCCTTCAATGTATGTCCCATCATAATGGAGCTAAGTACCTAGTAGTAAGCAGCCATGTGTGAGAATTTTGGCCTCAATTCTGCCCTCACGAGTGATACCCTTCAGCCTCTTCATTAACTTTGTAGCTGTTCTTTGACTCTCCTTTCCACCCAGGTTGCCTCCTATCATTCAGTTCACTTCCTGGGATGTGCCCAGCCTGGGCTGTAGGTCCCTGGGGATAGTAAGTGTGCTTGGAGCAGGATATGCAAGCCTGAATGGAGTATGCAGAACGGGCTGGCACAGCCTCCACCCTGGGCGGTGATAGCATGGGAATGGGTGGGGGCCTCCTGGCCAACAAATGCGTTGATTCCAGCCAGACAGAATTTAAGGCAGGTCCTTCCCCAGACTCTAAACTTGGCCCAGCATCCTCTGTGCCTCCTAAAGAGAGCCTGGCCCAATGATTCATAATCAGCCAGAATGGGGAGTTCTCTGGCCTCTGTGATACAGATCAGACTAGCTGATCACCGGGGTCCCTTCTGGACTTAGAACCTATGAATATATGAATAGTTTGTCCAGTTTAGAAAATGCACCAATCAGACACTAGGCACATGCACTATGAACTTGTCTACACTTAAAATGCTGCACTAGCGTGCCCAGAAAGGCCCAGGAGTGGTGGAAAGGCCCTAAAAGTGTGTGCGTAGGGGGCACCGGCACCCGAATTGTGGCCTCACCCTTTCCTCCTGGGGCCTCGTCACCATGCTGCCCCTTCTCCCCAAGGCCCCACCCTTGCATCACCTCTTTCCCCCAGGCTCCACCCTGCCCCTTCCCGCCAAGTCCCTGCCTCTGCCCCTCCCCCTGCCAGGCCCTGCCTCCTGCTTGTTCCTCTCCCCCGTTCCCCATCATTTGCTCTTTTGGCCAGTAAAAAGTGGGAGACTGAGTGACTTACCTAAAATCCCATGAGAAGTCTATGGAAGGGAGAGAACTGAACTGGGCTCTCCCAGGTACCAGGCTAGCAGCCTCAGCATTGCACCAGCCTTCTTCCCTAAATATATGGAGTAAACTATCTCCTCTTTCCTGCCCCCCGTCTAATGTCCCCACCTGGGCTTGCCGTGCTCCCAGATTAACAGCATTTGCAAAGAATAATATGCCTGCTACACCTTCTTCCATAGCGTTAACAAAGATCTTTAATAAAACTGGACCAAACAGAAAATCCCCCTGGGTGGCCCTGTCTCGGGTCTACTCCCTGCTTGGGGCACCTCCTTCTGGCTGCTCTGGGGACTAGCTCCTGCCAGGTGCTGTGCGCTCCTCCGGCAATTTATCCACCTGTCGTCTTCTCTCACCCTGCACCTGTGGCCCCTCTCGCTCCAAGAGCTGCAGCTTCTAGTTTGTGACTTAGCTCTTTGGCCAGGTCAGTATGGTCCCCCTGCTCTGGGGCATCAAAGTCTTTCGGGGCAGCCCACGCCCTAGGCTGTGCAACTTCCCCAGTGACTAGTAGGTGAACCCAGGCCTGCCTCCTCTATGCCAGGCCCCGCTCAGGGACCCTCTGATCAGCAGCCAGTATCTGCACTATCCTGTATATTGCTGCTTTTCCTACCTTTCTGGCTGCTGCCAGGTTTGCCAGACCAAACTCCCTCATCCCAGGGAGTAACTATGGACTTCTCTCTATAGTCCCAAACATACCTCCCTTCTCCCAGGGGTGACTGCAGACGGTTTCCCTGTGGCCCTGGCTATTCTCAGCTCCTGGCTTTATGCAGCCCCGTCCTGTTCCCTTCTCATCCAGCTGAGCCTCATTTAGTTAAGCTGGGGTCCCTGGCTCTTCCTCCAGGTGCAGCCTGGGCAGTTAATTGGCCCACCTAGGCTCCTTAGCCCCTTCAGGCGTTGTATGGGATGAGCACCCCATCACAGGCCCCTAGCAAAGAGTCCCCTGCAACTAAATATTGCCCCACATCATCCCTTGCTTCTGCCTGGTTCACTCTCACTTGAAGGGTCTCACAGCCAAATCTGACACCTTCTGCAATGAAACTGGAAAGGACTGATTTCAGAGTGTTAGCCATGTTATTCGCAAAAAGAATGAGGAGTACTTGTGGCACCTTAGAGACTAACAAATTGATTTGGATATAAGCTTTCATGGGTTTGAAGTGGGTTCTAGCCCATGAAAGCTTATGCACAAATAAATTTGTTAGTCTCTAAGGTGCCATAAGTACGCCTGGAATAGACTGAGACTCTTTGGAGCCAACAGAGTTAAGAAACCCCACAAAGAAGGAGCCAGCTACGAGGTGAGGCCCATGGGGATGAGGGGGCCGGGGGAGCTGAGAGGCAGCCTAGTCCTTCAACATAGAGGGCACAACACTGGGACTTATAAAAGCCAGCTCTATTTCCAGCTCTGACTCTGACCTACTGGGTGACCTTGGGCAAGTCACTTCCTCTCTCTGTGCATCCTCTTCCCCTCTCACCCTGCATCTGTCTGGTCTATTTAGAGAGGCAGCTCTTCAGGACAGAAATTGCCTCTCACCACCTGTCAGTAGAACAGCTAGTGCACTGGGGCTCTCTTTGGATGTCTTAACACTACTGCAGTACAGTTAATTAATAACCAAGTAGCTACATGGCACCATTGACTGGTGGGACTTTAGTCTGGTTAATCATGGAGCTAATCACGCCGTAAATCATTTCACAAGCTGCCTGCTTTATGGACAGCAAAACATAGGAAAATTCCTTGCACCAAATTCTTCCTTCAGTTACACTCATTTGCTCTCCCTCTTTTGTTGGGGAAGCAAACACATGGTCCAGGAAATCTGCAATATTTGCATGCACATAGATCTTGATATGAACCAGTGAATGGTGCACTGTGTGTGAATGCTGGCTTTCAGTTTTGCGTACACTTTTCAATATTCCATTTCTTTCAATAAGTAGAACAAGAGTCCTGCCATGGCTTATTTAATACCCGTTAATCGCCATGGATTAATAACCCTAATCCAAAACAGTGTAGCCTAGTGGATATAAATGTCTGCTTCACGTTTCACAAGGGACTGTGATGAATTCAAATCCTGTTACAGTTGAATTTATTGCATTTTCTGTTATCCCTCCCTCCGTCCCGTGATTTGCATTGTAAACGTGATTATAAATTAATGTTTCTTGTTTGGCTAAAGAAAAAGAAACTGATCCAAAATATAGTCTATGTAAACTAAATTACTAAATAAAATGTGAAGTTGATAAAGAGAGAGAAAGTGGGTGAGGCATCTTTGTAATATCCCAGGACTGACTCGGCTATAACACTGCACACAACGTAAATTGAAAAAGGACAGTTAATCTGTAGAAAGATGTACTATCTACTGAAGACCCAAGCAAGCAACCAACTCAGAATAAAATAGCTGTTGGAATGGGAAGTAAAGGAACTGAGGTTAACTTGTAATTAGCAAGCCCAAATGAGCTTTCAGCTGTGGAGTGAATGAGCTAATACTGCAGCATAACAGGAATGGAATAAAGAATGCTTTTAAGATTTTGTTAAAGAAGATGACAATGAAGTGGTAAATGAAAATACATTATGGAACCCTGCTAAATGCACTCAGAAGTTAGAGGCCTGGAACTGCATTGGCAGCAAGAAATAAAAAGAAAACAAAAACCTCCCAATAAAGAAACTAGAGGGAAAGATTTAAAAGAGGATGTTGTGGAGAAGTAAATGAGAGTGGGGAAAATCCTAAGACAGTGACACAATGAATTACCACTAGAGGGCAGTTAAACACCATTCTCATGGAACAAACTGAGTTTTCTAGCCAAACAGCCAGCAGTAGATTGTCTGACAATGCAAACTCAAGCCTGACTCATTGCTGGCACAACTATTAAAGAAAAGAGCTCAAAAGAATTGGAGAAACCATGCACAAATGGCAATTTACTAACAAGAATCAGAGGATTAAACACGTATTCCAGACTCTTCAGGAAGGTCTATACACCCCTGAATCAGCAGAGCTAGACAGAATAGATGTTCTTGGACGATCTGCAGATGATGGCAGAAAAGATGATGCTTGCTACATAGCATGTGAAGCCCAGTAAGTTGTGTGGCCCAGAAGCTGCTATACAAGGCTGAGCGAGGTGCCATCTCCTGTCTGGAAGCAAATCAGTACTGAAGTCAGGCCACTTGCCGGAGTCCACGTATTGTTTTAATTTCTCAGCACAGCATATTTGAGAAAGGTGGATTCCTGAGGTGTGGCGGTCAGATGCAGGTGGAGAGCCAATGGACATTGGAAAACATAGAGGATTGAAAGAGAGGCTGCATCTCTGAGCCATCTAAGCAAGGTGCAGGGAGAACAAAAGAAAATCACTTACCTTGGAATTCTGCTTCTCTGACCAGCTCATCTTGCAGGATTCTCGTTCCTGGAGCAAGATGGTGGAACTTCCTAATCATAATAGTGTTGGGCCCCTCGAGAAGCCAGTTCTCTTCCTTCCGGGGGTGGCATGTTTCCCTGGATCTCCAGACACTGGATTTCTTAATATTCTAGTAAGTTCCTTCTGGATCACAGTCAGCAGTCGCTCCGCCTGTTCAAGAGCTCCTCAGACCCCAGCGGTTCTTCCAGCTTTGCCCTGCTTTGGGGACCTTTGCACAGACTCTTTCCTTTCCAGTCAGGGCTGAGGGTTTATTTTTCCTGAGTTGTCTGAGTGCCTTACTCTTCCCTGCCCATCAGCTGAACCATGGTTTGGTGAAGCCGTTTGGCACTTTGCACTTGAGTGCTTTGAGATGGTGGCTCTTGCCCTTTGGGGTCATTGCGTGTGTGTTTCTGGATGGCGGAGGACTTGCCTCAAAGCGCTGTTATGTTTCAGCGCGCAGGAGCTTTCCTCCAGCTCTCCACGCTTTGCCTCCACTTGCCAGCACTTTGGAGACTCTCTACAGTGCATTGGAGCTATCGCTGTGCAGCGAATGGCATTTTTCCAGGGAGCTGTCCTCTCATTCTGGCCTTGTTAATCTGAAACTTCAATCGCTTTGAAAAGCTTTACAGTGTCCATTTCTTTGGGGCACATTCCCCAGGTTCCAGCCACAGCCCAAGAAGCACAGAGGCCCTTTCCCCCGCCCTCTGGCACAGTTAACTTTGTGGGACTCCAAGCAGGGCCCCAGAAGACTCCTAACATGGCATGGGCTCCCAGCAGAAAGCGCTGGAGAGACACTCTGGGTTGAGTGCTGTCCACTGCTGGTGCATGGGAGGCTCCTGGCAGAGAGCACTGAGGGGGCGGCTGTGGCTGTCTGCATTCCCAGCTCTGATGGGAGACCAGGCACTGAATTCCACCACCCACCAATGCACCTGAAACACCCAGCACAAAACAGTGATGGCAGTGGTGCAATGGGGGAGGAGAGGGCAGCGGGTGAATGTTCTCGTCGACCCACCATCTCCTTCCACAGCGGGCCTGGAAACAGAAGAGGTGGACGAGGCAGTGTGAGGGATCTGAGGTTCTGGGAAGCAGGAAGCCAGGTCTAGGGAGGCCCAGGGGTTGGAGCTCCAGAAGGAGCCGCTGTCCCTGCTCCAGCCAGCTGCTCACAGCTTCAATCAACAGACTGGCCCCAGCTGAGAGAGATGGGCTGCGACCTTTCCCCCTCCCCTCTCCTTGCACCAAAGAGACTGGGACCTCTCCCGCCTCCACTCCACTCCCGCTGGACAGACTGGGACCGGCTGGGACCTCTCCCCTTCCCCTCCATTCCCCTCCAACCAGAGAGATTGGCACCTCACTCCCGCACGCTCCTCCCATTGGAGAAACTGGGACAGGCCAGGAGGACTTCTGCCCCTCCATTCCCCTCCAACCAGAGAGACTGGGTATGGCTGGGACCTCTCCTGCCTCCACTCCACTCCCACTGGAGAGGCTGGGACCTCTGCCCCACCCCCACTCATCTCCTACCAGATAGACTGGGACCTCCTGCACACTCCCCTCCCACCAGAGAGACTGGGACCAGCTGGAACATCTCCCGCCTCCACTCCACTCCCACCAGAGAGACTGGGACCAGCTGGGACCTCTCTCCTCTTCCTCCATTCTCCTCCCACCAGAGAGACTGGGACTGTCTAGGACCTCATCCCCCTCCAGAACTGGAGCATCCATGGGGAAAAATTAGCGGGTGCTCCGCACCTACTCGGAGCCAAGCATCCCCCTCCTCGCCTCCTTCTTCCCTCCCCCATGCACCGCATCCCTGCTCCTCCCAGTGCTTCCTGCCGTCTAACAGCTATTTGACGGCACTTAGGACTTTCCCCAGAAGGAGTGGGAGGAGCAGGGATGCAGCGCGCTCAGGGGAGGAGGCAGAGAAGAGGCTCGGCAGGGGCGGGGACTTGAGGGAAAGGGGTGGAATGGGGGCAGGGCAAGGGCAGAAAGAGGCAGCAGGGTAGGCAAGCACCCAGCAGGTAGAGGGAAAGTCAGCGCCCCTAGGCCGGCGAGTGGTGGGGGAGGTTTTAAGAGTGGTGGGTGTGACACTGAGGAGGGATGCAGCAAGCCAGCAGTGGGCTCAGAGATCAGGAAGGGCCTGGTGGGGGGCTGAGCGGGAAGGAGGCAGGACCTGGGGCAAAGTGGGGGAGGAGCCTGGAGGGAGCAGGGGTGGGCTGTGGGCAGGGCTGATGACACTGCAATGTATCCCGATATTTTATTCTTGTGATCTGGTCACCCTAACCTCACCCCCCCGCACACACACACACTTTCCTCCCACCGGAGAGACTGGGACCAGCTGGGACTTCTTCCCCCACACCCATTCTCACCAGAGAGACTGGGACTTCACCCCCCGCCCTTCTATCAGAGAGACTGGGACAGGACAAGAGGACCTCTGCCCCCGTTCCCCACCATTCTCCTACCACTGGAGAGACTGGGACCAGCTAGGACCTCTCCCCCACATTTTCCTCCCACAGGAGTCCTACAGCTGTCAGGCTTCTCTGGGAGAAAGCTGTGGTATGGACTGGGCCAGCACAAAAACACGTAGTTAAGAAAATACATATTTATCATGTATATCTAGGAAAGTAGGTTCTGTAATCCCTAGGTATATTTAGCTATTGTGAAAATGATGGTGTTTCTTTGCATTTTCATTGTTGAATTTAGGAAAGCTTGACTTGTTTTATTACTGTATTTTAATGTCCATAAATATGTAACCCAAAACAGAGCTAAAGCAGACTCTTAGGATCATCGATTTTGATCTTCTGCATAACAGTCCAGAGAGTCTCAACCAGTAATTTCTGCATTAAACTCATCACTTCTCTTTGAGCTAAGGTATCAGTTTTAGAAAGATTCCAGTCACGACATAAAGACTTCAAGTGACTGACAATCTACCTTGCCCTAGGTAAATTATTCTAGTTAATTACCTTCACTATTTCTAGTATGCATTTGACTAGCTTCAGTTTCCAAACATTGGATCTTTTTGTGCCTTTTTCTACTAAACTGAGGAGCCATTTACTATCAGAAATCTCTTCTCCATGTAAGTACTTGCAGATTAGTGTTTTTCAACCTTTTTTTCATTTCCAGACCTCTAAAAACTTTCGAATGGAGGTGCAGAAACCTTTGGAAATCTTAGACATATTCTGTGGACCCCAGGATCCAAGTTGAAAACCACTGTTGTAGACCATGTTCAAGACACCTTTTAAACTTCTCTTGGATAAATTAATTAGATTGAGCTTCCTGTTTCTCATCATAAGCCATGTTTTCCAGACTTCAGATCTTTCTTGTGGTTTTTTTCTGAACCTCTCCCAATTTTTTAGCCCTTTTTTTTGAAGCATAGGCATTACAGGACATAGCTGGTATTCCAGCAATAACCTCACCAATGCTGTACCTCCCTACTTTCCCCCGATTAAAAAAATTGCATTTTTAAAGATGAGGTATTTTTTGTGAAAAAAATCTGTTTTCTGACATTTTGGGGGATTTCATAGAAAAAAATAAAATCTGGAATACTGAAAATTTGCCCCAAACTGAACATTTTTAGTTTAAAATTTTCAATGAATATCCCAAATATTTCAAAGACATTTTGTCCAAAATTGTCACAGGAAAAATAATTGCCCAACAAGGTCTAGCAACGGAACAGCTTCCAGGGAATTCCAAGAGCTAGCCTTCACTACTGAAACTAATACAAGAAAAATGAAGGTAAATTTGGAGACAGTGACTATTAAACCCTCTCATAGAAAAGAAATTTCTTTCTTCCTGTTGTGTATGTACCTGACTGGGTGACAAGGCATAATGATAATTTCCTAGTTAATAAGATTTATACTGGTATTCAATAATTCATATATATCTCACACACTGAGATTTTATTAAGTGCTGTCCCACATTTTATTGCATATATAACATTACTTGTGGCATACTTAGCTAGAGCTTTTTGTAACAAGCCAGTAAACTTGGTTTTAATCAGTTGCCCCCATCACTGGGTGTTGGCCATTTTATAAACAAAGAACGATAAGTAAGGAGGAAGGGAAGACTATTGTGACTGCCCTTAAAACACTGCTACTTAGATTGGAAGCTCTTTGGGGCAGAGACCATCTGTATGGCACTTAGCACAATGGGGACCTGGTCCATGATTAAGGCTCCTCTGTGCTACAGTAATACAAATAACATCTGAGAATTACCGGGTTTACAATCTCAAACTTTGAGATTATACGCTGGCCCCTCAAGGATTAATTTAATGACAGCTTAATTTTTAATTTCTCTTCTATGAAGCTCTCAAACTCTGGTGTTGTGGCTGATCTGACCTATAGTGATCTCAAACCCTCGTAGGCAACCTTGGTGGCTTTAGTATTTATGACCCAGACCAAATGCTTACATGGCATCATTTATCAGTGCTAGTAAGGTTTCTTTTCCAATTGAGTTTAACATTCAAAATCCCTTGGAAATAACACACCCCACCCCCACATTGCAACAGACTGAGGGATCGCTCAGTGATTTGAGCATTGGCCTAGTAAATCCAAGGTTGCAAGCTCAATCCTTGAGGGAGCCATTTAGAGATATGGGGGAAAAAATCTGTTAGATTACTTAACTGGGGATTAGTCCTGCTTTAAGCAGGGGGTTGAACTAGATGAACTCCTGAGGTCCCTTCCATCCCTGATATTCTATGAAACTAGAGCTCTGGTGACCCAGTAGAAGTGTCTGTATGGATAGAGCCAAAGGCTGTGGGTGCCATCACCAGCAGGCATAATTTGACTTCTATACAATGAGAGGTGGGGCACACTCCAGTCAGGCTAACAGCACCATGTGTGGGGGGACAAATTCCACACCTGCCAGAGGCATGCAGTTTAGGGGGCAATGTCCCCCTGCACTAGGGTGACCAGACAGCAAGTGTGAAAAACTGGAACAGGGGGTTGGGGGTAATAGGAACCTATGTAAATAAAAGACCCAAAAAGCAGGACTGTTCCTATAAAATTGGGACATTGACTTACCCTACCTTGCACTCTCTGAACTATACCCATACTCTCAGTTACACAGCTGTTCTGCCCTCAAAGCAGCAGCAGAGTGAGTTATGGTCTCAAAAATCAGGTACACAGAGAAGGATAAAGTGGTGTGTTGCACAGGTGATTGCTATGGGCAAGGGGCAGGGAAAAACACACACTTGGAGCAAAGCTGTTAGTGTAACTGAGTGAATTACTACAATAGGCAACCAAGTTATATTTCTTCCAATTTGACCCCTGTGCCATATGAAGACAGAATTGTCAGTCTCTACTGTAAAGATCTAGTTGATCTTCAGTAACCACGATAAGATGTATGGGCTAGAACAGTTCTTGGATATTTTGCAGAGCTGAGCTTTGGGGTTTTTTAATGCACTAGGTATGTGTGGCTGGGTATTTTGAGCAGTTGAGACCATCTGTCTCTTTCATTGGAGGGAAGGAGTTTGCAGTATGAACTTGACAATCCCAGACCTCTATTATTTGCAGTACTGAATGGGGATATAGGCAGAGATTGTGAAGGTTAATCAGCTTCTCAAGCAGCTGTTTGCAAAAGGTTTCAGCCATTGTCTTCTAATACTTCTGTGTTTGAAATGAAAAGAGACAGTCCCTTTACCAGCTATAGTAACTATTTTAGATGTTGGAGAAACTAGAGCTCTCACTTTGTGAATGATACAAGATTTTAAAAAGGTCAGTTTAACCTTTTCCCCCATTTCCTGAAACCAAAAAAAAAATTTTTTTTGTTCCAAAAAGCAACTCTAGTTTTGGCATAATGGATTGACGAGGGAATTGGAACATTGTTTCTAGCTGTGCCCATAACTCACTGAGTGGTCTTGGACAAGTAATTCAACCTCTCTCTGCCTCAGTTTCCCCATTGGTGAAATGGAGATACTTATTGAACTCAGAGAGATGTTGTGGGGATTTATTGCTGAAAAGCTAAGGGCTTTGAAATTCCAAAGAGCTATACTACTGCCAACTGTTTATTATTGCTTTTGGTGCGAAATTTCTTATGGTTAAAAATGTTCTCCTGACCTTTCTTTTTAGAGGTAAACTAGAAGTGGCATGTTCCTCCCTCCTGTTTGAACACTAATTAAGTCGATTTAAAATTTGGTTTTCAGTGGCAGTTTATCCCAGGAAATGTGACAAAGGTTGAAGGAAGGGTTTACTGTTGTAGAAATTGTTGGAAAGGCTAATTCTCACCTATAGTAAAAACATAGACTGTAAAATCTTAAAATAAAAATACTTCACTTCCAAGAATAAAAGATTGAATACCAAAAATAGATTCTCCTGATCTGGTGAAATTATCAGTAGGCTCAATATAAATAATTTACATATTGACTATGCAGCTGTGGGTTGCCACAACATAGAAGCCTGTGCTTAACTGGGAAAACTCCCACTCTCTAAAGCAGGGGTAGGCAACCTATGGCACGCATGCCAAAGGCCACGCGAGCTGATTTTCAGTGGCACTCACACTGCCCAGGTCCTTGCCACTGGTCCGGGGGGGAGGCTCTGCATTTTAATTTCAAATGAAGCTCCTTAAAACATTTTAAAAACCTTATTTGCTTTACATACAAAAATAGTTTAGTTCTATGTTATAAACATAGAAAGAGATCTTCTAAACACGTTAAAATGTATCACTGGCACGTGAAACCTTAAATTACAGTGAATAAATGAAGACTTCACACCACTTCTGAAAGGTTGCTGACCCCTGCTAAAGAGAATAGTAGATACAAAGGATTGGGAATGTACTGTTGAGAGCCTGGTGAGCATTCATGAATAGCTGATCTGATTATTCCTTCGTATGGCAGTCATTTTCATGTCTGTAAAATATTTATCTACAACTATTTGGAAACTACTATTCTTCATTAAAACAGGCCCTACTTCCCATCTGGTGCTACAATCCAGTGCGTCCTGGGGGACACGACTCTTAGCAGGGATGGTGCATAGATAGTATCACTGTTGTTATGCCCAGCCCACTGCTAGCCTTTTGCCCTCCTTTTCTCCCTGTCCATACAACCACTGCTATTTTACTTCATTATTGGTAGGTACTGGGAGGGAAGCTGCTGTTTTGTTTCATCAGCACATATCTGGTAGAGAAGGCACAGGCTTCCGCTGGAAGTGATTGCTCAACATGGCTTTTGGGTTAAGGCACCTGCTTGGTTTTCTAGTCTTGGTTTTCCCCCATGGGGTTGCAACATGGGCAGGGATATCTTAGTCCTTCTTCCCCCTAGCCCCACCTAGACAAGGTTGAATCCGTATTTAACATTCAAGAAAGAAATGGATTAGCCTCCCAAATGAGGAGGGGATTTGGAGTCGGGGGCACACACTATTGTAAAGTGAGATGCATCAGATCTATACAAAGTTGGTCCACTAAAATATGTTACTCCACCTGCCTTGTGTCTCGTATTCTGGGACCAACACGACTACACCCCCACTGCAGTCTACTCAACTGCGAAGACTGGCCCAGAGAACAGCATTCCCTCTGTGAAAGGAAGTGATAGCTTTAGCACAGTAGTAGACATGGGGTGCAGGCTAGTTAGGACTTTGGACACTCAGTGAGTAGCTGTTTTACATGAGAGTAAGAACAGAAATAGCTAAAGGTAGCACTTAAATCAATGGAAAGACTCCCATTGTCTTCATTGGGCACTGCCTTGGGTTCTGTGTGAGACAAGGGAAAGGCATGAAGTACATAGCACCATCTGAACAGTCCTGCTGGAAATTTTGTAGCCTGAGATTTAACTGTTGCCATGGTTTGCATCATCCCATTGACGGCATGGCTTTGTGCGATATACATTTACACCAGATAAGATTATTTAACAACTATGAATGGGGAGCAGAAAAAATATGTTTTTAAATACTTTATCAGTTCTCTAATCATAAGTTATTCTTTGAAATGGCTGGGGATATAATTGGGGCCATGGTAATTTATAGACTACACAAGACAAAACTTGAGAAAATTTCCCAAAGATGTATGGCTGCCTCCGGATAACAGAATGAATACACCTAATTTCTCTTTTCTTTGGGCTGTAGGCTAATTGTTTCAATAAGAGGTCAACAAGTTATTTTTATACAAAACCAGACAGATGAAATTCTGTAGAAGCTCCTCCTTTTTTCTTTTGCTACTATAAGTTGAATTCAGTGTTAGGGCTGGTTAACAAATTAACAAAAGTGATTTTTGATGGAAAATTGAATTTTTGACTAAATTGTTTTCACAAAAAGTTTGTTTTTCTCAGAAAATTTAGATTCTTTAAAAAAGTCTGAAAAATAAAATATTTTTATTTGAATATGCTTCCACAGTGTCTCATGTGAATTATAGCTTCAGTGCCTTATCTTCCCTTTCTTTTCTATGGATGACATCTCCCAGGATGCATCACCTATCCTCACCCCCCACCCAAGGGAAGACTTTAGTGCATCATGGGAGATTCAATCTGACCAGGGATCCCAGCCTATAGAAAAGAATGGGAGCATAAGGCACTCAACCTACAATTCCCAGGAGACAACCTGGTGGCATTTCCAAATTGACCTAAGTTTGGTATTTGGATGAAATATTTTGGAGGTGGTTTCCAACCAGCTCTAATAAGTATGCTTTGTACAGAGCCTTTTACTTGGTCATATACAAGGCTGAAATATTCAAAGAGTGAAAGAAACAGCAATTAGCATGCATTCCTACCCCCATCAACTCTTAGTTACTACAAATCAAATGGGAATATTCTACTGTGGCTTTTATTTGCCTCTGAAAAAGTCACTCATCAGTACAGAGGTTTCCAAGGTCTGGTCTGGGGAGAACTGGATAGTCACAAGGTCTGGCTTCCCCTGGTTTTCATCTGCTGAACAGTATTAAAAGAAGCTAAACACACTACACAGTTTCCTAATAGTACTTTTCTGTGTAACTGGCTGCTGTAGTTGCTGCATGGATGCTCTGGGAGGCGCTCATGACTAAGGGGCACATTGGTCCACAAGCACTCTCTTAGGATGTTGTCCAATTTGTAAAGAAATATGGGATCTCACTCCCACTACACCACACCCACATCACTGAAGCTAAGAGGGAACGAAACAAGCATTTTAAATTGTACTCATGTCCAAGTTAAATAAAACACAAATCAGTACTATCCTTTTGGGTTTGGTAGCGTATTAATATGGTGTTGCTAAGGTCCCAATACTGACTTTCTTTTATCAAAGGTACATCTCACACAGCATCATTGGAGGATGCCTCTTATGTAGGTTAGTAAGACGAGACAAAATATTGTCTGAGCACAAAGTCTTTCCTACTCCCGTCAGGCCACCAAGCTACTGCCATAAAGAAAGGTGTAAACCTCCCATCATGCTCAAGCCATTTATGCAACGGTGTAAAAACCTTCCTGAGATCTGATTAACTGTAGCTTGTATAACCATGTCTAAAATCTATCCACATCATTGATTATAAAACACACAGGCCCCACTCTGGCAAGTGGCTCTGAGTGGGTGGTGGAGGCTGAACAAGCTGAGAGTCATTAGGCTTCAAACAACTCAAAGTTTTTTTTATAGCAGCGAGACCATGAGGAAGCTTTAAAATGGTCATTGCTACGTTGCTGCAGCAGATCATCCTTTAAGAGAAATTCTGGAGCCTGAACAGGTTCACAGTGCGTATCTCAATGGATTCAATTGTATTTCATCCAAATAGAATCCAGTAGACTGGGATACCAGGTAGAAGCAGGTTGGTTTGTCTGCATTTACTGTGAAATTGTGTGCTGCTCACTAAATTAAATTAGGCCTGAATAAAGCCTGGGAGTGGACGGGTCACTACAAAAACTAATTTCCCCCTACTGTTACTCACACCTTCTTGTCAACTGTTTGAAATGGGCCACCCTCATTACCACTACAGAAGTGATTTTTCCTCCCTTGGTATTCTACTATTAATTGAATTGTCTTTTAGACAGACCCCCCACTTGGTAAGACAACTCATCTTTTCACGTACTATGTATATATACCTGCTACTGTATTTTCCACTCCATATATCTGATGAAATGGGTTCTAGCCCACAAAAGTTCATGCCCAAATAAATTTGTTAGGCTCTAAGGTGCTACAAGGACTCCTCGTTGTTTCCACTGAATATACTTCCTTATATTTTATTATATCTAACAATTATTCAGTCACAGAGTCTACTAATGGTGGCAAGCCACAAAACACCTGCAAAGGCTATCAGTGAAAAATATTTCACATTCTTGTTGCTTTCTGGATAAATAAACCATAGATTTAATCAATAATCTGTGGTGATAGGCTAGGAGCCATTGGGACTAGTTCAATGAGGGGTCTGCCTAATGCACACTGGGAGTTAAAGCGAATGACAGAAAATACTACAAAGCACAGGAGAGCAAATGAGGCCATTCCAGTGATGTGCCATATCTTAAAGAGATTGCTAAGGACCAGAGAATGGCAGTGAAGATAAACAGAATTATGGCGAGATTTAAGGAGGAACTCCCTAGTGGAAATTCCAGGTGAACATTTCCAAGTCATTTCTACTGACAGCTGACTGTGCTACAGAGCAATGGGTCTTATTGGTCTCCTGGGCCTCCAATAGAAACCAACAGAGACCACTTGAAAAATTCTAATTGAGCCTACTGGAATCTCCACAAAGAACTAACTAAAGTAAACTTTTGAAGGGTACAGTGAACACTAAAGAGTCCCTCCTTTTACGCTCGTTGTATGAGATGAGAGGTCGCAGCTAATGGCAGACAAAGTTCGTCGCCTGTGTACACTAACCCATAGCCTTTTTGTAGCCCTAACCAACAGTCATGTATGTCCAGGAACAAAGACCAGTCTTTTATCAGCTCATTTTTAAAACAATGGTGATCAAAAATAAACTAGATCTTGGTCAAAAATAGATCACTTCCATTGCTGAGACTAGAAGGGAAATCTAGCAGATAATTGGATATGGTGGCAGCAGTACTTGCAGACTGTCCTAGAAGCAAGCAGTATTGAAGAAAAATCAGAGTAAATTCTTCTCCGTTGTTATTTACGAAATGCATGTCCAGTGTGTAGCTTCCTAAAACCATGATTACTATGATTTTCCCCATGCAAGAACATACACTGAAAAAAACCCAAAAAACTTCAGGAAGGTTTTATTACATTAAACAAGATACATATCATGTAAGTCACTTTCTAAGCATATTTATTCCTCAATAATAAAAAGCCACAGTGTCTAAAACAGGAAAGTTTGTCATTTTATACTTTTATTACCAGTTCTGCAATGTCTCAGTCTGCTCTCTAGTTTGGCTTACCACTTTGTAGTATCTTCCCTTAAAATAAAACAATATCTAACTTATTTGCTATTTCAACATCTAACATTATGAAGTTTTGGTCAAACCAATCTGAGTGTACTATAAGCATGCCCGATCGAACTGAAGTGTCAAGAGCACAGGGTTATTGTTAATTCTATCTTCAGCTGCCCTGTCTTCCATGGTTATTTACATAATATTTTGTCATTTTGAGGGCAACAAACTGACAACCATCTTTGCAAATGTAAATTTGGGATAGAAAACTGTATCTTTAATTTTAAATGGGATAAGAAAGGGACTTAAAAACATGTTCTATCAGCCACGTTTCAGCCTCCTCTTCCTATTTTGGTTTCAACCTATGCCCTTTGGAATAATCATGTTGGCTGATAAAAAGGTTCTACAGTGTTTCTGAATCATTTTGTGGTCCCAGTTCTTTATAGTCAAATAGATCAAGCCAAATGTCCATTGAGACTGCAACTATAGTGTCATTGGTTTGTAATCTGTAAAGTCCCTTTGAAAAAATCCTTCTGTGGCTTTTGTAAGTTTATTTCCTTTCTGCAGAAGTCTCATTTTGTAAAATGCCTGCTATGTTCCAATCAAAGTACTCCACTGACAAGTATCAATGGACTCACGGAAGTCGGCAACAAATGTGAAGAGTTCCACTGAGAGTCGTTGACAAGTCAGAAGTCAGCCCGCCTCCGCCCGCCTCTTTCAACCAACCGATTGTGAAGTTGTTTGTGATTGCAGAAGAATGTTTGAATTTCCACATTATGCTTTAGCATTGCATTAGATGTTACTTCTCTCTCAATGAAGTTCAGAAGTTTTTGTTGATTGCATCTGAGAAGTTCTCTGAGCCTTCTCATTCCATTCTCATTGTCTAAGAAAATAGCACAGAATCCTTTGTTATACTCCTCTATATTTTTGGATGGCATCTTTAGTACCTTGTCTTCAATATTCCGTAGCCATCTTTCCAGTTGTAGAATCAACAGCATTAAGTGGAAAGGCATTTTTCCCTGGGTGGGTGCTTTCAGCCATTAGCAGGTTATTTCTCATGTTTGATAAACTTTTTTACATTAAGTGACAATGCTGAGTCTTTATTTCTCCTTCTAATTTTCCTCTTTCTCCATTTGCAGCATCTACTAGTGAACCTTCCAGCTGAGCTTTGTCTGAAGGTATACATCCAAAGTGAAGGGTTTCAAATGATTGCTGTTGCTTTTTGTGTTACAGTGAAGTTGTTAGTGTAAAAGAAGACTGCAGCTTCCTTATCAAGTTCAAGTATATGCCTTTCTATGGCATAATTACCATCTTGGGATGTCAAAGAAACAGAGTGCACCTGAATGAACCTGATGCTGAAGAGTTGGAACTGGGACTTAAATTATCATCACAGCTATATTTTGATGACACTGATTAAAAAATATCTTAACTGCAGGAGCAAACTCAGCATTTAGCTCTCCCATCTCAGAGAGTTTTTTATTCAGAGGCATGTCTGATCTTTAAGAATCTAAAGAAACCAATTTTCAAACCAGATGACAGATCCTCCTCAGCTGCACAGGCGACTGTAGAAAATTGTTTTGACAAGAGGTCCTGTGACCAGAAAGCCACTGGGTTTCACAGATGCGGATGTGTCTAAATAAGAGACAGAATACTCCTCCCCTGTCAGGAGGTTCATACTGTCAGACAGCAGCTACCCAAACCAATCACCACAAATTGATACAGCCAATTAATAAAACACACACAAATGGAGACAATCTTATGGTGGTTGTTTTTGGCGGAGATGCTTTATTTGTAGGGCTGTGAAGTCATTAAAAAATTAATCATGGTTAATCGTGATGTTAAATAATAGCATACCGGTTATATACATATTTTGGATGTTTTCCACATTTTTTAAATATATTGATTTCAATTAAAACACAGAATGCAAAGTGTACAGTGCTCACTTTATATTTATTGTTATGAATATTTGCACTATAAAAATAAAAATAGTATTTTTCAATTTACATAACTTACATAAAAAAATAATTGCATTCAAAAATAAAACAATGTAAAACTTTAGGGCCTACAAGTCCACTCAGTCCTACTTCTTGTTCAGCCAATCGCTCAGATAAACAAGTTTGTTTACATTTGCAGGAGATAATGCTGCCTGCTTCTTGTTTACAATGTCACCTGAAAGTGATAACAGGCATTCACATGGCCCTGTTGTAGCTGGCATTGCAAGATATTTACGTGCCAGATGTGCTAAAGATTCATATGTCCCTTCATGTTTCAACCACCATTCCAGGGGACATGTCCATGCTGATGAATGGTTCTGTTCAATAATGATCCAAAGCAGGGCAGACCAATGCATGTTCATGTTTATTTTCACCAGCTGAATCAGATGTCACCAGCAGAAGGCTGATTTTCTTTTTTGGAGGTTCGGGTTCTGTGGTTTCTGCATCTGAGTGTTGCTCTTTTAAGACTTCTGAAAGCATGCTCCATACCCCGTCCTCCTGATTTTAGAAACCACTTCAGATTCTTAAATCTTGGCTCAAGTGCTGTAGCTATCTTTAGAAATCTCATATTGGTACCTTCTTTATGTTTTGTCAAATCTGCAGTGAAAGTGTTCTTAAAATGAACAACATGCTGTGTCATCATCTGAGGCTGCTATAACATGAACTATATGGCAGAATGCGCATAAAACACAGAGCAGGAGACATACAATTCTCCCCCAAGGAGTTCAGTCACAAATTTAATTAGCGCATTTTTTCTTTAATGAGCGTCATCTGCACGGAAACGTGTCCTCTGGAATGGTGGCCAAAACATGAAGCATACAAATGTTTAGCATATCTGGCACGTAAATACTTTGCGGTGCTGGCTACAAAAGTATCATGCAAAAGTCTGTTCTCACTTTCAGGTGACACTGTAAATAAGAAGCAGGCAGCATTATTTCCCGTAAATGAAACCAACTTGTTTGTCTTAGCAATTGGCTGCACAAGTAGTAGGACTGAATGAACTTGTAGTTGCTAAAGTTTTACATTGTTTTGTTTTTGAGTGCAGTTATGTAAGACAAAAATCTACATTTGTAAGTTGTGCTTTCACAATAAAGAAATTGCATTACAGTACTTGTATGAGATAAACTGAAAAATACTATTTCTTTTATCATTTACACAGTAGAAATATTTGTAATAAAAGTAATACAAAGTGAGCACTATATTCTTTTTATTCTGTATTGTAATTGAAATCAATATATTTCAAAATGTAGAAGAACATCCAAATATTTAATCTCAATTGGTATTCTATTTTTAACAGTGTGATTAAAACTTATTTTTGTAATCACAATTTTTTTTGAGTTAATAGCCTGAGCTGTGATTAAATCGACAGCCCTATTTATTTGCATTTGATTTTCCGATAGAGTCAATAGAGCCCAGCTACCACATGACTGGTTTACTACCTTCTATAACTGCAACCCATGTCAAATAACTGGGGCCAGACAAAAATAATTTTCCTAACAGCATTCTGATGTGTCACCCCATTATTACAATAGAGAAATACGGTAGCTGAATTTTAAAAAGGGCTGGAGAATTTTATGACCAGCAATATCTGTAATTACTCATACTAAAAAAGAACTTCTCAAATAGGATTCAGAGTGGCAGATATTTGCTGCAGGAGGTCAGGAAATGTTCTCTTGACATATATGCTACTGCATAATTGAGCCAAGTGCATTGTGAAAGTTTTAGCCTTCTTTTGAAGTGCTGAGTATTGGCCATTGATTGAAGCTGGATATCACTTTAATGAATCACTGGCCCAAACTCATATAGCACATTCAGTCTCTGTATGTAGTACATATGGTAGCATACTTTTGCACTATCTGAAACCTCAGCTTCACTTCAGCTTCCCCCAAATGAGCAAGGCAGTTACTATGAGTTCACACCCACCCACCATTTTCACATGAGGAAAAGTTGCATACAGGAGAATAAGTAGGAGACATAATTATCTGGAGTTGTAACAGCAAAGTATGTGGAATCTTGTGACATCTAGGATTGAGCTGGAAAAAGACAGGGCTTTAGTTTTGGGACTGAAATTGGCACGTGTATCCTGGAGGCTTTAAGGATTGGTGAGAGCTGGGGTGTGCACAAGTGTGTGGGAGTGTGCGAAGACTTGAATGAAGGTGCTGCACAGGAGAATGCAATGTTACCTAGCCTAACTCCTCCGGCTGGGAGTCGGAACAGTCCCATGCAATGGTGAGGTAGCGTAAAGGGTTAACCTCAGCTTTTGCTCACCTCTGACTGACTGGATTCTTTTCTTGAATAAATTTGTAAAAAATGCATTCCTAAAAACCTAAAATTATAAATATGACAAGTTTCCTAAACCTAACGTTTAATATTGAGAGCATTAAACCAAACATTGTGGCTTAACTAGTATGCCGTATCAAAAGCAGACTGCAAAAGATTCATAGAAACAGATTGCATTCTTTGTATTGTCAATGCTTGTAGGATTAATAGTGAAAGAACTGATGGTAATACCTTGAGTATGGCACAGAGTGGCCAGATTCTGTACAAACTCTCTCAACAAAACTCAGGCCTAAATTACAACAGCTCTGTTATTCCAGATCTGTCCCTTTACACCACTCCCCCAAATTCACACAATCCAGCCTCCCACCAGTCTAGTCCCTGCTTCTCTTCAGCGGAGAGACCAGATGTCATGATGGCCCATTTCCATCATGTGACCAAGCAGGGTCTAGGATGAGACCAATCACATTTTCACATAAGACCCAGGATAGGGTTTGAACTGAAACTCCAGAAATACAAGACTAGCGCACCAATCTCTTTCATTACCTACTCTATTGGATGTCCTCCAACACTGAGAAAGTCTTAACTTTCACAATTCCTAACACTAACATTCTAAGTCATCCGTCATCATTACTCATGGCTTCAATACTCATTAGAGAACAACAGTGGTTCTCAGTCTTTTCCATACCATGACCAGTGTTACAAGTTAAAAATGTTTTGGGACTTATCTAAGGCATTAAGAAAGCAAGGAAGGTGGTGAACCCCTGCACTTGCTTGTAACCCTCAGGCTGAGAACCCATGACTTCGATCCATCTAAGGACACCTTTTGTGAGTTTCTCCAGCTCTTCTGCAATTGCCCACAGAACAGCTATGTGCCAGTTCAGTCACTCACATCCTGAAATATCTTTTAGCCATCCTCTCTCCAGTCAACAAGTCACTTTTCCCACAAAGTTTTAACAGAGACAGAATAGAAGGATCATTCCATTGGTCCTATTTGAACTCACTCAGTGTCAGGCTTTACAATTCATTAGCTTAAAACATGATGTTTACTTGTAATAAACCACTTTCAGCTGAAAGAAAATGCCAGTATTCACAAAGTGAAAACTGTGTCTGCATAGTACCATTAGTTGGCGATATTTCAGCTACTAGCATACTGTTCCACTTCAGCATTATAATTTGTTTTGGATAGGAAAGAGAAATATCACGACGTAGATAACGTTGGAAAATGTTACACAGTAATCCTGTCAGAAATCTTGGGGAAACATATGTTTTCTGTCTTCCTCAGAACTTAATTTAAAACAAACGGATGCATTTGAAAAAAAACTGCTTCAGGAGATTTTAAAGAACAGCATGAGCTGAAAGACATTAGCCAAAAAATTATGAATTTTCTGCATTAAAAATCAGCACTGATAAGAGCCATCTTAAATCAAATAATTTATTAAGTAATTACATGTAAACACTTTATATTTACTAGCAAATACAATGCTTGCTGTTCTTTTAAATAGTTAAGTAATTCAAAAAAATAAGAATCTATTATTAATGACAACAGATTGATTAGAGATATCCATTCTACTGTACAGTGAGGAATTTGTTTTCTAGTAAAGTTAACATCTTGATTTTTCTTGTTTTGTTTTGACTTAAAGGACATAAAACACAAATTTGAGCAGCACCCCAATATGATGTCAAAGCTGACTCTGGTCTATCAGCAAAGGCTAAACAAATAATCACCCCCACTCTGGAATTTTAAAAATTGATTTGAGAAGCCAGATGGCAGGCCCTTCATAAATATCTTTCAAAAAATAAATGCCTTTTTGTCATAAAACAGAGAAAATATAGTCAAAATGTGAAACACTTCTCTTCTGAATGGTGAAATGAGTATAATTTCATTATTTGCATTCTAAAGTTAACAGTTATCAACATACAGTACAGATACATATACACATATGCACAGAGTTTCTGAAATGTGGCCTATCAACTAAAATGTTTTATCATTCTGAGATTGTTTGGTGCCCAAGTACACTAAAAACAAAAGAATGATAGCTGCTTACATAGTCAAATGAAAAATAAACATCTTTATTTTTTGCCTACTTTATTTCAATTTTTAAATAAATTTTAAATAAGTCTATACAAAGTATACTGTTACAGTATATATTTGTAAGTTTGCTAAAATGATTAAATATAACAAGAACACTAGAATAAGCAGCATATATTGGCACATCTCTAATAAAGATTAACTTGTAAACCCAGAAGTACCACCTGCTACAAAAACCTTTGAGATATTTTGGATCCTTTAAGGAGAGAGTCATGTTGCAAATACATTAGAGATCAATCCTCCCTGGCCTCTGAAAGGAAAAAATACTTTGCTTTTGATAATTCTGCAGAGAACATGAACATCTTAGAAGTGAACTGTTAAGAGTTAAAATCAGGTTAAAATTAATTTAAATAAAGAAAATGTTCTTTAGAGAACCTCAGGTTAATAAAACAAAGATTTTTAGAAAATCTAACTTATTTTCCCCGTCAGTGCTGAGGGAGACGAAGAAAATGATCACTCAGGACCTGATCCTGTTTCTGTGAAAGCTTTGCCACTGACTTTAAAGGGCATAGGCTTGAGCCTTTAATATGCACAGTGAAAAAGGTTTCATGTTCTGCATCTATTCAATTTCTAGTTGCTTTCTAGGTTACATACATTACCACAAAGCTGCAATCTTTGGGATGCAAACACTGCTAGGAGAAATGCATACAGCCAAACAAACAAAATAATCTGTTTTCATTAGAATTTTTTAAAACATAATGAAAACATTTCTATTGAACTTGGCCTTTACAAATATTTGTTTTTACAAAAACTTAACACTAATCGTACAGTGTCCCTTTGCTCATTATAAAGAGTTTTGATTTTTAATACATTAGATATTGCAGAGATTCTTGTTCACTGAAAACTGGCTGATAAAAGCCATTTATATTCACGTATTCTCAAGTTTTAAAATGACAAGTGCCAAGTGCAGTTGTTTAGCTGCATTAGCTTTGAAAATCTGTAACTGTAATATTTAATTAAATTATCTTAGCCCTGGGACTGAAGAGTATAAGTGTTACATTTGAAAGAGAATCACTGCTATACTTTGTTCTGCCAGAAAAATGTATTTAAATCAGTGTTATTTTTTTTTAATTCAAGTTAATCTTATATAGAATATAATGCAATACTGACTGCAGCAGGAACCACAGAAGTGGAACACCATTAAATAAATCTGAACTCACACAGATTAAACTTTGTTAAATATTTGTAAATTAATAAAATATTGACAGGATTATAAAATTACAATATTTACAGTAATAAAAATCTAGAGTAATATATACCTTTAACAGCTCTTTTCTCCAATTTGGGATTGCACGGGAATTATGAATATACGAAAGGTTCATAATAAAGCTGCTTTGCAATATAATTTTCCATTAGTGCTAAAGAGAATAATCTATCACTGCCTTTTAAAGCAAGTGACTTCTCAAGGTGGGATGGAGTATCTGAGTATCAAACTGGGAACAGAAGTCCTCCTCAAGCCGTCTGAAGATAATGTAGGACCAGCCTCAATTGCTCAGATTAAAGCTGCTGTACTACAGAACTGCCAGCAGTCAGAACCACACAGGCTGCAAAAGGGGAGGAAAAGGTAGTTTTCAGCTCAGAAAGTGTACTTAATGCCGGAAGACTCCGGTCACTATGGACTCCAACAAAGGTTGCAAGAGCTTTGATTTGTATTGAGAACACAAAACCAACAAAGAAAAGTTAATGAAACACATCTAGGATAAAATTTGTCAATTGAGCTGCATCTCCTTAAAGGGACATTGTTCATCTGAATAGCTAGAGAAAATAGTCTTGCATTATGAATGCTGTAGATAATTAAAATTGAAAGAATTTTTAAAATCCTTTTTTTACTCTTTGCATTTCACCTGTTTTGGAGAATGAAATTTGGCTGGTCTTTTTTGTCAGTTTCATTTTCTATTCCTTGCTAGCTTCTGTCTTTTGCATATGAGCACAGTGCTGTTGTACTTGGTTGCAAACATTAGAAAGAGGTATTTAAATACTTCCAAATCCTGTTTTGGGTTTTTAAGAATAAAATTTGACTTTTGTCAAATGTATTTCTACTCATTTTTTTGCAAAATAACCAGAAAATCTAAATTTGTGGTCTAAACTACCCAGCAATGTCCTTTTAAGTTTTGAACATTTTACTATTTGACTCTTCTCTCAACTTCAAAGCATATTTTTGTGAACAGTTTTAAAAAAAGATCATGTTCAAATTCTGTTTTTCTCTTTACCTACTGCAAGAGAGAACTGTCATTTTCTCATATATACTTTCAGATAACTGCTTTCTAAGACTAGGAATGAATATATTGGAACAGAACTACACACAATTTTGTGAAATATCAGTCTCCTAATTATACAGATTTTTAGGGGATTTCTATGAGCCCCCACCACCTCAGTTTACCTAAGCATCTATAGTTTGAAAAGTAAGTTTCCAAAAAAGTTTGGAGATTTTAAACAACAAAAATTTGTAAATTCACACCTATATTACTGACAGATTTTTTTAGGTCCCGTAAATTCCCTCTTCAGTAGTGCAGAGGAGGGAAACTAGGAAGAAAACTTTGTACCTTTCAATTACCTGAGAGATCACATAATTTATATTAAATGGGGGAGGATAGAGAGGAAATGACAACTGACCTTATAAACAAAGGTATGGTTAGGGCTTCTGATTTCAGGAATAAACCGATATTTACTGGTAAAAGTCTGCCAAAAAACAAAAACAAACACAGGATTACTGGTAAATATTGGTTTATATGGAGAAAAAAAATTACGTCATTGTGTTCCTGATTTCCATAGGCTAAACTTCTATAGTTCTAAGGAATTTCACACTAGGGGCAGATGGAAGAAACATGCCAATTTCAAATTGAATTGCTGACCACCCCCTACTCTGCCCCACTTCCAAAAGAATATTTTTGGCAAATTAAGTGCCCAAACCAGAAGCCTTATGTTGAAAGAAAAATAAGATTAAAAAAACCCCTAACAAACCCTGTATGCCTCCTTCTGAATTTCTTCTCTCCCTTTCCAAACCACCATGGTTAACTTAGCACACCTGGAAGATGCTTGATTGACAGACAGCTTGGGAGACTGATGCTCTTTTCAGAATTACTTGAAAGAAATTCATTTGTACATAGTATGGTATCTCATCATCCCAACAATCACGTGGACTTCAGCCTTTGGGATTTTGATTATCATCCCACCACATGAGATATCATAAAATATACAATATTTAATTTATCTTTTAAATAAAGAATGTTCTTATAAGTGGTTATAAACCCTTTCATTTTATTTACATGCTTATTTATTTCCAAAAATAAAGAGCTGATCCACACTGGACATGAGAAGAAGCATCAAAAGTTTAACATCTAACTGAAGTACAAACTACAAGAAGTTCCAGAATTCTGTGGTTGATTCAAACCACAGAAACATACTACATGAGCCAGAAACACATTTTTTTACATAGAGCATTATATTCTCAATAATATTTACAAACATAAGGTCAAGATGACTAGAAACCCCCATGGAACAGAACAGTGTGTCATAGCTAAAAAGAAAGAGCAGCTTTAAAATAATCTAAATACAAATGGAAAACAAAACTTTACATAAAACTTTTGGACAAATAATCCTCATTTAACTTTTCTGGTAGTCAAAATTTAGGATTAAAGTTTATGACATCTTGAATATCAACTACATTTAACTTCCTAAACACAAACTTAACAGCTACAGTAAACCAGCTCACTAAGTATGTGGATTGCATTACAAACAGAGAATTCTTTATTTATTGTATCTTTTAAGATACAAGAATGCATGTGGCTGAAATACAAAATACCATGGCACTACAGAAGGGATTACACTCCACCAATACACCTGTTTACAAACTGGCCATTTTTGTTGATTATATATTTAAGTTGCAAGATATATTAATCTTACTGGGTGTTACACATGCATGGGAGAACATATGCCATGACAAGAACTGCAGAGAACTTGGACCTTATAAAGTTTCAAGGCTACCTTCATACATGTAACTCCATTAAGGACAATTACACAGAAGAAGGCCCAAGCAAACAAAGCTTTACTCAAAGATGTGCGCTGAACCACAGCGAGTCTGCAGGAAGAAATCTTCTTCCAAACATATACTCCAGCACACCTATGTATCCAACACCATCTTGTTATTTGATTAGGATGGAATTAGTACTTGCAGCCTGCTGATTTCCTCCCACATTGATTTTGGCCCTTGACTATTCACCCACTGGACAAGCCTCCATCTTGTCCAATTTTTCCCCCCAAACTGCAGCGTTAGGGACAGAAAGTTGCTGCATATATGTCTGCCCCACTACGTGACATTCCCTCCTGAACAGATTCTCTACTTTTTGGCTTTCTAGCTCAGCAGAGTGAAGCTTGGCCTTAAAGCAGACCTGGAAAGG
The DNA here is from genome assembly GCA_007922305.1 of Dermatemys mawii. Lineage (NCBI taxonomy): Eukaryota > Metazoa > Chordata > Testudines > Dermatemydidae > Dermatemys > Dermatemys mawii. The sequence goes on from ML677355.1 coordinate 816,196, forward strand.
AAATATTTATATCCTTTTCTTTATGGCGGCTGAAGACAACCTGAAAGAGTTTTGTTTTTAAATTAAAGTTTCTTTTCTTACCTATTTTTTATATTAACAATTCAGGTCTTGTCTACCTTGTGTTTCCTGGAAGACTATGGACAGTTAGGGACTGAGTAGATTTACGGTATCAGATATCTGGGAAATGAAATCTGATCAATTAAGGAATTAAGATTATTGTTTTTTTTCCCTCAGACTACTTAAAACTTTTATTTTTAAGTTTAACCTATTTATGTCAGACATCTAACAGCTGAAAACCAATTGAAGAGGCAACATTCTTGGCCTTTAGATCTACTTATCTAGATATTTATATGGACCCAATAATGGTATTATCTGAGTGCCTCCCAAGTGTTTAAAAACAGAACAATATTTTTTCTCTACTGAGAAGAGCTGAGAGAGCCCCCAATCCACATACCTGGGTCTTCCTACAGAGACCCATAGTAAGTAAAATAGGGAAGACAAGTCTTGACATTCCTGGTATTTCCATGATGAAAAACATAACTCTTCAAGTGTGTGACACTCACATTAAGCTTAACCCAATGTGTATACAACTACAGAACCTCATTTACAGAGCTGCAACAATAGTTGAAATGTATACTAACTATAGTCATTTATAGACAGATTGACTTAATACATTTGAAAAAAAACATACTACAAATTAAATGCCTGCTCTTAAAAATACCTCAACATAAAAATAGCCTTGTAGTTGTATAATTTGATGTACATCCTAGAAAAATAAGAATTGCCGCTATTACTAGCCAGGTATGCAATCATCAACACAAGAAGTCTTTTCTGATTTGTCTATACGCATTTCTCTCTCTAATCCCAGATTAAGATGTAACAAATATGAAAACTTTAACTGTTAAAGACCTAACCCTGTGGAGTCCTTTGGTCATCATGGGACTCCCACTGGGCTCACACATATGAAGGATCAGAATCCAAATCACCAAAAATTCTTTCAATGGGTAACTGCCAACTCATCAAGAAAAAAAACAATCAGGAAACTCCTGGAGAGCTTTTAAATTATGGTATTAAAAACAACAAAACTTCACTAGGAGTGTTTAATTCACTCTGACCTCATAACAATGCTCAGGCACTCAGGATCTGGAGTAAAATCCAAGCGATTAAAAATTAAGATCAAGGGCTAAAATGTGGGAAGGATCCAAAATACAAGTTTTACATCAGAGGATATATTATCATTAAGTGCCTTATAACAAAATGTAGTTTACTTGTGGCCTAACAATTACAGACTGGAGTAACAAAGGAAATTGGAGATCAGACTAGTAGTCTTCCTAGTTCAGTACCCTGTTTGACAGAGATTCTCCAGAGGGTGATGAGGGCGCATAGTGGAATAGTATCCCCAATTTCTATTCCACGCATCATAATTTTTGTTTAAAGCCAAGAATGTATCCGAGGTATTGCTAATTATTTCTTCCACTCCTTTTTTATTTATTTATTTATTTATTGGTATTCCTCAGCATTGAATTCCACCTGCCTTCATGCTGCCTAGTCACCTACCTTTGCTAGGCCTTCCTTAAACTACAGGCCTTCCTTAAGCCACCCAAGTTTAGAGAAGGCTGAGGAACCCAAATAATCATGCCATTCACCTTCTTTTCTACATAATTAGTTAATATTAGGGCTGTTGATTAATCACAGTTACCTCATGTGATTAACTCAAAAAAGTAATGATTAAAAAAATCATAATTAATTGCACTGTTAAACAGTAGAATATATTTATTAAATTTTTTGGATTTTTTCTATATTTTCAAATATATTGATTTCTATTACAACATGGAATACAAAGTGTGCAGTACACACTTTATATTATTTTTTATTACAAATATTTGCACTGTAAAAATGATAAAAGAAATAGTATTATTCAATTCACCTTATACAAGTATTGTAATGCAATCTCTATTGTGAAAGTGTAATTTACCAATGTAGATTTTGTTACATAACTGCATTCAAAAATAAAACAATGTAAAATTTTAGAGCCTACAAGTCCACTCAGTCTTACTTCCTGTTCAGCCAATCGTTAAGACAAACAAGTTCGTTTACATTTACAGGAGATACTGCTGCCTGCTTCTTAATTATATCATCTGAAAGTGAATAAAGGCATTTGCATGGCACTTTTGTAGCCAGCATTGAAAGGTATTTATGTGCCAGATATGCTAAATATTTGTATGCCCCTCCATGCTGATGATGCTCATTAAAAAATATAATGTGTTAATTAAATTTGTGACTGAACTCCTTGGAGAAGAGTTGTACGTCTTCTGTTTTGTTTTACCCACATTCTGCCACATGACCCAGCACATGGTCTTTTTAAGAACGTTTTCACAGCAGATTAGACAAAAAGCAAAGAAGGTACCAATCTGAGATTTCTAAAAATAGCTACAGCACTTGATCCAAGGTTTAGGAACTGAAGTGCCTTCCAAAATCTGAGCGGGACAAGGTGTGGAAAATGCTTTCAAAAGTTTGAAAAGAGCAACACTCTAATGCGGAAACCACAGAACCTGAACCACCACCACCACACACACGCAGACACACAAATCAATTTTCTTCTGGTGACACTTGACTCAAATGATGAAAATGAACATGTGTCAGTCTGCTCTGCTTTGGATAGTTATTGAGCAGAACCCATCATCAGCATGGACACATCCTCTGGAATGGTGGTTGAAGCATGAAGGGACATATGAATCTTTAAAGCAGGGGTCGGCAACCTTTCAGAAGTGGTGTGCCGAGTCTTCACTTATTCACTCTAATTTAAGGTTTTGCGTGCCGGTAATACATTTTAACATTTTTAGAAGGTCTCTTTCTACAAGTCTATAATATAGAATTAAACTATTGTTGTATGTAAAGTAAATATAATGTTTAAGAAGCTTCATTTAAAATTAAAATTAAATTAAAATGCAGAACTCCCCAGATCAGTGGCCAGGACCCCAGGCAGTCTGAGTGCCACTGAAAATCAGCTTGCGTGCCGCCTTTGGCACGCATGCCATAGGTTGCCTACTCCTGCTTTAGAGCACCTGGCACTTAAATATCTTGCAATGCAGGCTACAACAATGCCATGTGAATGCCTGTTCTCACTTTCAGGTGACATTGTAAACAAGAAGCATAAACAAACTTATTTGTCTGAGTGATTGGCTGAACAAGAAATAGGACTGAGTGAACTTGTAGGCTCTAAAGTTTTACATTGTTTTAGTTTTTAAAGCGATTATTTTTGTACATAATTCTACATTTGTAAATTCAAATTTCAAGATAAAGAGATTGCACTACAGTACTTGTATTAGGTGAATTGAAAAATATTATTTATTTATTTATTTTACAGTGCAAATATTTTTAATGAAAAATAAATATAAAGTGACCACTCTGCACCTTGGTTTGTGTTGTAATTTAAGTCAATAGATTTAAAAATGTAGAAAACATCAAAAAACATTTAAATAAATGGTATTCTATTATTGTTTAACAGTGTGATTAATTAAGATTATTTTTTTAAAATCACTTGACAGTCACAGTTTAATATAGTAACACGGATACAAATATGAAACCTTGAGGTACCAACTTTAGTTTTTTTCATAGGAAAAAGATTAACAGTACCTTCCTATTGTTTCCTCTACCTTAGCCAATTTCTAATCCTCCTGGATTGAGATTCTCTCCTGCACCACAATCTAGTCATGGAGACTGATATCGCTTCCTGATTTTTAAGCAGCTAAAAGTGAGAGCAGTCTAAGGCCTATACTTACATCAACAGAGATGGGGCAAAACACAGTCACGCTACATTCCCACTGTCAGCCGGATGGGACAGTTGGTATATGAGCCAGCAACACCACTTTACACCAGTTGAGGACTCTCCCAGGCTGCGGGAATTCTCAGATGGCCACTTTAGGTCAGGATTCTGACCACTTTGTGCTGCTGGAGTGATACACAGTGGCCAGAATGAAAAAGATAACCTGCCCGCCCCCTAGTCCCACATTACTCACTATTTTGTCAATGCATTCAAAAAAATCCTAGTAGATTATCAGAGGTTCAATTTTCCTTTGCGGAAGCCATTTCAACTTGCCTTCCTGGTACTGAAGTAAGAGTCTTTGGTTTGTAATTCCCACGCTCACCCTTAACATCTTTTTTAAACAGAGGTACAATATTTACTACTGTTTACTCCTCAAGCATGCTGATTTTAATGAGACATTTATTTTAGTTCGCAGCTCAGCCATTTCATTCCCATGTTCCTTCAGAACTCTTGGATGAGCACTGATCTTGGTCATAACAGGGCTTTCATTTATTAGTTTGTTCCAGCAGCTCATCTTTGGACACTTCAGTCTTTTCAGGTAAGGAAGATGAGGTACTCTTAAAGAGTAGATCAAGTTAAGGTATCTCTCAAACTCTTCTGCGATAAAACCGATGATGCGATGTCACTCAGCTTCTCTGCAATGTCCTTAACCTCCTTAGTGACTCCTTTTAGCCTCATACTTCAGTGAGCCCAAATTCTCTCTTAGCCCTCCTGCCTCTAACACACTTCAAAATTTCATTTGCTCTTAGCTCTTCAAAACCCCTCTTAACCCTAATTGCCATTTTAGATGTTATCTGCCATTGTTTTCTATCCACTTCACTTGGGTTGGGCATCCATTTTCAAAAAAATACTTGTTTGACTCCAGTAGCTCTTATATCTTGCCATTTTAACCATACTGATTTATGTCTGACTCCCTGATTTCTTTCAGCTTCAGAGCCATGCACACCTTCTTGGATGTTTATGAGCTTTTGCAATACTTAGGTGCCCTCCTTAATGACTTTACCCTCATTCCTTTTGATTTTACACTTCTCCTTTTGATGTTAGGGCCTTTTGACTAACATCTTCATTTTCCTGAAATCTTCTTTTCCTAAGTTTAGTATCACCTGGTTGGTTTTAGGTATTATTTCTCCCTCTCCTGAGGACATTGAACCTGTAATTATATCATGGTCACGATTACTTAATGGCTGAACTATAATTATTTCTTAAATCAATTATTGAGTTATTTAGTCCTAAATCAAGAATCTCTCTTGAATAAGCTGTTACAAGAAGCAATCATTTAAGGTGTCAAGAAATTACTTCTCCAAATCATGCTCTATTGTGAGACCTGACCAGATTATACATGGGTAGCTGAAGTCACCCCTTTTATGTTTCATGAAGAATCAACTATCTCTTTGCTCTCCTTCAATAATAAACAGTCAATAGTGTATTCCTGACCAGGAAGACAGTAATACATTTGTATCCTTGCAACTTGGGATTTGTCTCTATGCAGATTCTAATGTACAATCCTCAACTCTAGTTCTCTCAGATTTGATGGAAATGTTTTAGATATAGTGCTACTCTACCATCTCTATTACTTAATCTTTCCCGCCTTTATTGTTCATAGCGAGATAACACAGTATATCTGATTTTTACGATTCCACCATCTTTCAGTAATGCCTATTATACCAAGGTCCTCTTCCATTGCCAGGCATTCTAGTTCATCTATTTTTAAGCCTCTCACACTGGTACAAAGACACTTAGTTATTATTTTTGGCTGTGTGCCTATTTCTTAGTTAACTCCTTAGTCTGACACCTTGTTCCTTTTCTAGACTGTATTGTTGCAATCTCAACCCGCCTTTGCTCCATTTTCCACTGCAAATTCTCTCCTAGACTCAGAGATCCCTTTCTATTATTGACAACCCAAGCAGATACCCTAGTCAAATCCAACTGCTCCATTGCACCTATCAGCTTTCCCTCAGCTCCTAGTTTAAATCTTCTCAAAACCTTATCAACGTTCTGTGCCACCAGTCTGGTTCCACTTGGGTTAAAGCAGAACCCAATCCATTCTAGGTAGGACCTCCTAACCCTCCAAAGCTCCTCAGTGCCTAATTTATTTACCCTTCATATTCTTTGTGCCCTCTTCTCAGCTACCATTAACTCTCTCTAAAGCGCCTCCCTGTCTAGCGGACTCTGCATGTAGCAATGAAAGCATTTCAGAAAAAGGTACCACATAAATCCTAAACTCAAGCCTTTTCCATAGTTATCCAAACATCTCCACATCCTGGATCCCAGTATGTATCACAGCCACAGGCTTCTCCCCAGCACTCATTAGAAGTTTACCTAGATATCTCTGAGATTTTTACCTTTGCACCTGCAAAGCAAGTCAGTAAACAGTTCTCACATTTAACCTATACTTGGCTATCCATATTTCTAATGATCTAATCTTCTGCCACCACAGTACATCAACAATTCACAACTATCCCCATCTTCTGAAGAGAATTACTTTGGCGTGTGAAGAACAGTCACTCTCCTCTATAAAAAGATACATCCTCAATTCAGGATTTGTCCCTTCATTTTGATTTGCTGCACTCCAATCATAAGACAAGTTTCCTCATGTGGAGAACTGATGAAGCCAATCCTGAGATAAAACCAATCCACAATATCTATATATGCTGTCTTTGTATATAATTCCATCTCTCCCCTCCTCCAGTGCAGCAACTCTGGCCTCAAGATGCTGTACTGGGGAGCCTACGACTACCAGTTCCTTGCATTATTTGTACAGATGTGCCATTTATCCACAAGGCAAGCAGTCATTCTGTACCTGGTAGTTGCCATCAAATTAATCTGTGCTACCTGCATAATCAAACTACGAATTATGTCTCTGTTTCTGGATACTAAAGTTTTATCTTTCAGTTGGAAGCCAAGGTCTATTTGCTTTACTTCGGCACACCACAAGTTTGAATCAGCACACAAGATACTGTATAGCACTACAAAAGCCTGCAGAAACCAATTTCCCAGGACTTTCATTGCTTAATGCAGCATGGACGCCCAACATATTTTTTTGCTGAATCAGGCTCTTAATGCAGTCTGATCAAAAGGACTATCTGCAAACTGAACTAGATATGCTGACCAAAAGAAAAACCAATCATTACATATCAGTTTAAATAATTTAATTCACAAATGTTAATTACAGAAAATAGATCTTAGTCCACCCAGTTCATCACCCTGCAACACTGCCATGCAGTACTGAGACACCTCTACAGAATCCATATCAGTTTCTCTGTCTGGTCTTGCCTTGAACAGATATGCTCTAGTGACAACTCCTCCATCATCTCAGCCATGCTCTAGTGACAACTCCTCCATCATCTCAGCCTGTAGGCAAATGATTTCCTATAAAAACCCAAATTCTCTCTCTCTCTCACACAATATTTTTATATAGAATTGCACCTCTCCATTAAAAACAGAACATCTTGATAAACTAATGGCAAATTAAGGACTCTCCTACTCATCATCTTATTGGAAGTTATAATGCCATCTACCTTAATCATACAGTCAGAGAGTCTAAGGCCAGAAGGGACCACCAGATCTTCTCATCTAACCTCCTGCATATCTTAGGCCCTCATGCACCCTTCTTAATACAATCTATTACCAAAAATCTTGGCAACTTGCCCAGCAATTGAAATGTTAGCTCTGCTGGACCAAAGCCACGAGCTGTTCTCTGAAGACACACTACCCAGTGTTCAGCGGTCCCCTGCTACGGTTATAAGGAGCTGGAGTTGAGCACCTCTGCTATGGTATCATAGAATGAAAAAGGCAGACAATGTTAGAAGAGGTCCCAAACTTTGGTAGACCTCCTGCACACCTAGAGTGGGGTTCACATGGACAACACATCTCAAAGAACCACTACTGTCTACCTGTGTGCTACTGAAAAATAATCAGAATTCTTGATCATTTCTGGTACCTAATCATCCAGAAGCAGCTGGGGACCCAATAAATGCCTAAGATTGCAAACCTGGATCACAAAAGCCAGAGACACCCTCCCAAATGAGAAAACTGAAATAGACCCCTGTCAATTCTTTAAACCATTTACTCCAGCCAGCAAGAATTATCTTAGTCTTGTATGGGCTGACCCTCTGCCAATTAGTCTTTATTGAAGCTCCAGTCTCACTAGACACTTGGGTAAATTACTGCACTGTGTCAGATTACATGGGATGAAAACACAGAACTAGGTTTCACACACCCTTTCCCACAGTAACGACACCAAAGCCTATATTTCCTCACAAACCATGCTCAAAGCTCCACACACTGAACAAAAGCACAGAACAACTCTGTGGAATGCTTAGCGCAGGTGACCAAGTACCCAGGAGACTGTGATATGGGATCTCTCAGAAAAAAGGGAACTGAGCCACTCAAGACAGACTCCATATACTCCTGATAGGGTCAAAACCTCTTCCTGGCCAAGTTAGCTAATAGCTCTATATAAATTAGCTAAGACATCTGATTATCTGCCACCAGGCGGCCAGCAACTAGCAGAACCCCCATACATAATCTCAGTATCACTTTCAGAACTAATCTAGACTGGTGTGGGTCCAGATGACCTGGGAATCAAGGTGTTGTTGCAGTTGTCTTTCTACAGCCTTCTCCACAAAACAGAAAATTCACGAGTGATCAAATGAAGGAGTTTGTCAGCATCAAGATTTTTGTTTTGAGCAAGGGCCTAATCATTTTCTTAAGAGAAGTGGGCACTTTAAAAGAAGTGTCACCGAACAGACCCTGCCAATCAGCTCTTACAACAGCCTTCACACCGTCCCATTTGTTCTCACTAGCCAAGAGGAATATATATCTAAGTTACAAGTTCTAGCCTAAAGCTTCCTCAGCATCTCTGTGATCAACAGTAGAGGCAAATTAGTCTCTCTTCCCCTCCTACACAGCTAAAGAATAGGATTTCAAAAACTCTGTGCCATAATCAGCCAGGCTTAGTACATGGCTTCCATCATCAGCTCCAATTCCCCTCTCACTGTAGTGTCCTATGAGGAAAAAGCCAAGGAAGCGGCCTCCGTTACTTATAGCCAGTGACAGAAGTGATGATTAGCCAACTGGCCATCCGAGCAGTCAACCTGCTGAAGAGCAGGCTCAGCAGTATTATCCCCAAACAGGTGCCAATAGCCTCTGAGGTTGGGCCTAGGAGGGGGGCCCTTTGCCCTGATGACAGCAGTGGGTGAACAGACCAGAGTACATCATCCATGCATGCAGGCCTCTAATCCAAGCTCAAGAACAAAATACAAAGGGTGGTGACATGTTACAGAAACTACCTACGACAGTCCCCTGGTAGTCATCAGGAAATCTCAAGGCATCTGAGAAGAGACATCATCTCCACAGAGAATGAAATCACCCCAATATAAGTAGAACTCTAGTTACCAGCGCAGACTGTCCTCCGCATTAAACTTCTTAGGACCAAATTTTCCTCTCATTTACACTACTACAACCATACTGCCATCAGAGATACAGAAAAGCTTCACAGAGAAGAATCCAGCAATCTCCCTTTTGTGCTCTTACACATCAAGTACTTATATTGCACATTAAATGTTAACTGATTTTTAAAGATATAGACCTGATGTGCTCCTACTCTCTCAACACTTCACTCCACTTTTAGGTTTTACTGGAATATAAGAGTTTATACCTTGTTCCCAGTGAATTGTACAGCACTAGACTTCTGAGTGGGACTCTGTTTCCCCCACTCACCATCTGGGACCTACTGTGTCAGTAACTGCTCATCTGCCAGTCAGCTGTGCAGGTTTTACACTATCAAGGAACTTGGAGTGCTAGACATGCCAGCCTCACAAAACAAATGAAGTGGAGGTAGTATGCACCAGCAAGCACAGTATTCGTCTTTGACTGCTAAACTAATGTAAGTGTCTGGGGACCCACTGTCTGTCAAAGGTACTTCAAAACAGCACATCAGGTACTATGCCACAGCAACTATTCATCCTCCTTCCTTCACCAAAGGACTTCCTCTGCTCCTTCCTAAGGTAAAACTTCTGGAAAATATTTCCAAGAACCATTGCAGAATGCCGCTGCCTGATTGGTAAAAGAACTGGTAGCACCCAGCCCACAACGAGCTACCCTGGTTAAAGATAAGACAAAAAGTTTGAGAGTTAACTGATGATAAATCTACCTCTTAATCTAGGACTGAGGTACTTGAACAACCCTTTTGCAGTTTTAGAGCATACATCTTCAAAGCCATCTAGCTCTGCTGGACCATTTTCTTCCCACCCTAAGCTTCTATCTAAAGCAGGTCTAGTACTTCTCAGTTCTGGGACCACAATTCTGGCCTCCTTCAGGGGAGTGCCCAGAATTCATCTGGGCTATCTTCAAGGCAATTTCAATACAAAGCCTTTCTATTTGTGTTAGTATACCTTGCTCTCCTTTTGCATAACCTCTTCCAGTTCAAACCATTTTCTTTGTGCCCAGTTTGCTGGTTAGAGCAACTCATTTTCCTGAGCCAGTGGATCCAGTTTTGATTTATTTCTTTTAGTTTCATAGTGTCCTATATATCTCAAATCACAATTTTAAGTGTCTTGAACTACCCAATTAGCCAGCTGAGAGTTTGGTACTCAGCTCCTGTATGCCATCTAGGGCTATTAAGATTCCTTACTCTGATATACTCAACGTGTGACGCTGACAACCCTCATGCTCTGTATTTCACAAATCATGGAATAAATTTCAAACCACTATAAAATGACTTTACATGGCCTTCACAGATGCCACTCTGCCCTGTTCAGACAAATGACAGTTTTCACAGTAACTAATATACTTCAAAAGACAAAAGCAGGGGGAAGACTAGAAAAACCAACACAAAGCAAACCAAAGACAACTATCTGGCATGAATGAACGAGTGAGGAGATGGAGTAGCACTCTCTGAGAAGACGTACATAACCGATTCGTGGCCTCACCACTCCAATGCACAAATTCCTTGCTGCCAAAATTTAGAGAAGGATTTTTCATTGGCATTCAGACCATTACTCTCAGTATATTCAAACACACAAGAAATCAGTTTTAAGAATGCCAGACATTTTAGGTCCAAAGTTTAGGTTTTGGCTAACAAAATTTCTACTGATACTAGGTTTAGACTTATATGTCACCTCCCTGACATTTTTGCAACCCACACACAAAGCTTTTTGCACAATGGTAGAGAACCAAAGTCTTAAGCTGACTGAAACCAAAGTGAACCTACCCAGTGTAAAGTGACACCATTAATCTCGTTTCTCTCTCAAGTTATCTTTCATTTTACAAGCAACATGCAAAAATTCCACCACTGAAAGATTAGAGAAAACAATCTCAGGTTAGCTTGTCCTTTTTGTCAAAACATAATTTTGACAACACTGTTTGTGCAATCAGTTTCACTTTTACACTATCCTCAATTTTCCCCACTTTTGTGGGGGAGGGTAAAGAGGAGTAAAAAGCTTTATGAAGTACAAAGAGAATTTTTTAAAAAAAATAATCAAATGTGATTGTTAAAGCCCTAAAACTGGCAGGGGACTCAGAAGCAGAGGTAGAACCTGCAACTACTTTAACCTTTTTTCAAACTGTCTAGATATCAAAACTGACCTTGACTTTCCAACCATACAAACTGAGTTAACAGCAAAAAAGCAGACAGCTACTTTTGGGAGGTGAAAACTGAAGGTAAAGTAAACCTGAAAATTTTAAAAAACTAATGTATTAGCTTAATGACAGATTTTTTAAACAGTTATTTTAATTTTAAAAAAAATCTTGACAGTGACCACTAGCAGAAAACTCTCTGGAATGAACTTTGGCAAATTCCCTTCTGAAAACTACCATGAATTGGGAGTAGATTTCTGAATGAACAATTTGATTTCTAACCAGCCGATCATACACAGATGCCCCAAGTCGATAAAAAACAGAAAATTCAGCACTGCTAGTTATACTCTGAGTTTTCATGTTTTGTGTAAGTTCCCACAAAGTTTAAACCTGTTTTAGCATTCTTGTACATTAATGTCAGGATATCCACCTCCATCCCTGACAGCTTTGGAAATAAGAGGAACACGTCAATCAGATTTGGTATATGCCCTGAAATGGAAAGTATGGACTTAAAAAAAAAAGTTAGTGCTTGTGAAAATTGCTGAATCCACTGAAGTCCTTAATCCAAAATGGTTATCTTATTTTTTGCTTAAAAAGCTTTAAATGTTTATCTTAGAGAAATTAAAAGGGAGGAGAAACACCTTTGAAGAAGGGGAAAGAAACATGTAAAGGAGCAAAAATATAACATGGTAACCTCGTAAGGCTTTGAGGAAACTCTAAGGGACTGTTTTCTTCTTAAAGGCCAGAAAAAAATAATCCAAGGGTCAGTCTGAGAATTTACAGGCACTAGATTACATAAAGGTGGAGGCATAATGCAAAGAAGCATAGTCAAGAACTTCAGATTTGAATTATTGGAAAACTGTATGCGTTAGGCATTAGATAAAAATGCATATCTACCAAATCTTCACTGACAATAAGTTACTTGGATATGAAAAATCACTTCAATTTATGTCAACATTTATCCTTCCTCCCCACTCCATTCCTCCCCAAATTCAGTTTACTTTTTTCTAGGGAGACATATAGCAGCACTGCATTAGAACGTACAAGAAATGAAAACAGTGAGTACAACTGATATAGATCCATTGACTTTTTATTACAAATTTACTTGATCACGTGGCTTCAAAAAGTTTAAATCAAATACCCTATTTTCTGTATGCTAGTACAAAGCAAAATCTATTTTACAAATTAAATACCTAAAAATTTGACAAAAATAAAGTTTTATGGAAAACAGTTATAAAAATCTTAAATCCCCTTTTACGAAGATAAGAGGTAACATTCCCTCCCCACCCCTGCAGTCGTTATACAATATTAATGTTCATCATTTTTAGAATAAGTAGGTATATTATATTTTGCTGTTAGCATACAAAAGTCATACTAATAGCTTTATTTGTATATACTCCAGTTAGTGCATGAATGCCATTTGATTATAATATAATCAACTATCTTTAATTGAATCCTAATTTACATTTAACAGTTTGCATAGTTTGAAAGGGATAAAGGTTATACTAAAGCTAATCATAAAAAGAGTGGTTACAGTGCTGTTTTTAAAGGCAACAAAATAATTGCTCCCAAATGAAGTTATCAGTCTGCTCTAGGCAGGGGTTAAAATTACCAGCAGCCTTCTGCCTTGCCTGATATAACTGTTACGTCTCACTAGCCATTCAAAGTGGACAGCCTCTCTCTTTAGAATGTCTAAAAAGTTCTTAGTAAATTGCTAGTTTTGTACTACTTCTCAAAGAACGCTACACTGAGCAAATTTCAACCCCTGCAAGGGATACCCAAAAAAGTGACACTGTCAAGTATTTTTTTTAAAATAAAAGGTTTTAATTTTTAAAACTCTCCGTTGTGTATGACGCCCTCCGAGAAGTTTGAAAATAACACCCACTCCTCAACCCCATACTGAATTTTTCTATTTGGTGACAACTGAATTTTCCCCTTCCACTTCATAGGGTGGAAAAGCCAACTTGGCTTCACTTGTAAACTTCCTTGTTGTCATAGGCATCTTCAATGATTTCCACACAGTTCTGGTTTGTTAGTTAGCTTTTGCTCCCCCTGTGGCTGGATGGCTGCCTCTTGCAGCACAAGCAGAACAATAAATAAGAGGCATGAATCAACAGTGGCTAATTGTTTTTATTTAATTTCTCAGAGACAGAGCAATTTTTTAAAAAAAACAAAAAAACAAAAAAAATGAACTTAGAATCTGGAGGACATTCTCCATTAGATCATAACCGCTTTAAAGAGAGGTCATATTTTAATTATAAATTACTTGACAGTGTCCCTTTAACTTAAAAATAAACGAATGTCAGTATTGCAATGAATTTCAAGTTTTCTTGCAGTTAGTCATATAAAGTAGTTTTATCATGCTCTTGGACCTTTTCTACAAGACATTTAAAAGCATATCATCAAGGAAAATATAAGGCATATTTTTCAGGAATTAAATTTCTTGGCACATTTGAGCATACTGTCTTTTTAGAACAACACATATGGTCAAATATACCATTACCTTTATTTATCTAACATTAAACAGGGTTTTCAAACTGTATTTTGTTTTAAATACTGAGATAAAGAACCTTGGTAAAGTACCGAGCACCTCAGGAAAAAAAATGAGATGCCAATAAAATTAAATAAAATCCTTTACAGTCATTTAGTCTTTCATCAATATCATTTATAAATTCCTAGAATATCTGGATGTGGATTTAATTTAAAACAAAACACAAAAATAAAACACTGACCACAAGTTCTCTGACACTGTTCACAACGCTTTGCTAAAGCTGTGTTAAGCTGCAATGGTATGAATGGAACTGCAACAACCCATGCACTTCTTCACCCAATCAGATACCATGTAGGATCTGAATTTTACAGGTAAAGATTTCCCTTTAGTCAATGCCGACCCTGGGGAAAAGCCTATGTATTTAACAAAGCTTACATTAACTCAAAAGTAAGGAAGGACACTTTGCAGTGTTTACACTGACTCACACTACTTATTGCTGATAACGTAGAACACTTGTAACTATGAGCAATGTGTGTCAATCTGCAGTATAACTTTT
>ML677355.1:833146-909436 GCA_007922305.1 Dermatemys mawii
GGGGGGCCCGGCGGCGGCGGCGCTGCTCTCCGTCTCCGCCTGCGGCTCGGGCCCGGAGGCGGCGGCGGCGGCCCGCTTGTCCCGCTGCTTCTCCTGGATCTTCTTCATCTCCTCCGAGTACTTGCAGAAGGTGTGGCCGAACTTGGCCCACACCTTGTAGGGGACGGTGATGGAGTTGCGGTAGGTGGGCTTCACCTCGCTCACCCGCATGAACACGCCGTACTTGTTGGAGCCCACGTCGAAGAAGAAGCGCTTGTTGTCCACAGTCAAGGAGGTGCCCTCGGGCAGCTCGGCCGGCTCCTCCTCCACGCCGTAGTCGTCGATGAGCTTGGCCAGGGCGTCGCGGAACTCGATGAGCCCCTGCGCCGGCAGCGCGATGGTCTGGCCCTGCGTGGAGCCCAGGCCGGGCCCCCGGTTGACGGTCTGCCGGATGCGGAGGAAGCGGCCGCGCTGGTTCTCCTTCAGATCCATGTAGTACTTGCGGTTCTCCCGCACCAGGAACTCGCTCTTCAGCGCCCGGCGCGGCTCGTCGGCGGCCTGCGCCAGCTCGGGCGGCTGGCTGGGGCCCAGCTGCGCGTAGTGCTCGATGAAGTCGCCCAGGTAGTCGCGGAACTCCACGGCCACCGACATGGAGAGCGTGAGGCGGCTCTTGTTGCCGCCCGCGCCCACCTCGGCGATCTTGAGGAAGCGGCCCTTGGCGTTCTGCTTCACGTCCAGGTAGAAGCGCTTGTTCTGGATGTCCACCCGCTTGGAGGCCAGCTCCTGGGTCTCGTGCTGCAGGCCGCCCCCCGGCCCCCCGCCGCCGCCGGAACCCGACCCCCCGGCGCCCGGCGCGCCCCCGCCGCCGCCGCCCTGCTCGCTGCCACTGTCTCTGTCCGCCATGATGCTGCCCGCCCTGCGCCCGGCCGCCCGTCCGCTGCCGCCTCCGCCTGCCGCTTCCCTGCTCCGCCCGCCGCCGCCGCCGCCGCTGCTGCTGCTGCAACCCCCACAGCCACCAGCCGGCCGCTCTCGCGAGATCTGCGGGAGAGAGAGGAGAGAGCGGGTAACACGGCAGAGAGAGGCGTACAGTACGGGGCGCCCTACTGTACAGGCGGCAGCGCCGCGCCGGACAGACAGACAGACCGACCCCCCCCTCCGCCCCCCCGGCGCGCTGCCCCGGCCCCGCCCCCCCCGCGCGCGCAGGGTGCCGCTGCACCCCCTCCCGGCGCGTGCACACCAGCCCCAGCCTGCCCCCCCACCCCCGGGGCACGCAGCTCCAGCACTGCGGGCCCCTTCTCCGGAGAAGGGAACGCGGCTCAAAGTCTCCCCCCACCCCAAACAGCGGGATCGGGGCCAGCTCGGCCCCCGAGCTTTGGCGCAAGTGAACGAAGGGGCAGGGACTGCAGATCATTCCCCGCCAGCCGTCTCGTCCTCTAGTTTTTTTAAAAGCTCCCTTTAAAAATAACTCCACATAAATCATTGCAAGCCGCCCCGTCCTCGGGCTTTAAAAGCCGCCTTTCGATATAACGGCAATACCACTCGTTGGCCGAGCCCTGATAATGGCAATGAACGACCAGGAGGACAGTTACCTGAGCAAACAGATCTGAAGGTAACGAGAGACGCTGGGCTATTCCTGGCATGACGGGGGGAGAGCACAGTGTCTCGACACAGCATTCAAGCCCTGGCATGACGCTCATGGTGAGACAATGCACCACAGCTGGCCCTGTGGGTCCCCTGGATAACATCATGTACCAAAATAACCGTCCCTGGGTTTTCTGAAGGTGCAACTACTCTGGGGATGGAACCAAACACATTGGGCCAGAGTGGAAAGACCTTGCTAAATTCTCCCTGCAAATTAGATCGGCTGTGACCTTTTGAGATGATCCAGTTTTTCCATTCATTGCAGAACCCCACCCCACCCCCCAAACACCAAATGCCACATGCTAACCCCCTGCAAAAGCAGACACTCACATACACAACCGCATGGTAGCGCAGATCAGAACGGGGCTGGAGCTGTGCTTTCTATTAACTCCTTTCTAACCTTTGTTTGGAGAGGGTTAAATACATATGGAGGTGAATTATAAAAATGACTGTTTCCCCAGACCCTTCTCCCCCCGCCCCGGCTGCAGGGATCCAGGGACAGGAACCCGCCTGGGAGCTTCATCTCCTTTCAGATTAGGGACCGAGATCCCGGGGCAGGTCTGAATAGACACCCCCTTCTGGAAGCGGCAGTTATTCGGGGCTTGACAGGGAAGTGACTCAGTGTCAGGCCCCGGGCCGCCCCAGATGAGAAATCAGAAGGGAAGGTCCCAAAGGAGGGGAGAAAATTCATTGCGTAAATATGCCCGGCATTTCCAGGGACAGGCAGCTCTTGGCCAGGCTGGCCAGGGCTGACTCGGCTCTGAGGAATCAGGAGGCTGGAAACATCCCCAAGAGGCTCAGCTGGGCCGCTGGGGAGCGGTCCCCTGGAAAGAGAAGAGAGGGGGCAGGTCACCCCGCAGCTCCCCTCGGGCCTGGCGAGGACGCAGCGGGCACAGTGTTCTGGGCAGGGGCTTCCTGGACGGCGGGGTTAGGAGCCCAGGGGAGGACGGGAAAGAGTATGTGTGAGGGGGCCCGGGCGGGAGGAGGGGAAGGTCCCCCTGGCCTGGGAACGGAGCTCGGGGAGCACAGAGATGCTCGGAGATGCAGCCCCTGGGGACACCCATTCCTCAGTCATGGCCTTAGTCGATTTTAGCCAAGCCCCAGTTGCACTGCCAAGCGCTGGGAGTGCCCAGCGGCGCTGCCCTCTGCGGGGCAAGGGAAGGGGGTGCCCAGGCGTAGGGACTTCACCTGTCCGGCCACAGATGTCACTCCCGTCCCATCGCCCCTGGCACGCACCGGTCTACCCGGCACGGCTGGCCAGGCATGGGGGGACCTCCCCGCTGGGACCCGAGGTACCAAACGGCACCAGGGGGCTGGGCAGGGCTGCAGTGAGGGCGAGTGGGGACCCCAGCAGGGCGCAGACCGGGGCAAGGGGGGACCGGGTCCCCTGGGGGAACATTTCGCTGTGCCAGGGGACCCAAGGCAGCTGCGTGGACCTGGCGCGGTGGAGGCGAGAGCCCGGCTCTCTGCGCCTTCTCCAGAGCCCCCTGCCCGAGCCGGGCACTGCCCTCGAGTGGGCTAGAGCGGCCGCCCGGCGCCGAGCGGGGTGCGCAGGGCCAGCTCCGTACTCCGCTGCTCTGCCCCTTGGTCTCCCCTCGCCAGCACCCGCTGCTCCAGGGGCTCATCCTCCCCCCACTCACACCCTCTTCCCCTTGGGTCCAGTGCCTCATCGCCACGGCCCAGCCGCCTCCCGCCCAGAGCCCCGCGGCGGAGCGGGCAGTCTGGCTGCGGATCCCCTAGCCGACCGGGGCTCCCCTTCCCTTCCTGTAGCCCCCCAGAGCACCCACCCCCAGAAGGAACAGCCTCTCGCCTGGCCCGCCGTGTTAGCCCGGCTACCGTAAGCCAAATTCCGAGCCCAGGGGCAACAGAAAACGCACAGAGGGTGGCATTTGTGCTGGTTCTGACAGCGGTGGCGCCTGGGGTTAAGGCAGCAAGAGAAAAAGCGAAACCGGAGTGGCGCTGGCACCGGGGGGGGGGCATTATTCGACGTGACCCCTGAGCTGTCTGGATCCAACTCCAGAGTCCAGCTCCCCAGGACCTGGGGTTCAGTTGGCCGCCCTGATCTCAACCAAACCCCGCTTTCTAAAACCTCTCCCCAGCTTCTTCCCCAGGCGGCGAGAGGTCTGCTGAAGGAGGGGAAGCCCCAGGCGATGTTTACAGCGGCTGGGCTTCCCAAGGAAAGCCCTGCACACGCCCCTTCTAGCGGGGCATCCCCACGCCCCTCGGTGTCCTCCAATTCTACAGCGACTTCACTTGCTAAGGGGAAGCATTAGAAGAGAAAACCAAGGATCGGGATCGCTTGCCACGTCCCATCCTTCTAACCGAGGACTCGAAAAAGATTTGCTCTTGAAGAGGTAAAACCGAACCCAACTATTTATGCTGGTAAAGGAGATAAAGGGGCAATGCACCGTTAATAAAAAAAACAAGATGTTTTCCTCTGTGGTAAGAGATCTACCCTAGCAAGGGAATCCTTAATAGCCAGCCAATGCTCTCTCTCTCTCTGTGCAGCATCCGCAGTTCACCCCGCTACCTACACCGGAATTTGAGCGTTGCTTCACTATTCCCCTTTTGCTCGTCTGTGACAGAAATGTACCATTGTTACATTCCCCCCTCCCCCCGCAGGTATGGTCAATCCACTGCTACAGAGACAGATTTTAAAAGCAAGGTTTCAATTATGCCTTCCCCCTTGTAATCGCCTCTAAAGACACATAATTAGAGGAGAAACATCCGAAAAGCAGTTTGACACCAGTACTCACGGCTTGTCAGCTGGGGGGACAGCCTGGGAAAAGGAATAGGTACAGCACCAGATCAATTTAAAGTGTTTGAATAATTTGAAACGAAAATTTTAGTTTTTTAGATCTATTGGAAAAGCAAGATTGTGTCGAACAATTATCTTAAATTATAGCATCTAGAAACCAGTTTACAGAAACCAGATTTATCAGACTAGGTTTTAGACAAGACATTTAAATGCGCCTTCGAATTACAAACGGAAAACATCCATCTGCCAGTCTAAACCAGATTTTAATAAACATAAATTTTGAACTTTTGAAACTATTTTTATCCCCATCTTTTGTGCTTTTAAAACTAACCTCACCAGAAATATCACAAAGCGATCAAAACCCACTAAACTAGCTGGAAGTTAGTTCACCAGAATCCAGACTACAGAAACTGAACAGATTAATTTTAATTCCAAAGAGATATTTTTAAAATTTGCTGTTTTGCCCCTAGGTTTCCGATCGTGACAATTTATAAAGAACGACCGTTTTCATGATTGCTGATCGAGTTTTTGCAACGAAAAAAAGTTTTTATTTAAACCTCAGAGAGCTACAGCGGGCACTGTTAAAGATTCGAATCGAAATTTATAAAATTTAAGTACAAAATTTGCTATTTACACGACAACTGCGGGAGACAACTAATCAGCAAATAAAATGTAGGGAGTTCAAATACTAATCTGTGTATGTTCCAAACAAATTCTTAGATGTAAGCAATAATTAATAGAGAAGAGAAAATGAAGTGAAAACGAAAAATAATTGAAAATGTGTCCAAGTAAAATATTAAGCATTGTACTACTTGTATTAAGCTTGTACTGAACATTTTAAAAAAGCTCAGTACAAGTGTTTTCGTTAAAAATGTATTAGTATGTGTAGGAAAATATTAAATATTTTGTTTTTATCAATATATTTCGTTTAATCAGCCTGATTAAAATTAACTTGCACGACAGCTGCTGCTAAGAAGCTGCATGACTGGATCAGGTGAACGCTTTTTAAAGGCTGTTTTTTGTTTTCCTGAGAAAGTGAACAAATTTCACTGAAAGCAGAGATCGCAAAACTTTACACTCTAATTCTCTCAGAATGTAAAAGTGATGAAAGTTCTGAAGTCAAAAAGACAATTTAACGTAAGTGCATCAAACCAACAACTGCTCCTATGAAACATCTACAGACCATTCAAGAATGCTTAAAGCCAGAATGTTTCCCTTCTCTCTAGTTTCTATTAGTCCCTCTGTGAGGGAATACAGTGACGAAATAATTTCACATCCATCTTATTCAAATTCAGAAACACTCCAGCTTTTAACTTGTACTACTCCAACATGAAACATGCTTTTACTAATAATTAATCTTGTAGCTATTTTACCATTTACCATTACATTGTTTGTAACATTTAAAAATCGCAGAGTAAATTGTGAAAGAATGAGCAAGCTACAATTTAACAATATTTTTCTTATGTAATTGCTTCAGTACTAATTAATACATTTTGATAAAAACACAGAACACTAGAATCCCAGACTGAGAACAGATATATTATAGCAAACTAAATTTTAAAAACGGAGACAAAATTCAACGCATGATACCTAGTGTACACTGAAGGGGCAGGAGCGTAATCTTTAATAAACGTTATTACAGAACAACTGAATCTCAGAAAATAGTACTCAAGTAATTTGTTTTATTATTTAAAAAATAACCCACCAAAACTGAGAGACAATAGAGTCAAATCCTGCTTATTAGCATAGTCCTGGTGTACACTGAAGGAGTAGAACCAAAATCTTTCACAAGATATACACCCAGCTATATCCTCCACACTCTTCTTCAGATCTTACAGCTGTTTAAAAGGATTTGCTGATCCCTGGTGAACTTTAGAATCATCAGCAACTCTTTTTCATACCCGAAATCAATACACCAATTGCTATGCACTCTAAAGGAGCTGAAAATGACCCAGTTTGTAAGAATAAAGAGAAAGAGAAGAAGCCATAAGGAGAAGTAACCACGGTCACCGTAGGCTGCTATAAAATAAAATACAGGCCCAGTGAACTCACACAAGGCTCTGCACCCTGGGATATTTGGGACTATCAGAACCCCACAAAACCAGGCACATCCGCCTGGGGCGGGGGGCAGGAAGAGAAACTGAGTTTGATATTTAAAATTCAAACAGTGAAGCCCTAGAAGTGGGGAACCGGTTGATTTCTAAAAGCCAAACTCCGGAGACTGAAGAGAATCTCACCTAAAACATGATGACCCCACAACAGACAAAAAAAAGACCCCCAAATCCCAATAAAGCAATACTACAATTAAAGGGGAAAAGGAGGAGGAAAACGCAGGGCCCGATGCTGCTAAAAGGCTCTGCCTTCATAAGATCCTGAATCATCCGACTGCCACGCAACTGACTAAAGAAAAACAAATTACTGTCCTTTATTGACATCGCAGGATTTAGATGGGGGGGACCCACAGCTGTTTGGGCTTTGCACTTTTATATTCGCGGACATTCAACATGTCAGGGTGACGGGCTCATTTTATTTTCAGGCTATTTGCCCACCGGCCTTGTTGATGTTCTAAGTCTATTATTAATAAAATCATTATTTCCAATAGGTCTGATTCCTTAAGTGCCAAGTGCGATTCATCCTCCACCCCCGGTTGTGTCTGTTGCGCTGTGGGGCGAGAACCCCAACCGATCTGTTTCAGCGGCTGCCAAAGTCAGACCCGATCCAGACCCTACAGCTGCCCCCGGAAGCAGCGGGCATCCCCGGGCGGCGGGCGCAGGCTTACCGGGGCTGGAAGTTCACATGGAGCGGGTGTGGGGGACGCGGGGCTGCTGCGCGCTGGCCCCGGCGGCAGGTGAGCGCACCTGCCCCGCGCGGGCGCTGCCGGGGGCAGGAAGGCGGCTGGCTGCGGGGGAGCAGCAGAGCAGGCCCGGCCAGAGCCCGCCGCTCGCAGCGCACGCACGGCCCCGGCGCTCGGCTCAGCTCTCCCCGCAGACGGCGAGTCGTGGCAGCCCGGCGTCGGCACGTAACCCGGCGCTCCGTACTTGACACCGCTGCCGTCAGTGCGCCTCCCCCCGCTGCCTAACCCCCCTCTGCGGCTCGCCGCGCCGGGCTGCGCGGCGGCCGGGTGCCCCGGGGCAGGGGCGGATGAGGCCGGCCAGCCCGCGCGCAGCGGGGCGAAGATCCGCGGGGGAAGTGCGCCGCCCTCTCCTCCCCGCGGCGCGGAGAGCTCGGCCCGGGCCCGACCCCGCGCTCGCCCGGCCCACGCAGCAGGTACGGCCCGCGCCCCGGCTGCCGGAAGAGAGCGACCCGCCACGAGCCCTGGCTTCTGGGGCGGGCAACGGCACCTCCCCAACTCGCCACCAGGAGGCGACAGGCCCCTCGGCCCACAGCGCCCCTTCACCTCCAGCCCGTACAGGGGAGGGCGGCCTAGCGCCTAGGCCACTCAGGGCGAGCCCCCTTCTCCCCCACGAGGCGGTGTTGCACAGTCAGAGTGCACCCCTCTCACCCAGGCTGGGCCCTGGGGTGGTGTAATACAATAAGACTGTGCCCCTCACCCCTGCATGACAGTGAAGTGCACACACATTATTAAGCTCTACTCACCTCCCTGCTAAGTAGAAATACAAGCACGGCTCAGTTTCACCTACTGTCTTTACCCCCTGTACCTTAGTGCAGGGCAAAGAATCCTAAATCTCCCGTCAAGGCCTAATCCAACTCCCATGGAAGTAAAGGAGTCTCATTGGCGTCACTGGGAATTGGATCAGGCCCTCAAAGTGCCAAGACTGAAAATAACATGGAGGAGGGATATAGTCATAGAGTTTATGGCTAGAAGGGACCCCATGATCATCTAGACTTCCTAGTCATCCATTGTCATTAACTTCCAAATCGGATTGACTCAGTTTGTATGTTCACTTTTAAATACCAGCCTTACAAAGTTTGCCCTGGGAGCTGAAAATTCAGCTGTGTCATGCGCTATAAGTCCTCCTCAGTAATACAGATTGTGCACTTAGCACGTACCTCTGTTGATAATACACAAGACAGAATAGAATCAAGTTTGTTTCTTGTAGCTTTTTTGACTCCACAATGCCAACCATCAATATACACTTATTTTTCCAGTAAAACAACCAGGTAGGATTAAAAAAATGCAGCAGGAACATTAAGTAATAAGGTGTCATTGCAATGCAGTGAGAGAATATACCATCTCCTCAGTGGTATAAAAACAGTGGAGGAGGAGGGAGAACATAACAGGTATCAACTGGAAAAGAAAAATATACAGCTGCTAACTAGAAAATGGTTTCTTTAGAGCTGCCGCTGCTTGAGGCTGCCAAATTTAAAGGGCCAGCTGCAGAAAGGCATGCTGGGAAAAACAGTAAAGAAGGCTGCTGTAGGCACAGATAGCAGTGTTCAGTAAGTTGATGAGAGAAGGTGTTGAGCGTACTTGGAGTCCTATCACAGTCATTCTGACTATGGCTATATATATATATGAATATATATGAATGTAGTACTATAGGTTTGTTGTAAAAATGTTATGGCATGTAGAACTTCAAGTGAATAAATTACTATGGCAATTTTAGCATTAATGTCAGTGGGGAAAGTGAGGTGAAGGGAATAACTGTATGCTGTAATATTATAGAGGGTTAAGAAACTGCTCAAATTTAAAATACACTAAGTAGGTGGAAAGTGGATAGTTGGAGTGCATGCAAATATAGTAATGGAGAAGAAGGCTGTGCAAAGGTTTGAGCTGGTGCTGTCTGTTGTGACTATTGGAGCAGCAGGGAGGTATTTTAAGTTGGGATGGTTCTGTTTGCTAGCACAGTGTGGTAGTGCTTTGGGATCTCATGAAAATCCTTTTTTCTATATTCTGTTTTCAGGTGACTTGTTCATTATTTACTGGGGAACTTGGTCTTGCATAGATTTTACTTTTCTCTTTCTTTTTCATTGAAGACTCTTGCTTGCAGCTGAGCATTAAAATGGGAGACTAACCAAATCGTAAAAGCAAACTAGAGACCAAGTGAGATTTTTTTTTTATTTTCTTTTTTTTAGCTTAGACTCTGGGTATGGTGGGGCAGCTGCCTCACTCCTGCAGAACATGGGATAAAAGCAGTCCAGGAGAGGGCTGTGGCAGGGATTAAAAGCAGTGGAAACAGCCGAGGGAGTGGCTGACCACAGTTATAGCCAGCTCAGTCAAGACCCAGCTGGCCCTTATAAGAAGGTTGTGGGCCAGGAGCTTGAAGGAGTCTCTCTCCAGTTTTGGAGGGAGAAGGACCTAGCTGCCTGAGAACAAGGTACCCGAAGCAGAACAGTGCTGGGAAATAGGGCAAGGGAGCTGCGGAACTCCAGCCTGGTAAACCCCTAGGTTGCAGGCCTTGATGAAGGCCTATGAAAAGGTACTTTGGAGCAGTGATGGGGAATAGGGCAAGGAAGCTGGGGAGCTGCAGGCCTTTGTGAAAGGCTACCCAGGTACTGGGGTTGTAGAAGTGCAGCCCAGGATTAGGCAGAGGCTGCTGGTCCTAACCCCCTTGCTAATGATGAGTGGCCATAACACACTGCAGTCTTCCCCAGTGAAAGGGGGCTAGATGAGGACTGGTAGTAGCCACTGAGGCAAGGTGGGCTTAGAGGGTTGGGGATTCCCCTGGGAGTGGAAACCCAGAGTATGGGTGTACTGCTGGGGCAGAACCCCAGGGCAAAGGGCACTGGTGTCCAGGAGGAACTTCGCTACACTAGGCAGAATTGAAATGGAGATCTTAATGTTGTGGGCCATTATCTTTAGCCCAAAAAGAAATCTTACAGGATGATGTTGGCTAGTCCTCCTCTCCATACAGTCAGTGCTGCCTGTAATCCAGTTTCAGGATACAAAATGCTGATTTAGCTGGAATATATCGAGGTAATCAATTTGTCTAAAGACACATGGTAGTCTGACATAACTCTGGCTTCTGCAAGCTGACTGTCACGGAGTCTCCTGGGAAATATGTTCTGCTGTGTGAAGAAGCACCTGCAGCCCTTATCATGTGATTTTTATCCAATGCAAGCATGTTCCCACTTTACTTACTAGAAAAACAAAGCCAGGCATCAAGATCTTTGGACTCCTCAGAAGACTTGTAAACCCGTGAACTGCTACTGTGTGTCACAGTGATTTCATCAGGTAATAGTAAGGACAGGAGAGAGCCACTTTCTCCTAGTAATAAAGGAGTGACACTTCTTTCTTGAGTTTTAGATTACAAACTGTCAGAACAGTCCTCTGAGTGAGTCTGTGAATGATTACAGAGATGTCTGAAATGGTCTGGGCTTACAACGCGATTTAAAGACTATGAAGTATTTAAAATCTTTATTTTTAAAAGGCTATCCAGGAAGATCTACTGTCTTGATCCCCAGTCAGCTTCCCATCTTTCCCCACTTCTTAGGAAAGTTCTAGTACAGTGGTTCTCAACTCGTTTCAGTCCACGGACCACCAGGCGAATCAAAAAATTTTCGTGGACCACCTCCTTATTTATTTTTTGTTGAGACATGATTAAAAAGAGCAGACACATTTTGGTTTGAAATTTATTTCTTACTAGATGTTTGGATTCTCTCCTCACTGACAAGCTTTTCAGTGTTTGGAGGGGGCACTTTAGGGGGGAGGGATAGCTCAGAGGTTTGAGCATTGGCCAGCTAAACCCAGGGTTGTGAGTTCAATTGTTGAGGGGGCCATTTAGGGATCTGGGGCAAAAAATCTGTGGGGGGCAGTACTTGGTCCTGCTAGTGTAGGCAGGGGCTGGACTCAATGACCTTTCAAGGTCCTTCCAGTTCTATGAGCTAGGTAAATCTCCATGTATAAATATATATTGATAATGCACAAGGAATAGAGCTTTCCACTACAAGCCAATTCCTCTGTTTGGACTTAACATTCAACAACATGAAAATCCCATCTCCCACATATAAGTTGATACAAATGGCAAAAGAAATCTGACTGTGTGCTGACAGTTTTGGGTAACTCCCAGTCACGCTGGCCCAAAATTTCTCTATGGTAGACTGCTGGTACACATCTTGGGTTGCAAAATCATTTTTCAGATCCAAAAATTCCTCCTGCAGATCCTCTGGAATACTATTGATATTTGTTCTGAATGGATTCCTGATGAAAGATAATCCATCCTTTGTCCTGTCCGCCTCCAGAAAGTATCATTGGAATTTGTCTCCTAGCTTCTGTAAATGATTGAGAATTTGTGTCCGAATGGCTTCCTTTTTTCCGAGCATGGCATCCACATATGGAAATTGAACCAAATTATTCCCTTTGACTCTTACAATCCAGAGTTCCAATTTGTCTAGAAAAGCCTTGATGATACTTTTGTGAGAGAACAGATTTGCACCTTTCCCTTGCGGCTGAATATTCAGTTTGTTCAAAATTCCAAAAATATCAACAAGATAAGCAAATGCTAAATTTGAGTGCATCATCATGTTTAGGAATTCCTCTTTCCCTTGAGCCTGGAGAAGCCAATCCAACTCCTCTCTCAACTGGAAAACTGTCGTGTACATTCCCTGCTGACAACCACCATACAGAAGTGAAGAACAGAGGAAAGGTCTTTGCCTTCTCAAAAGGTACCATAGCAATTAAGAAACAGGCATTGCAACACAGAGGAAAGACGATCTAGATCTACAACAAGGCTACTCAGCAGAAGGAATTGAATTGTTCTGGGCTGTCCTTTTGCATTTTTAAAATCTCTCACTGTAAAGGTATATTTATGTTTTATATATATAGCTCTACATTTTCAATAGTAACTACTGATTTTAGCTGCTTCCATTTTTTGGATGCCCAACATGGGATACCTTAAAAGTCCCTGGCTTTCAGAAGGTGGATGCGTACCATATCCTTAGTGTCTCAAGATGGGTGCTCACTACTCTACGCCCCTTTCCCCCACAAATCACTAGTCTCCTTTGAAAATTTAATCTCTGGTTCTTTACAGAAGGTACCAAGTCGAGGTAAATGGCGCTTAATCCAGGGAATAGGCTTATTAAGTGTGGTCATTTCTGAAGAGATTTTAAAAATCCTTTTGTATAAAAAGACAGCAACACAGAGGTTCATGCAGCCTTTGCTAGTATTACTGCTTTAGTGCACTTTAATATTTGTATTGCAACCTCCACTGTTTAGAATATATTGCTGAAACTTACTATGAATTTAGGATTTGTTTTAAAGCATCATCCATCAAGCCTAGTATCTGACCTCCAGAAGTGGCCGGTACCTAATACTTCATAGGAATATAGAGATTCGCTGCTGCGCCCAGTTTTGGTTGTCATGGAGTTGATTATGGATTTTCAAATTTGTGGCTGGCCGGAGAATGAGCAACAGTCTCTCCTTGGAAGTGGTCCAAAACTTCAGGGTTGCCTGTTGGGACACTGAATTAAAGCAAAAGGCAACAAATTTAAAGCAGTTAAGAAGCTCCCTCCCTTTTTTAAAAGTACAGAATATGTTGTTAGCCTTTGGGACTCACTGCCACTAGATATCATGGAGGCCCTCAGGATTAAAAAAAAGGATTTGGTTTTTATCTAGGTAGTGAAATCATTCACTCTTACATTAGACAAAGTACGTCTATGGATTATCAACCTTCATCAGTCTCCTTTAGAAGAGAGGCCAACCTCCAACAGCATGAGGTTAGGAATGAATGCACAGAATCTCAAAGGTATTTAGGTGTCTAACGCCCATGGATTTCAATGGGAGTTAAGTGTCTACATACCTTTGAGGACCAAACTGCCCACTACAATCTACTTACTAACTAGTATTGGAAGAGACAACATGTGGAACAAAAGGACCCACTGATCAGATTTGATATGATGAGTCCCCATGTTTCCGAGTAGATATGCTGTAGCTAATATAGAGCACTATTGTCTTTAGCCATTCTATCCTGAAATCTAGGATGTCAGTTAGAAATGCTGAAAAGAAAACCTCAAATATGTAAATAATAGGGCTGTCAATTAATCACAGTAAACTCACGCAATTAACTCAAACAAATTAATTGTGATTAAAAAAAATTAATCGTGATTGATCACATTTTTAACCACACTGTTAAACAATAGAAAACCAATTGCAATTTAATAAATAGTTGTGGATGTTTTTCTACATTTTCAAATATACTGATTTTAATTACAACACAGAATATAAAGTATACAGTGCTCACTTTATTATTTTTTATTAAAAATATATGCACAGTAAAAATGATAGATAAATGAAAGTTTTTTGCAATTCAGCTCATACAAGTACTGTAATGCAATCTCTATCATAAAAGTGCAACTTATAAATGAAGATTGTGTTTGTTTTTGAATGCAGTTATGTAGCAATGTAAAACTTTAGCACCTACAAGCATAGATGCCGACTTCCCCTCTGCCCTGTGAGTGCCCGACCTCCCCCCTGACCCCGCCCCTGCACTACCCTTACCCCGCCCCAATTCCACCCCCTTCCCCCAAGTCTCTTCCTCTGTCCTGCCTCTTTACCACCTCTTCCTCCGAGTGCACCATGTCCCCACACCTCCCCCTCCCTCCCAGAAATCCCTAAGCACCACTAAGCAGCTGTTAGGCGGCAGGCAGGAAGCAGTGGGAGGGGGAGGAGCAGGGACACCATGCTTGGAAAGGGAGAGGATGGAGAAGGAGTGGGGGGAGCTTGGATCCTGGTGGGTATGGAGCACCCTCTAATTTTTCCCTATGGTGCCCTACAGCACCCATGGAATCAGCACGTGTACCGAGAAGTCCATTCAGTCCTACTTCTTGTTCAGCCAAGTGCTAAGACAAACAAGTTTGTTTACATTTATGGGAGATAGTGCGGCCCGCTTCTTATTTACATCACCTGACAGTGACAACAAGTGGTTGCATGGCACTTTTGTAGCCGGCATTGCAAAACATTTACATACCAGATGTGCTAAAGATTCATATGTCCCTTCATACTTCAACCACCGTTCCAGAGGATATGCTTATATGCTGATGATGCTCATTAAAAATAATGCATTAATTAAATTTGTGACTGAACTCCTTGGTGGGGGGAGAATTGTATGTCTCCTGCTCTGTTTTACCCACATTCTGTCATATACTTTATATTATAGCAGTCTAGGATGATGAGCCAGCACATGTTCTTCATTTTAAAAACACTTTCACTGCAGATTTGACAAAACGCAAAGAAGGTACCAGTGTGAGATTTCTAAGGATAGCTACAGCACTTGACCCAAGGTTTAAAAATCCGAAGTGCCTTCCAAAATCTGAGAGGGACAAGGTTTGGAGCATGCTTTCAGAAGTCTTAAAAGAGCAACGCTCTGATGCGGAAACTATAGAACCCCAAGCCACCAAAAAAGAAAATCAACCTTCTGGTGATGACATCTGACACAGATGATGAAAATGAACATCCATCAGTTTGCACTGCTTTGGATTGTTTGGTTGCATGTCCTCTGGAACGGCGGTTGAAGCATGAAGGAGCATACAAATTTTTACTGCATCTGGCATGTAAATATCTTGAGAACCAGCTACAACAGTGCCATGTGAACTCCTGTTCTCACTTTCAGGTGACATTGTAAACAAGAAGCAGGCAACATTATCTTTTTGCAAACTTGTTTGTCTGAGCGGTTGGCTGAACAGGAAGTAGGACCGAGTGGACTTGTTGGCGCTAAAGTTTTACATTATTTTATGTTTGAATGCAGTTATTTTTTGTACATAATTCTACATTTTTAAGTTCAACTTTCATGATAAAGATTACGCTACAGAACTTGTATTAGGTGAATTGAAAATATGATTTCTTTTGGCTTTTACAGTGAAAATATTTGCAATCAAAAATCAATATAAATTAAGCACCTTACACTTTGCATTCTGTGCTGTAATTGAAATCAGTATATTTGAAAATGCAGAAAACATCCAAAATATTTTAATAAATGGTATTCTCCTGTTGTTTACAACACGATTAATCATGCAATTAATCACAATTAATTTTTTTAATCATTTGACAGCCCTAGTAAATAATGTTGTTAATGGATTACAATTGTACGGATCAGTTTCAATCC
Organism: Dermatemys mawii; assembly: GCA_007922305.1. NCBI lineage: Eukaryota > Metazoa > Chordata > Testudines > Dermatemydidae > Dermatemys > Dermatemys mawii. The sequence continues at coordinate 848,525 of ML677355.1, forward strand.
ATGAAAAAGACTCCACATGTGACAGGGTTATTTGTCCCTGAGAGCAATACTGCCTACTGGTCAGTCCACTGGAGCCTCTGGCATGGCTCGTAACAAAATGAACGCTCTGATTATAGGTACAAGGACCTGGGAGATATTAGGAGAGAGGAAGCAGGCCAGAGAGTAAGCTGGGCTTGGGAGGAAACCCAAATACTGCTTCTTTAAAGGCTGGGAGCCTTGGAAAGAGGGTGGGGCTTAGCACCCCTGTCTCCCAACCAATGGGGATGAGCTGGGAGAAGGGGCCAGCTAAGTGCTGCCTCCTCCAGCAGTGCAGAGGCCAGCAGATGCTGCAAGGAGCAAGAGTTAACAGGGAGCAGACACCAGCAGGAGGAGGCTACCAAACCTCAGCCTGAGGATGGAGTCGGGCCAGCTGAAAGAGACAAATGGCAACCCAGCTGCAGAAGCTCCTGGTAAGGAGCTGGACGATAATTACTTGAACTACCCAAGCTTATGGGGGTGGGACTGGGGCACCTGGTATAATCAGCGATGTAAAGACTGAGAAGAAAACACTGAGGGGGCTGGGAGCAGAGCATAGAGGGCAGGTTTCAGAGGAGCCCTGAAAACCAGAAGCACCTTTTCTTTGTTTGGGATTTTTTTGTTATGGATCCTTTTGTGGGAAGTTTTATAATAATCTATAAGGAGGGTATTATTGGGTCAAGTGAGCCTGAAGTCAAGTTATTGGCTTCCTGAGAGGGGAAACTGAGGAAGGGCGCATGGACAGCGCCGCACTAACTCAGTAGAGGGTGCTGCATGGCTGGCATCCCCTACAAGACCACACTGATCTATTGGTTAATTCTGAGTAATAAATTATGCTGAATTTAAACACTCCTGTTACAGTTTCTCTGATCACATTCAGACCAACTCATTGTCTCCTGCACTGAGCCCCAAATCACTAATGTCTTATTTGAACTGTATCTTGCATCCTCAGCCTTTGCTGAGGTAAATTGTATTTGGCTATGGCTATTAGAACTTGTCTTCACTGCTTTGGATGCATATGTTACCTTGTGTACACTGAGTTAATTCAAATTAAGGACTGGTGTGAATTTGATTAAGTAATGCAACTATATAGACACAGATACGGTGCTGGTACCCAAACCTGTACCTTCAGAGGAAGCTACATACAGCTGGGACTGGAGATCTGAGGGCTCTGAGAAGAGTCGAGAAGAACAGAAGTAGTACTGTGCACAGATCATTAATTTATATGTTGATCATTCTCCTCTTCCACAATTTCAAGGTAAATGAGAAAAAGTGTCTTGGAGAATTTCACAGATCACCAATCAGATATGAGCAAATTAACCTTCTGCAGTTTCTGTGGGGCAAGAAGGAATTTTGGCAACACCTTTATAATGTGATAATCTTTCTCCACACAGTCAGTGCTTGGTTCAAAATGTGTCATTTTCATTCATAAATTTACGCTTCGCTCCTCATCCCACTTTACAAAGGCAGGCCTATTACATAGATAAACCTACCTGGCTGTTTAAGATTTGTTAGGGAAAAATGCAATCATGCAGGCTGTGCATGTTTCTCAGCAGACTGTACAGTATTACATATTGCATTCCTTTGCAGATGTATTAGTTTTGCTGGCAAGGATGGAATAAATGTGCCCCAAAGCAGATTGTAAATGAGATAGAAGACTGGGGGCAGAAAAGAGCCTGTAGCCCATGGGATGATGAAAAGTGTTGCTCTTGGGCTGCTGCCCTAAGATGCTAAATGGGGTAGGGCCCATAGTCTATGAGTGTGCTTTGCCTCCTGAGAGACTGTCCTAGCAGTTGGAGCAGGAATGACCTTAGGCTTGGTGTCTGCATCGGATTGCTCCAGTCCCGCTGGCTCTGAGCGGAGGGTGGGCATGTCATCAGAGAGGACTTGCTGCTGGCAGGGGTGAAGTGTGGTGCTGCAAAGCTGCTACTGGGAGTCTGGAGGAGAGAGGAGCTGTGCCAGATCTCCCTGTTCCTGATGACCATTGTCTGAAGGCAGGGAAAACAAGGCTTCAGAAGTGGGGGTAACCCTGAGGAGTGACTTAGTAGTAGCCTTTGGGAGAAGTGGCAGAAGCACCCCACCCACAGCTTAGTGGCAGGGAAGAGGCTTTTACCGAGTTGTTTAAATGTTGTTTTTTTAATTTCTAGCACCTTGGTGGGCTGCTGTTTATGCTCAGACTGAGTGGAGGACCTAGGAGAGTGAACGAGCAATCCCTTCCCAGCAAGGATCTGATCAGAGAAGATGAATTCTGTCTTGGAGAACTGAATACACAGAGGTCCTAGATTTTTCCCTCACTCATCTGGCACTGGATCTAGAGAGGAGATCGTTGAGATGCCTTGTGATTCCAAACACTGGAGGGGGCCCAGTCACTTATATTTTCCTGCCAGATTAAATCAAGTGCCCTAGACAGGCTTTGAAAGGAATGCTCCCAGGTGTATGTGTATTTTTAGAATGGGAATTAAAAAGCAAGGGTACAGGATGATTTGCCAGACTGGGCAGAGAGGCAGACCGATGCTGGTGGGCTCTGCCATGATCAGAGCGTTCTCTGTCCATGGGATTCATAAGGTAGTCCAGCCCCACCATTCAACGGTGAGACTAAAGCCAACATTTTGATTCTATTTGAACATCCTTGTGAGAGCGAAGCTGAAGAAGTGGGAATGAATAGAAACAAAGCCCATGCCAGAACCATTCACATTTTCCAGATCCTGTTAATAAACCATCTTAGAATAAATTGCCTGGATTTCCTATAAAATAAACATGCCTTTGAGGGAGCTGAGCAGAGACCCAGAAGAGTAGATTAAACAGTATGAGTTTGCTGAAGGAGGTAGGAGCCGGTGGAGATCAGATAACATTAATTGTGAATATTATCAGATAACAACAAGAGAGCAGGGAAACATCTACCTGGTGGAACAAGCAGAGAGAGGATTTGGGTCCTGCCAATGGACAGCTGATAATTATAGTGGCAGTCCTACTGAGAGAGAGAGAGAGTGAGCAGAACCACTGATTGCCAATGTTCCTGACAAGTCCAGGGATATAAAAGAGAGTGCAGCTACCAAATAAAGCTAAGAAGCTCAAAGGAAGAATGGTGCCCCATGGGAAGGTGTCATCCAGTGGAGAGGATGCGTAACTAGACATGGGAAGCCCCATAGTCCTTTATTTTGGTTGGCCTGCCCGCCCATATTTGCACATAAGCCTTGTTGGCACAAGCCCTTGCACAGTGCATGCGTTGATTGCACCCCAGCCAAGAAGAGGCTCTGTGTGGGTGCAATGAAGCCAAACTTCAGGGGTAGTCTCTCCCACAGGGCATTGGTAGCTCTCAAGCCCCTTGTAGGCCTGCTTACTTACAAATGCAAAAGGGAGCAGGCTGTGGGTGAAGAATGAGCATTTCTGCAGAAACCTGGATTTAAGTGCATTCCTCTCTGTGCAAATGAGGCACTTAGCAACCTCTTAGGCCTTATTAGGCAGGAAAACCTTGGCAGTCTCCCAGCAGTGCTCTCAGGAATGCAGGATCAGGTTCCCATGTGTTGCCTGGCCTGGCTCATCACCTTTTACCTTGAGCTTATACACCCAGCACTCCATACCAGTGCTGTGCAGAGCAAGTATAGCAGGTGGCCCCAGAGAAAACCTTCAGTGATGGTAATATCATTCCCTGATCCCACTTACCCATTGCCAGACCTATCTCAGCAGTGGCTGAGTGAGATGAATTTCCTCTTGGTGGGAGGAGGGGAGGAGGGAAGGAGGTAAACACAGCTAATTTTTATTATTTACGCTAAAGATGCACCAGGCAGCAACAAAACCCTGAAATCCAACAGTGCAGTGAGAGAACACTAGGGGGCCACTTACTGGTGAGCAGGAATCCTAGGTGGTTTCACTGTTCTCTGGCCCTTACTTGAGAAACAAAAGAACATTCACGCGCTGGCATCTTGGAGTAGAGAGATGATGATGACTGGTGGTTATAGGATCAGTTTCTAAAACCTTCTTCTCTTATTAATTGTGAAAATAAAGATATCTTTCAAACGTCAGGCACTCAATGCCTGGTGCTGTTAGGAATCGTTAGAAAGGGGATAGAGACTAAGACGGAGAATGTCTTATTGCCCTTCTATAAATCCATGGTGCACCCACATTTTGATTACTGCATACAGATGTGGTCTCCTCATCTCAAAAAAGATATACTGGCATTAGAAAAGGTTCAGAGCAGGGTAACTAAAATGGTTAGGGGTTTGGAACAGGTCCCCTGTGAGGAGAGATTAAAGAGGCTAGGACTTTTTATAGAGGTATAGAAAATCATGAGTAGTGTGGAGCAAGTGAATAAGGAAAAGTTACTTACTTGTTCCCATAATATAAGAACTAGGGGCCACGAAATAAATTAATGGGCAGTAGGTTTAAAACAAATAAAAGGAAGTTCTTCACAGAGCGCATAGTCAACCTGTGGAACTCCTTGCCTGAGGAGGCTGTGAAGGCTAGGACTATAACAGGGTTTAAAAGAGAACTGGATAAATTCATGGAGGTTAGGGCCATTAATGGCTATTAGCCAGCATGGGTAAGGAATGGTGTCCCTAGCCTCTGTTTGTCAGAGGGTGATGATGGATGGCAGGAGAGAGATCACTTGATCATTACCTGTTAGGTTCACTCACTCTGGGGCACCTGGCAATGGCCACTGTCGGTAGACAAGATACTGGGCTAGATGGACCTTTGGTCTGATCCCATACAGCCATTCTTATGTTTTTACAGGCGTGATACTCACATGCCTTTCGGCAATGCAAAAGGTAGCACTCCAAGTTTTTCATGCAATATGCATTTAGCTTGGGTGTGAGATGAGTCGCTTGCAGTTCTTAGTGATTGGTGGGAGAAATAAAGTTGATTTTCAAGCTGTGCTACCATGCCTCCTGCATGCATAGCCACAAATGCCTTTCAATAAGAAAGCAAAGCAGCGTGCTTGTTCAGCTCCTCCTCAGACTTAGGTGTGAGAGCTCCTGGAAGGCCCCAGGCAGTGGCTGTGGCTGTTACAGTAGTGAACAAATTTAGTCGAAAGGCCTCTTGCCTCCTCTACAAAGTACTTCTCATGAGAGACCAAGACCAAGCCAAAGTCACCAGTGGGTGAGTGGCCTGGGGTTATGTGTTTGGCTTCTGATGCCAGAGGTGATATAGATTCAAATCCCTCCCTCCCCCCCACCCGCCCCACAGTTTTATCAGTGGATGGGAAAGGTGTGGCACCCATGTTTTTTGGAAAAAAAATATGACTTGATTCCTCATTTACAAAAGAAAGGGCAGCCCATAGCTGGGCATGTTTGTCTAGCTGTATCAGTCTTGCTTCAGATTCAGGAGGCTGCAAGGGCAATTGCTGACAAATGTGGGAAAATAAAAGTGTCCCTGTGCCGCATAAAGAATCATGCTTACGGTGCAGTGTGGGGTCTGGGAGTGTGACTAATATTGGGTGGGTGCTCATAACATTACGGATGCCAGCAAGAACTTGCTTTGTTGGAGAAAATGTGGTGCCTGTCAAAGCCTGAGATGTTAGCTCATGGTTTATAAACCTAAAGCCATCCATTTGCTGGAGGATCTGTGTGATTTCAGCATTCTCCATGGAACAGTCTGGGCAGTGGTTTGAAAGTTAGGTTACAACGTGTATTTGGAGCAAATTTCTCATGCTTAGTATGCAGATTCCTTCCCACGAGAGAGAAAGAGCTGCAGACATTTTTGAGATAATGTTTGCATAGTTTATAAAACACTTCCCACTGGAGACATCAAGGGACTTTGTGTTATGGCAGGAAAATTACTCTAACTTTAAATTTTTGGGATAATTCTTTGCTTATACTCTATTTTGTCCCATTTGGAGATGGTTTCTTTAATTTAGCTAGGTGGAATCATCACACAAGTTTAAAACTAGGATGATTTCCCTCCTTCCCCCTTTCCAAGGGTTTGTCTCGCATTTGAATGCTGGGACCATTCACGCACACAGCAGATATCATACCCTTATGGGAACATGCCACTCGTTTATCATTGCTTTTCCCCCTTTCAAGAGCATTTTGTATAATATGCACGAGGAATTAACTCAGAAATTTAAATCCAGGCCTTCCACCTGTGCTAGGGCTTCTCTGTAATTTGAACGCAGGTCCTCACAAGCTTAAGCAAGAATTATGACCCTAGAACAACATAGCTGCTTTGTTTGTCTTTGCAGAGGCATCTGAAAAGGGACAAAACCAAGATAATTGAGTGCCATGTTGATATTTTGGTATGGTTTTCATCTAGAGTGTGAGAGGCTCTGGGTTCAAATCCTAAGTAGGCCTCTGCAGAGGTTAGGAGAATACTATAATTTCACATTTTTGAGAATTCCTTTATAGTTTGCTTTGTAAGGAGGCAAACCAAAGGGAAATAGGTGGTTAGTTCTGCCAGTGTCTACTTGTCGTGTATTGTGCAGGAAGTCCTGGGTCCAAATCCCCCAAAAGCTATTGCATAGGAGCAACTTGACACATGAGTAGTGCTTTGGGCTCCTCACAGGCATGATGTTATTACCTTGTGGCAATTCCTAAATACTACAGGACCTTTGGATTTCAACACTAAATTTCTTCTTCTGCCACCTTCTCTCTGTCCACCAAGGGGAGGAGAAGAAATAACCATCTTATTTTGCAGCAAGGGAGATCTAGGTTAGAAGTTAGAAAAAAAATTTCTAACTATGCGGATAGTCAAGCACTGAAATAAGTTACGCAGGGAGGTTGTGGAATCCCTATCATTGGAAGTTTTTAACAACAGTTTGGACAAACACCTGTCAAAGATGGTCTAAGCATGCTTGGTCCTTCCTCAGTGCAGCAGGCTGGAATAGATGACCTCTTGAAGTCCCTTCCAGGCCTACAGATGTATGATTCTGTGACATCACCCAAAACATTCCTCTTGTTGGAATAGCAGGGGAGAGGGGAAGAGTACCATTCTACATGAGACTTGGTGCAGTAGCACCATGTCCAGCATGGAGATGAGTATGACAAAAAGTCATTCAAAATGTGTGGAATCAAACCAGGATGAGGCGAGAACGCCAGAGGGCTTCATAGTCCCCACAAACTGCTTTAGCTAGAAAAGGTCAGCATATTCGATAGGTGGCTTTCAAGATTCCAGCCAAAAATTACAACCTGGCAGGAGAGTTATCAGTTTAAACAAAAATTTTTGCCCCACAAAAGGTCAATTAAAATGGTTTTAATTTTTTTTATCAGGTATATATAAAATTTGTGGTTTATAAGCTGGCTATCTTGGCTATTTAAACATTTTGGAATTAATTAAAAATGATATTATAGACTGGTCCCTTGCATGAATGAGATGAAATATTGCATAAGAGTCCAGCAAATACAATGCTTTCAATAATTACAGGCAATTACACTCTTTTTATAGCACCCTAAGTGAACAAGGCACTGGCTAGCAGTCACAGAGAAGATGTGCAAATAGATTTCATCACTAAATAGTTTATATTCTGTTGGCTATGAGAAAATGGGCACAATACAATGTGAAGAGTTGGCGCAATATAGAACTCACTTAGAGAGTTCTGTGGTCTTTATAGGTGGAATGCTTGGTGAAACAGGTGTGCTTGCAAAATATTTGAAGGCGTGGCGTGGGAGAATCCTCTGAAAGCAAGCATGTGCCACAGAGGGCAGCAAGAGAACGCTGTTCTCTTTAAACCAGTGCTGAAATTCGGAGAGGAAAGAAAGTGAAGGAGTTCTTGTAACGTTTCAAAGGAGGTACAACCCAGAGAGCAGAGCACAGGAAATCTGCTTTGAAAATCTCCACCAAACAGGCCCCATCAGACCTCTGAATGAATTGTTTTATCATTGTAACTTACTACTTCTTTTCTTTCCTTCTAGCTCATTACTTTAATCCATGTTTTTTTTTAAATAAAAAAATCTTGCTCAGAGGTAACCGTAAGAAATTTGGGGTCAAATTTTGATGACTGTAAGTTTCACCAATGCACGTAAGTGTTTGTTTTGCCCGCGCAATGGAAACACAACTTTCTGAAAATCTAGTCTTTTTTTTTCACATTAGAAGTAGCACAAGAACCAAACATCTGATCAGTTGATCTAACTACAGAAAGAATGCTAACAGGCCCTAGTTCTTCCAGTTTTAAAGATGATCTAGAAAGCGATTTTTCAAAAAGAAGAAACTGCCCCTCCCCCCACTATTTAAGATGCCGAAAGAGTAACAGGGTATGTGTTTAGACTGAAAACTGGCAATACATTGAAAAACAAAATTTGCTGGCTATGCTACCATCTAGTGGTGATTTAAAATATAGCCGATGGTAAATTGATGGGTTGGGTGTGTGAGCTAAGGGTATGTTTACAATTCAAAATTATGTCGAATTTATAGAAGTCAATCTTTAGAAAACAATTTTATACAGTCAATTGTGTGTCCCCCCACTAAGCGCATTAAGTTGGCACAATGTGTCCGTAATACCATGGCTAGCATCGACTCACGCAGCGGTGCACTGTGGGTAGCTATCTCATAGTCCCCGCAGTCTCTGCTGCCCATTGGAATTCTGGGTTAAGCTCCCAATGCGTAATGGGGCAAAAACATTGTTGCAGGCAATTTTGGGTACATGTCAGTCTCCCCTCCCTCTCTTCCTCCCTCTCTCTCTCTGTCCATGAAAGCAATGGCAGACAATCGTTTCGTGCCTTTTTTTCTTGGTTACCCATGCAGACGCCATGCAACAGCAAGCATGGAGCCTGCTCAGCTCACCACTGCTATTGCGAGCATTGTAAACACACCACACATTTTCCTGCAGTATGTACAGAACCTGGCTATGAGACGCCAGCACAAGGACAATTGTGAGGAGGACATGGACGCATACATTCCTGAAAGCATAGGATGTGACAATTGGGGCATCATGGCAGCAGTGGGGCAGCTTGATAGAGTGGAATGCCGATTCTGGGCCTGGCAAACAAGCACAGACTGGTGGGACCGCATAGTGTTGCAGATATGGGATGATTCCTGATTGCTGTGAAACTTTCGCATGCGTAAGGCCAATTTCCTGGAACTTTGTGAGTTGCTTTCCCCTGCCCTGAAGCGCAGGAATACCAAGATGAAAGATGCCCTGACAATTGAGAAGTGAGTGGCAATAGCCCGTTGGAAGCTTGCAATGCCTGACTGCTGCTGGTCAGTCAGGAATCAACTTGGAGTGGGCAAATCTACTGTGGGGGCTGCTGTGATCCAAGTAGCCAAGGCAATCACTAACCTTCTGCTAGCAAGGGTAGTGACTCTGGGAAATGTGCAGGTCGTAGTGGATGGCTTTGTTGCAATGGGGTTCCTTAACTGTGGTGGGGCAATAGACGGAACGCATATCCCTATCTTGGCACCAAACCATCTTGCCAACCAGTATGTAAACCACAAGGGGTACTTCTCAATGATGCTGCAATAGGGTGACCAGAGAGCAAGTGTGAAAAATTGGGAAAGAGAGCGAGGGTAATAAGAGCCTATACAAGAAAAAGACCCCAAAATCAGTACTGTCCTTATAAAATTAGGATATCAGGTCACCCTATGCTGCAAGCACTGGTGGATCACAAGGGACGTTTCACTGACATCAATGTGAGATGGCTGGGGATGGTATATGATGGTCACATCTTTAGGAACTCTGGGCTATTTGAACAGCTGCAAGAAGGGACTTACTTCCCAGACCAGAAAATTACTGTTGGGGATGTTGAATTGCAAATAGTTATCCTTGGAGACCCAGCAAACCCCTTGCTCTCATGGCTCATGAAACCCTACACAAGCAGCCTAGACAGTAGTAAGGAACAGTTCAGCTATAGGCTGAGCAAGTGCGGAATGGTGATAGAATGCTGCCTTTGGATGTTTAAAGGTTTGCTGGCGCTGTTTGTTGATGAAGTTAGACCTTAACGCAACCAATATTCCCATTTTTATTGCTGCTTGTTGTGTGCTCTATAATATCTGTGAGAGTAAGGGGGAGATGTTTATGTTGGGGTGGGAGGTTGAGGCAAATCGCCTGGTGGCCGATCTTGAGCAGCCAGACACCAAGGTGATTAGAAGAGCACAGCTAGGCATGCTGTGCATCAGAGAGGCTTTGAAAACCAGTTTCATGACTGGCCAGGCTACTGTGTGACAGCTGTGTGTATTTCTCCTTGATGCAAATCCGTCCCCTTTGCTGATTTTAATTCCCTGTAAGACAACCACTCTCCGCCCTTCAATCACAGCTGGCAAAGGAAATAAAGTCACTATTGTTTTGAAACCATGAATTCTTTCTTTATTGATTTTTTAAAAAGTGAGATAACTGACAAGGTAGCCCGGGTAGGGTGGGGGAGGAGGGAAGGCCAAGGCCACATTGCTTATTGTAGCCACACTAAAAATCAAAACTTATTGAAGGACAGCCTTCTGTTGCTTGGACCATCCTCTGGAGTGGAGTGGCTGGGTGCCCGGAGCCTCTCGTCCCGCTCTGTTGGGCATCTGGGTGAGAAGGATATGGAACTTGGGGTGGAGGGCAGGCAGTTATACATGGGATGCAGTGGCGGTCTGTGCTCTTGTTGTCTTTCCTGCAGCACCACCAGATGCCTGAGCATGTCTGTCTGCTGCCCCATTAGCCTCATCATCGCATCCTGCCTCTTCTTATCATGCTCATTGTATGCTTTTGTGGTCTTTGTCACTGTTTGCCTCCATGTATCCAGCTGTGCCCGATCAGTGCAGGAGAACTGCATGAGCTCGGAAAACCTGTCATTGTGAGTGCTTTTTTTTGCCTTCTAATCTGTGATAACGTCTGGGATGGAGAAGATAGGGAGAGCATAGAAACATTTGCACCTGCGGGGGGATAAAAAGGGAGAGTAGAATTTAAGAAGATACATTTCTGAGAACAAAAGGGAGACTCTTTCACAGTCAATCAAGCAGTTCACAACAGACAGCACATATGCTTTTGGTACAAGGTTGCATTTTGCCTTTTATATAGAGTACCTGCCCTTATGGTGACACATCACTCACGGTTGGGCAACAGAATTCATTTTCCAAGCAGTGATGATAAGCCAAAGGGTACGTGGGGTTGGCTTCTTCTGCCTTCATAACATGTGGGAATGGTTTCAAACTGCAGCGCCCTCCTTTCCCATTGCAAGCAATGCTGGTTGGGTTGGCCATTTAAAAGGCAGGGCTGCAGTTTTTGGGTGGATGTGCAACACATCCCTCCCCTGACCCCACCACGTGGCAATTCTCTGGGATGATCCCTTTACCCCTCCCACCCACTGCGTGGCTATTATCAGAGATGATCCCTTTTGGCCAAATGCAAACAGTCCAGCATGAATGGAGTCCTTTGACCGTTCCCTTAAAAAAATTCCCCTATTTCAACCAGGCAACCATGAATGATATCAGTCTCCTGAGGCTAACACAGAGAGATAAAGACTGAATGTTGCTTAAATGCGAGCAAAACCCAGGACCATTCGCTGCCGTGGTTTGTGCTGCAGTGATTCCAGACTACTTACTACTGGCTTGGTGTGGTAAAGTGCCCTATCATGGAATAAGAATAAGGCAGCCCTCCGCAGAAACCTTCTCCAAAGGCTTTCAGTGTACCTCGAGGAGACCTTCATGGAGATGTCCCTGGAGGATTTCTACTCCATCCCCAGACACGTTAACAGACTTTTTCCAGTAGTAGTGCTGGCTACGAATGCATCCCAATTCTTCAAAGCAAATCTCTTCCTCCTTGCAGGAATCCATGAACAGTACTGGGGTAGTGGTAGGGTTCCCCTAAGAATACCATGCAGCTGATCATAGAAGTGGCATATATGAGGCTCTGACCTGGAGCGACCATTTGCCTCCTTTGTCTTTTGGTAGGCATGCCTGAACTCCTTAACTTTCATCCTGCACGGCTGTGTGCCCCTGTTGTAGCCTCTCTCCACCATGGCCTGTGCGATTCTGGCATATATATTAGGCATTTCTTCTTTTTGAACGGAGTTCTGCCTGCACAGATTCTTCTCCCCATACAGCGATCAGATCCAGTGTCTCCCATTCGGTCCATGCTGGAACTCATTTGCGATTCTGGGACTGCATGGTCACCTATGCTGCTGAACTTGTCACGCTGACCAAACAGGAAATGAAATTCAAAATTTCCTGGGGCTTTTCCTGTGTACCTGGCTAGTGCATCGGAATTGAAAGTGCTGTCTAGAGTGGTCACACTGGAGCACTCTGGGATAGCTCCTGGAGGCAATACTGTTGAAATGCATCTGCAGTACCCCAAGTTCAACCCTGCAAAGTCGATTTTAGCGCTATTCCCCTTTCCAGGGAGGAGTACAACAGCTGATTTTAAGAGCCGTTTAGGTCAACAGAATGGGATTGGTTATGTAGATGCATTGCTTATAAAATCAACCTACCGCAGCTAAATTTGACCTAACCTCATAGTGTGACCAGGGCTAACAAAGTTGACCTTGCTGAGAAGCAAGTTCTGTGGCTGTGCTTTTCCTGACCTGATGTCAGACAGACAAGGTGGAGGAGGTGATATGTTTCACTGGACCAACTTCTGTTGGTGAGAGAGGCAAGCTTTTGAGCCATACAGAGCTCTTTTTCAGAGATGGGAAAGATACTTCCAGCATCACAGCAAAATGCAAGGTGGAACAAATGGCTTATTACAACAATCTGTAACCCACTAACCCCCCTCTTTGTGTCCTATGACTGCAGAGGTGTTAACGGGTCTCTCCACCTTGAATGGTCCCTTACAGTACGTGCTAACTACTCCTGCTAAACCAGCGGTTCTCAAACCGGGGGTCGCGACCCCTATGGGGGTTGCCGTGCGCTTCCAGGGGGATCGCAAGCTCCTGCTGCTGCCGAAAAGCTGCTGAATTGATTACTTCTGCATTCGGCGGCTTTTCGGTGGACATGCCGAGCTATTTTGGGAGTACTCGGCATGTCCGCCGAAAAGCTGCCGAATGCAGAAATAATCAATTCGGCGGCTTTTCCGCAGACATACAAGGGTCCTCCGCTCCACTGAGAAATGCAATAAAGGGCCGTGGCTCTCAAGAGTTTGAGAACCACTGTGCTAAACAATCAGCTGTGATGCTGGGAATTCCACTTGCCACTGTGCTTAGGGTTGCTAACTACTTAACTGCATAAACCCAAATGCCCTTGCCCCACCCCTGGCCTGTCCATTCACGGAGACCCCACCCCTCCCCCCACCCTTCTCTGCGGCCCCGCCCCCTGCTCACTCCACTGCCCCTGCTCTCCCCCATCCTCACTCACTTTCATCAGGCCGGGGCAGGGGTTGGGGTACAGTGCAGGGTGCGGGCTCTGGGCTGGGGCAGGGGGTTGTGGTGTGGAAGGGCGTAAAAGTTGTGGACTTCTGCCGGGTGGGGCTTACCTCAGGCGGCTCCCAAAAGCAACCGGCACATCTCTCTGGCAGTGGCTCCTAGGTTGGGAGGACCAAGACGTCTCCACACGCTGCCTCTGCCCACAGGCACTGCCCCTGCAGCTCCCATTGGCCGCAGTTCCTGGACAATGGGAGCTGCAGAGTTGGTGCTTGGGGCGGGGGCAGCATGTGGAGCCCCCCTTCTTGTCCCCCCCAGGGGCCACATGGACATGCTGGCCATTTCTGGGAGTGGTGCAGAGCTAGGGCAGGCAGGGAGCCTGCTTTAGCCCCGTTGCACCACCAGGCTTTGAGTGCTTAAAATCTCCCGGTTTGGCTTCAGTAGCCTCCGGGAAACAGAGCCCGTTTCCTGGCAACTTCTGGCAAAAACCATGAGGTTTGAAAACCCTAACTGTGCTCCGCATCCAGGAGTGGTCAGCCGTTCAGGTTTGGATTGTGCTGCAGGGGCCTACAACTGTCCTAGGACTTTGAAGAGCATGTCCGTGAGTGTGCTTCAGGTAAGAGAGCAAAGGGAGGTGTACAGACCCATCCTTACGGGCACTGAGGGGTTAATGGGCAGGTTAGCCATCTCCTCAGCTGCGGCTGCTTGCTAGGTCAGCAATGGCTGGGGGGATAAGAGGCTGCAGCTCAGAGGAGAGGGCAGGCTACCAGAGACCCAGGAGTATAGAGAGGAGCTGGCCTTGGCAGCAGGAAGTCAGACCCCCACCAAGGGCAATCAGAGAATGTGAGTCTGCAAAGGGCCTATGCGAGAGGAGAGGTGGGGGGCCGGCCCCAGCTGCTTAATGCAGGGTCCTGAGGGTGGAACCTGGGGAGGCGGTTGGGCTGCCTTGCCAGCCCCCAGCAAAGGGAATAGTAAAACCCAGAGGAGCAAAGCAGTGAGGCCTCTGCAGTGGCCTGAGATTATTGAGGTCCTAGTGTATGAGGCTCTTTATTGTCTTGGAAGGGGAAAGACTAAAAATGACCCAGTTGCGAGGCCCCATGGTGGCAGGCAACGCCCTCAGACAGTATGAAGCCCTGGCCATGGCAAGACTAGTCACAGAAGGACTAGTGAAGAGTGAATTTGGGGTTAGTAAACACAAGTATTTAACCAGATGTCTGCATTTGAAGAGGTATACTCAGGGTAAAGACACGCGTCATGTTCCTGTGTCATCCGCTCAATATAGAATACTTACAATGCACTGCTAATGAGTGTGCTGCAGACCAAGAGTGATTTGTGGAAATTACTCTGAATTTAGAAGGCTGAATAAATTAGAGAAAATTATAAACTGTTTGTAGAGAATCCAGAAGCAGAACCTCCCCTCCCGCCCATAGAAAAGATTCACTGCAGATTAGTTGCCTGGTGCTGTTTATAAGTTTTCAATCAGCTGAAAAACTTTCTGAAGAACAAAGAGGGAAGTCACTTAATCAGTCTGAACCTCAGCTTCTTCCTTTGCAAAATAGGCATGATATTATTAAGCTATATTTCTGGGGGACTGTGATGTTTGCAAAGTGTTTTGAATTTCATTATTAGCAGGGTACAGTATAAGAAGAGAAATAAACCACGGAATATAAATATACGGTAGCAATTAAGGATGCTCCTGAGTAGGTCATTGGCAGCATGAATTACATCTGGGGTCGCTGAGGCAAGAGCTTCTACTGGTACACAGCTCTCTAATTCAAAAGTTGTAACAATCATAAATCTGTACGTGATCCAGCCGCTAGAGGGAGACAGAGCCATGCTGTGTAACCAGTGCTTTCAGGAGGCAAAGGAAGAGAGGGGCCTGTTCATATTAGGGCTTTACTAGCTGACACTGACAGTCAGGTGCAATGCCGGGTCCCTTGTACGGGAGGTACCAGCTACACATGTAAGGCCAGGTTCCACAGGGAAACATGTAAAGAAGCACAGGTCCTGCAGGTTAAAGAGAGCCCACCAGGGTGGCTGTTGCCCATAACCGGTACAGCTACGACAAATACCAAACAAATGCTTGCTCCTAAGTATGTATCACAGCATCTCAACACAAAGTACTGCAAAGATACCATGGAAGAGGTGTGGCAACCAAGAATTAATAAAGCAAAGGAGCCAGAGACTTGTTTTCCCCTAAGGATGTGGGTCACTGAAATGCCTCCACAGGCACAAAATCATAGATGTTTTCTAGGAAATAACAGAACAAAAGAAAAAGTAAAATTATAAAAGATAATTCACCACCACAAACATACTTGCTACAGTAGTTTTCAGACACCCTCATAAAAACACATCCATCGCCTGGACTTCACGTCAACTAAACTCCATGCCTAGTTGAAGGACAGGAGGGCTTGTGTTAAATTAAGAGATGGGAAACACCTATGAGATCATCCCGTAGTCTCCCTGGCAATGTAGCTTTGTTCTCTCTAGTGCACAGAATCGGAGTGTGTGTTTGGGTTCTAATGGTTGTTTTCTTGTCTAGCTGCTCCATTTGCTATACTCGATATTGTTGTTTAACAGAACCGGTAGTTGATTTGATCCCTGTCAGGGAGGTAATTGCTTCTTGGATGTTTGTGTTGAAACATACATGTCTAATTTCTCTATTTAATTTTCACTGCTTACATGTGGTTTTACATAAACAATCAAAAAACTTCTAGTTGGCTGGAATCTCTAGAGATAGCAAAGCTGTTTATTTCACATCTCTCCCTGTTGCCCATTTAAAAATGTGAGTGTCAGTAAAAAGTGCCAGACTGCTAGGCCACGAGGCTGAAAACCTCTCTCTCTATTGGAATATGCATTAGCACAAGCTGTAGCAATGCAAGCTTCCCCACTGCATACCTCACTCTTGACCCGCAGGCCCCTCTTACAATCGGTGAGAAAGCAGTTCAGTTACCACGACCTATTCAGTCCTTTGCTTTTCTGCTCAAAACGGTGAAAAAAGAGGTAAATTTCCTGTGTGGTTTTTGTGATGTAGAAACTTTCCCATTGGAACTGAATCCACCAACTTATTTCACATTTATTTTAGCTCTAAGTTTTGCATTTTATAACTTCCTTTGGGGCTTGGTTCTCTCTTGAATGGAAACACGGTTGCTCCAATTTGTGAGATCCACATTTTTTTTCCTGAGGGCTTCTTGCACTTCTCCATGCAGTGCTTAAAAGTCACCCACATTTCTGTGGTTTGTTTTCCTATTTATTTGAACCTATTATACAAACTCTCACGCGGTTTTAGAGTATTAAGGCCGGAATCCTTGCATTCCACAATTCTGCAGCCATGATTTTAGCTGCAGAATTCACCTCTTGCTGCAGCATTGGGCTCTGGTATCTCAGTTTTCATTAAACCAAAAGTTCCTAGTCTTCTTGATGGCAGAGAAAACTCAAACCTGACCCAAGTGTAAATTGGTTTGGTGTTCGTTTATTGGAGTGTTTGTTTTTGTATTACAGTAGCACCTAGAGCAGGGATTGGCAACCTTTGGCACGCAGCCTATCAGGGATATCCACTGGCGGGCCGGGCTGGTTTGTTTACCTGCAGCGTTTGCAGGTTAAGCTGATTGCAGCTTCCACTGGCCACGGTTTGCTGTTTCAGGCCAATGGGGGCTGCAAGAAGTGGCAGCTAGTACATCTCTTGGCCCATGCCGCTTCCTACAGCCTCCATTGGCCTAGAACGGTGAACCATGGCCAGTGGGAGCTGCAATCGAATGAACCTGTGGATGCTGCAGGTAAACAAACCTACCAAGCCCACCAGTGGATTTCCCTGATGGGCCGCATGCCAAACCCTGCTGATCCCTGTCCTATAGGCTCCAAATGAGATCAGGGCTCCATTGTTCCAGGGGCTGTTTGAACTCATAGTAAGATATTATCCTTGTCCTAAAAAGTGTGCAATCTAAATATACAAGACAGACAAAAAGTGGGAGGGGAAATGTCTTCCTGAGCCTGCAGACAGCCCAAAACAGTAGTTTGGAGGGATGTGAACTGGCCCATTCACCACAATGGATGCAAACACTGAAACATAAAGATGACAGTTTTAAATGCCAACATTACCTGTGTTTCTGCTGACCATTTTAGCACAATAGTCAGTTAATGGGCATGTCCCACAATTCCAAACTCACCTACACCTCCTCATGGTCAAAAGTCTTAAATGTCTCTTACCCAGCCACCAGTCAGCTAGCAGGTCTGACAACTTCTGTACCACATGGTCAGTCCAAACATCTATGGCATGCTGAAAATGTAAGACCAGCATAAAATAAATGGAATCTGAAAATAAATAACATCAGGCCACTGTACTAACTGCAGTGTTAATTTTCATATTTAATTAGAAATCTCCCTTTTTATGTTCATCTGAAGCTGTAATAGAATTTCCCTGAGATTAGTGCAGAAACAAGGAACTTTGCTTTTGCTTTTGGATCCAGGTTTCCACAGAGTTCACCGGGCTTTCAGATTAATGGTGTAAAATGACAACAGTCAGAAATGATTGCCCAAAGATCTTCAGGAAGCTCTTGAGTTCTGACTAGATTGCAACAGATTATTTCAATTTTTTTTGCAACTGACAGGGACTTGGCATTAAAGGTATTTTATCTGTGTCGTAACAACCTATTTGGTGGAAAAAACGTTGGTGGTTCCAGATGAAGCAATAGCTACACAAACTCAGTGTGGTTTCTTTTTTAGTGGGTGCAGAGAGGAGCCAAGAGCAAAATTAAAATGCAGAGTTTTCCCTTGCCAAGAGAAGGTGAAGTATCAGGGAGGCGTGGCTTTGTTTTATTTGGATCAGAAAGCTGTCTTAATTGGAGCAAAAATCTAAACAAATATAATTTGAAAACTTATCCATGTGCCACATCTGCAATAGTGGGTGACCTCACTTGTGAGTCCACGATAGATAATATTGTGATGAAAGATGTGGAACTTAGACTACACAGCCATATAACGTTATATCAGAGATTTTAGAATGCCCAGAGCACTCTCTTATCATTCTATATACATATTTCCTATGGAGATATCAAAACAATATTGATTTTTTACAATTGGTCACTGGACTTTTTTAGCAACTTTGCTATTGTGTATTATTATGCCATGGACTTGCTTTACAGTAGCAGTTTGCTTCAAATGTTCTGCTTTAGATACTAATTTTGATATTTTCTTTTATTGGCGTGGTATTGTTTCCTTGAGTCTTTATTTCATTTCCTTGACCGGAGAGGGACATGTTCATGTTTATAAAGCAAAATGTAATTTTACAGGATTTAACTAGAAAACTTTCTTCATTATCAATCTTAATCCTGATTGCGATTTCTCAAAAATTCCAAATAAAGAAACAGCATCACCTCTTAAGCAAATAAAAATTGACTTTTCAATTCCATCCCAAATAGTAAAACTGAAAATCCAAGGGAAACTGATAGGATTTCATCTCCTATTCTGCCAAAGCAAGAGTAGTAATTAGAGATTGAAGAAAATATACCTGTATTTCAATATACAGTCACAGTGCATGCACAATTTAGAAAAACACTGGAGATAATGGAGAAGCCAGTTTTAAGAAATACGTGTTAAGAATGGCCATATCATCAGGGCAGCGAGATCATAGGTGAAATTTAAGACCCTGAAACAAACCCCCCAAAAATAGGACACTTGCCCTTCCAGTGGCAAATGCCACAATCTTTTAGCTCCTCATGTCTAGGACAGGGGTGGACAAACTATGGCCCGTGGGCCATGTGTGGCCTGCCGGCCATTTTTATCCGGCCCATGAGCTTGGGCCAGGGAGCGGTGCCAGTGGCCCCGCGCTCCCGGCCCAGAGCACTGGGTGGAGTGCAGTGAGCCACGGGGCCTGTGCTGCCAGGCCAGGGCCGGGTCAAGTGCAGCGAGCCACGGAGCCCTGCCTGGGCCGAGCCACAGGGCCCCGTGCTCAGGCTGGAGTGCCCAGATGAGCACAGTAAGCAAGCGGGAGGGGGCTTAGGTGGTGGGGTCCTGGGGGGTGGTTAGGGTGGGTGAGTCTTGGGAGGAGGCAGTCAGGGAACAAAGAGCAGGAGGGCTTAGATGGGAGTGAGGTTCGGGGGCGGGCAGTTAAAGTGTGTGTGGGGTCTCCGGAGGGGACGATCAGGGGACCAGGAGCCAGGTGTGTGTGTGTGTGTTGGATGGGTTGGGGTTCTGAGGGGGGCAGTCAGGAGGCAGGAAGTGGGTGGAGGTCGGATAGGGGCAGGACCAGGCTGTTTGGGGAGGCACAGCCTTCCCTACCTGGCCCTCCACACAATTTTGAACCTCAATGTGGCCCTCAGGCCAAAAAGTTTGCCCATCTCAGTGTAGGAGAAGTTTACATCACACCATTCACACATGCATTCAGAACTATAGCTGGTCAGGAATAAAGTGAAATTACCAGAAGGCTATGGGGAGAAAAAAGAATCAGACAACAAGTGACAGACAAAGCCAGTGAGTGGACAGGAGTCCATGATGGAGTGGTCCGTCACTGAGCATGACTGCTGATTGGCTGGAGTTTAGTGGAAGTGGGGCTAAGAAGCTATAAAACATACCCTACCTGTGAGTCCATCTGGCCTGGGAGGTTGGCTTAGACAGAGGGCCCCTCCAGCTTTATAAGACTTAGGTATGATCTACACTAGACGCTTTTGCCACTATATGATTATGCTGGTTTGAGGTGACCCAATGCAGAACAACTGCACCTGTTCTCTCTCAGGTCCACTGGGGCACCCACTCAGGCCTTCACCTTCCCAGATATCGCCACCCTTGGGCAAAAACATGGTCTCTTTCCCTCCTGACCATGGCATTTCCAGTCTGCACAGTTGTTGGCCTACACTGTGAATCCCCAAAAAGTCAGACTGCCTCACCAGGCCAGCTGTGTCTTCCTTCCCCAGAGGCTGCAAACACTATAATTGCCACGGTTACGTTACCACACAGCTCTTTCTAAGCAAGTGCATTTATTCTTAAGGTAAAAGCATTACAGAGGAATCATATTAAAACAATGAAAGAATCTACATACACGCTAATAAGATCACCAGAGATCACCCCAACTCCATCAAGGGCTCTAGCAGGTGAACAGTCCTTCAAACCCCACTGAGGGTTTTCCTGTGGTTACAAGTTCATAACTGCCTTCACTCAGAATAAGCACCTTTGTGAGTCACTGCTTTATACCCTTTGGGTCTTTGATCTGTCCCCATGGAACACGTGGTCAGCAGACAAAGGTTCCTTACTCAGAGTGAAGATACAAAAGGCTGAGTTCTTGCATAACCAGATAAGTTACATTTTTTACACCTCCCCCTAGGGATTTCCTCCACAAACCACTGAACTTAAAGTTCACATTGTTTCAATTAGCCCTTTGAAGCTCATAACACAGCCCTCATAACATGGCCCCATTAGCCGTGTTTCCACCCTAGAGACATTGCATGCAATCCCACAATAACACATAAACATTTGCATTTTTAATACAATTAACTCCTAAAATACTTGTACCTAATTCAATCAGGTTTGTCCATGATATTATAGGAAATTGCTATCTGTCACAAAAGGGTGTGATTTTTTTAACAGCAACAGCCCTAGCGTAGATGCAGTTATAAAGGCAAAAAGTACTTTTCCCAGTATAGTTCAGGAACTGGTATAAGATATATTCACAACAGAGTGTTTTTACACACTTCAGATGTGCCTCCCCTAGGAGGGTTTGTCAATATAGCTACACTGGTACAACTACACTGGCTAACTCTTTCCAGTGTAGACAAGGCATATATTGGCCTGGGAAGCATGCTTTAGAGAAAAGCTCTTTTTGGCTTTGGAGGAGTTCATTGACCTGGGAATGGTGTTTGCCTCAGAGCCTGACTTCAATTGAGACCTGCTCCATTTACGAAAGACTTAGGTTAGCCTGGGAATTGAGGCTCGGCAGAGGCTGGAAGTAGTCTGGGATGGTTTAGTCCAGCTGAGGAAGTTGGGCTTAGACAGAAGCTTGTGCCAGATAGAAAAGACTTCGTTTAGCGTTGACAAAGACTTGTCCTAATTCTGAGGTTTCTTCCTTTTGCTGGGAATTGTATGGGAATCTTTTCAGTCTAAGTTACTTCAATTGCTACAGGAGCTAAAATTAAAAAGTATATTCTTCTAATGCTCTTGAATCTTTCTTTCTTTCTTTCTTTCTTTCTTTCTTTCTTTCTTTCTTTCTGCTTCTTCCCCCTCCACAGTTTCTCGAGTCTATGACTCACAGTCCACATGTGTTTGGCTGCTGAGTAGAATTCTGCTGAACAGAATAATGGGACTAAACTTCCCAAATGGTCTCTGTTTTGTGCATATGTAAAACTTGTGTAAGCTCTTGTGTGTATCTTTCCAGTGCTACACTAATGTGCCTTGCTATCTACCCTCAGTGATGGCATATTTTGTGAAAGAGAAAAATTTTGCTTTTCCTCGTAATTTGCATTCTTGTAGTATCCATGGCTTGGTAATCCTACTGTGGGAATTCTCTTCTCAGGCAGACCGCAGAGCAAAATCAGATTAATTGTTGTTCAGCATGGGTTTAACTTTCTTCTTGTTGGACCCATGCTAGAGTGGTAGTCTCCCAAAGCTGGAAATTTTAATACATGTCTTAGATACTGGAGTTATGTCTCTAATGAACACATGAAACATTTGAAGAGAACCATGAAACTATTCCAAGTAAGATGGCAAGTTGAATAACACAAAACTGGATATTCAAGCTGGGTATGGACTGAAATTTCAGACATAGGTATTAGGGAACAAACAGGTAAGCAAAAATGGCTGTGTTTTGTCCCCCCCTTATCTGTGTCAGCCAAACCTACGGTAGAATGTAACCAGAAGTGAATGCATATCTCAGAGAGGGAAAGTTTTCTGAATAAAATTGTATACATTTTTTCAGAAGAACACAGCTTTTTAGCCTGCGATCTGGGTGACTGTTCTTTAATGGATTTTGAAGGAGTTATACCTTTTTGGCTTTGTGAACCTCTGTGATGCGTGCTATAAGCCATTTAGCTATAGATCTTTTCAAGACTTCCTTTGCCTTAATTGCCAAGTGGCAGAGAACAAAAAGATGGGTTTCAGGGAGGATTTTATGCTTTTGGTATAAGTTTTGATTCCTCCTTGAACATCAAGCATGCATCTGCTTCCTTTGCCTTTGGATGTTTAACATCTGGCAGCAGGATAGAAGGATAATATCCTCTCCACCTAGAGAAAAACGTTTCTGCTGAGGAGCAAAGGCTAGGTCAATCCTTAAAATCATGCTGACCTCTTTATGGAAGAGGCAGAGCTGGTCTCTGTGGACAGAGCCACTAGTTCTGTATTTCTTCCAGTAGCAATGATCACAAAGGATACTTCAGTGGAAAGGAAACAAGAGAACTGTACTCAGGTTGTTGAAATATGAGCTGACTAGGGCTCTGAGGATCAAGCTAAGGTTCTAGAGGAGTCGGTTTTTACTGATTTTTAACACTGCTTTTAAGACTCTCTTGGCTGGCAAATGAGACACGAGCCTTCGGGAACTGATCTCTAGCCCATATGATGATCTGCTTAGAAGAGACTGTAAGAAACATTTGATTTTGGTGTGATTTACTTATTTGAATGCCATTGATTGAATTTTAGCCATATCCTTGAATAAGATCTACTTGCTGTGTCTTTTTTGTAGGCCAGCAGTAACTCTTCTGGAGCCTCCTTTTGGGTTAGCTTTCACTCTCAGCTTCCAAGTTGCTAGAAAGTGTCTTCCTGGCTCTGTGGGCAAGTTGATTCAGTTCATCCAGTCAAGATAGATCTCTCCTGACTTCCCCCATTATTTCTCCTTATACTCAAGCAATCTCGTGATGAAAAATCCATCACCACCTTGGCCTGCAGGGTTCCCCAGCTTTTCCATGGATTTCCTTGTTAAGGGAGTGTTGGGAGAAAATGGGTGGGCTTTGTTCCTCATCCTATAAAAGAAAAGGCCACTGCCACATGCCCAGATCTGAATCTCAGATTCTTCATGCCCCATACTTGTTCTCAGTGCTTTGGATTCATATTTGGGCCAGGTGGGCAGAAGCCAGAAGGAATTGCCAGTGATCCAGAACAGCTTCCCTCTAGACAGAAGAGATCCAAGAACACTAAAAAGAGCAGGCTTGATATTAGCTCTTTAGTTTCTATGTTACTTTCCTCCACTTCATGAGAGGAGAACTCTAGCCAAACGCTAATACTGTAAAGTCAGAGTATGCTGCTTAGATGAGGTAAGGGCTAGGGGCAGATTTTGCATGCTGGTGTTAAAACCAGCATCTGATAATGGCTCATTGACGACTCTCTAGGTGCGAGGGGTTATGGTCTTAACCATGTTCTAGTAATAGTACGCAGAGTGGATGTGTTAACTTCATACATAACGTTGTTATGTATATTTCACAGTGCTATTACTAACCAGCGTTAGTCAGTTTTCAAATGACACCTCATGAGCATGTTTTGTACAGCTCTGACTGCAAAGTGTGTAGGATGTGAATACAGGGATATGTAGAGTCACCCCTTCCCATCCCAGTATGCTAAGTGCTCCCACATGTGCAGAGCTGATTACCATATGCAAATAAGTTTGCTTGGGGTGGGGCCTGGTAGGGCTGGGGGAATTTGCATATCTGGGTCTGAAAATTCCATCTCCTCTCAGGAGCTCCTCTGCAGGCTCTATCTCTTCCTACAGTATGTCCCCAAACCATATTGGCCCTCAATTAGTCCCAAGTGGGCTGCTAGGGCTGAACACTTCTGAACATCTGGTCCCATGAGTGTCCAGTAGTCCACATAGATGCAGCTAATGTCTGCACAGACTGCAGATAGGTGATTAGCAGGGTGATCCCTGCCACAGCGCTGGCCATACAACATTCCCAGTCTGATCTCTGGAAGGACAGCTATGTGTGTGGCACACACCAACAACCTTCTGAAACTATGATTATCATGGTACGTGACTGGTGAGTGGTGGAGGGGACCGGCCCATGGACCAGGGCCTCTGCTCATGATTGCACTGTGATTGGCAGGCAGTAAGGGTGAGGAACCAAGACATCCTTAGATCCTTTGCTAGATGTAATAAACTAGACTTTTTTTCCCCCCCAGCCTATATTTTCAAAGCCTGGAAGCCCTGGATTAACAAGCTCCTTGGGTTCCTCACTCTGTGTTTACTGTGTGTGAGACCACTGAGATTCCCAACTCTCTTCTCTGCCGTAGTCCACTGGCCTTATAGGAACACAGCTCATCAGCACAACTCCTGGCTATGCCATGGGCTCACCTGCTCTATTCTCTAGCTAGCATATCCCTGGATTGCAGAGGGGAAACTGAGGCACACAAAGGTTAGGTAACTTGCCCAGCACCACAAAATAAGTCAGCTAAACTGGAGCCAAATAGAGCAGTCAGAAGTAATTCTTTGTTACTGGTGTAAAGCAAGGAAAAAGCAGTAAAATAAATCCTACATATTTTGGGGATTCATAAAAATATGAAATATTTTTCTTTTTTGCTTTGGAAAGGGGGAGAGGTTGGATGGGTGAGCCAGAAGGCAGTGCCTTCCACTTCTTCCCTCCTACACAAAGCAATGGTAAATTGGAACACAGACCAGGAGGAGAACTGGGGTGACAAGACAGGAAGTTGCTTTTGGAAATTTCCTGGACCTCCTGGGATCTTCCTTCTTTAGTTGTTCCTGCTGCTCTCAGAATGAGTTGCGGCTAGACTGTGTTGGGTGAGCATTCCCAGGGCTGACTGCACACTTACAATTAGCAGGGGGAAAAGGTGTGTGTGTGTGGGATGGGGCGAGTGTCAGCTCTCTGGCTGAAATCACACCAGAGAAAGTGGAACTTCTCCCACCTTTGGAAACCAGGCTCTGCAAAACCTGGAGGAAAAAGGCTGGGTACCGGATAGGAGACAAAATCAGGCAGTTTCCTCAAGCTGCTGCTTCTTCAAAGGGAAGAACTCCGCCTCCCATGGACTGGGTAGGGGACCAATCCTGCAAGGTGGCAAGTATCCTCAGTTCCACTGACTTCAGGCACTGAGCACCTCTCAGAATGAGCCCTTAAGTGCTTGGGGAAGAGGGGATTTCCTGGCCTCTGACTGCAAAGCACTAATTTGTCGTACCTAATTAGAAGTTTAAGAAGTGGGATGGCATGAGCTAAATTCTAGCAGGAAAAGGGGTGAGTGTGACAAGGGAACAACGGGTGCCCTAGATTTATTAACATTCAGCCAAGGTCTCTAACTTTGTAGAACACCCTCCTCCTTAGCAGACAGCGGGAGGACTATGTGCACACTAAGGGAGGTTATGGATTAGTTGGTACATGGGAGTTTCCTGAATTTCACATGCTCACAATATCTGGACTGGTCAGGGTACTCAGGAGGGAGAAAGCCAGGTGAAATTCACAGGACATGTTTGTTGCTATGGTGTTCCACCAACAAGGTGCACATGCTTGCTGCTTTCCTTCGAAGCAAGGGAGAACACTAGTTTCCCCCATTGCTTGCTGAGCATGTTCCTGCACAGGATACTCTGTAGCAGACGCTGTTGTACATCCCATAACCCAGCGTCAGCAAACCTCGCCTCAGGTTGACAGTCACTACTCAGATTGTTCCTTTGGCTTCAGTGGCAGTACAGTCAGCTACATGAGATCTGTGGGGTCATGCCCATTATGAAGATTTAAAAAGAGAGAGGATGATGGCTGTAACACTGTTTGCTTGTAATATTTGGGTCGAGATCTTCCGCCAGCATAAATATTGACTTCAGCAGAGTTACTCCCAAAGAGAATTCAGACCATATTCCCTTTCTCTTTATTGGTCTAAATTAATGAGACTTTTCCCTACGATGAATGTTTTTCTGGTGCCGTCAGAAACTGTTTCTGGAAAGGAAAGCTTTGTGAATCAGTTATGATGAAATCACAGCAGCAAAATTAAACAGGTGAATTCTTGAAAAGCCGAACCCAAGAGTGGGTATGGTTCCTGCTGAGGTGAAAAGGGCTGGGATGTTTATGTGCCAGTTACTCTGTGTTTCCTTAGGCTGTCTTTCCCAAGTCTTAAGTGTGGCAATCAGGGGTAGTTGTGACTCTTAATTCCCGGAAAGGAGGAGAAGTTTGACTGCTTGGGTCAGAAATCAGGTCCTTGAGCTGTGCCTGTCCAGCCATCAGGCAGCCAATGAGTGCAGACAGGCCGCAGCAGAACCACCTCACCGACTAGGGCAGTCAGGTGCCTTGCACTTAAGCCTGTAGCTGCAGAGGGTCAGTGGCTGCTCAATGCCCATGCCCATGGCTTATCTGCCGCCCTGTGCTTGCCTCACTCCAAGCCCTGCTCGTGCTCTGCTCTGCTCTGCTCCGTTCCAGCCTAGACCGTGCTCTGCACCCAGGTTTGTTCCAGTCCCATTCCAGCTTCACTCCTGCCTTTGAACTAGCCCTGCTTTTGCCTACCCTGACTACAGGTAATCCAGTTCTGACCCTCGGGTCTGACTGCTGGCTCCAACTCGGTCTCAACCCTTGGCTCTGGCATTTGGAATCTGACATTTGTTCTGACCTTCAGCTCCGATCCCTGGCTCTGTCTGTGCCTTGATCTTGGGCTCTGTCTGTGCCTTGATCTTGGGCTCTGACATTTAGTCCGTGACCGTGAGGGCTGACCACCCATGACCTGATCTTCTGACCGTTTGAGCTGCCCCTAAAAGGAAGGGATCATTCAGGGGGATATAGGTCTGGTTCCGCGGGCATGGATCCCAACAAGACCAATGTCTCGGGCCATACAGAAGTGGCCCTGTAAGCGCAAGCCATAGCTCCTGCCACCCTAAACCTGACCCCCTGGCGAACATATCTCTGGATTGCAGAGGGGAAACTGAGGCACACAAAGGAGTCCACTTCTGGATAAATTCCATGAGGAGATCAAGGATGAGTGGCATGGATGCAGCCCCAGCTTGGCCTGGATGATTTCATCAAATAATGCATCAGGATTGACAACTGTCTGATGGAGGGCTGCCAAGAGCAGTGCTCAGTCTACTGTACCCCACCAGTCAGCCAGGACTTGTAAGGAAATGAGGCATTTGGTAACTAGAGAGGCAACTGGCCTGCACTTCTTAGAAGTCACACAAGCCCTGGTCCATCTCTTCACAGAAACATTGAATTCCCTACCAGAAGAGAACCCAGGAAAACCTCTTAATTTAGCCACAATCTTGGCCTTCTTTAAACTGGCTGAAACCCCTAAAGAATGGACCAACTTCACTATTAGACCTGGACTCCATAATTTGTAGCTAAAAATCACAGCAACGAGGCTGGAGAAAATTGTAGTCAAGAGACTATGTGAGGACTCGCCGCAGTTATGAAGCCATGAGCACTTGCTGATATTGTGTTTTGTGGCGTTTGCATTAACTGCCCAGAGGAACAGCAACCGTAGATACAAACCATGCATGGAGTGGAGTAAAGTGAGAATTCAAGGGTAATGTCTGTCACCTCAGCTTTGGTCCCCAAAACTATATAACCAATGCAATCAATCCAACAATCTATGATCTGTAAGGAGGCATAACCCTAAGGCTCCGCTGTCCTACCTTCTCAGAGCACTTCCTACAGAATCTTTTTTATTATTTGTATTTCAGTAGCGCCTAGAGGACCATGGTCTTAGGTGCTGTACACATAGACAGCCAGAGCTGGCCCTGAAGAACCTGCAATCTAAATAGACAAGACACACTGTTGGGGGGTGGGAGTGGGAAGGAAGAGGAAGTGATCTGCCTGTGGTCACAAAGTTAGTGGAAGCAGTAGGAACAGAAATCATGTCTCCTAATAGTCCACTGTCCAGTCCCAGTAGACAACACTGCCTCCTATTTGCTCATATTTCTAAACAGCCTCGGGACACACACAGTCAGCAACACCAAGGCAGGCTCATTCCTTACCAGCTGATGACATGTTAATCTAACTCCACGAACCCTTCCTAGTTTTGTTCATGGAACCAGCTGATTTTAGCCATCTGTGGCTACAAAATTCAGATCTTCTCTTGCCAGCCCTTCGTATGTTGTGTTCCTATTGAAATAAAAGGGAGCAGTGCCAAGCATGCTGGGTCGGCCGGCTAATGTTGCTTTTAAAGAGCTTCACGCAGTCCGTTCAATATTTAGGAGAATAAGAAAGCAAAAAGGCTAGAAGCATTACATGGAATACACAACAGAAACATTAGGTGTTAATGGGCAGAACAGTTCCCTTTTAAAGCTAAGGGGTAGGACAAATATTGAGGGGAAATATAATGCCTTTTTATTAGTCTTCTTGCAGACTTTGCCGTGCTTCTTATACATTTATTTTTCTTTAAAAAGCTAGATGGTATGTATCAAGAAATAGGCTAGAATGCTCATTTCTTAAGCATTTGAAGGAAGTTGGCAAAATACTAAGTTGTAAATCAAACTGAGTGTCAAAAGACAGAGGACTGTAACGCTGCCAATTATTAGTTTTATTTCTGGCCAGCATGATGTGCAGTTGGTTGGTGTAGTAAGGAATCTGTACTACAGGGTTTAGTCCACACAGAAAAGTAGCAGTAATGCTCTGCAGCTTTCTTTGGGGGATTTCAAATCTGTTACAAATGTTGCTATCCACATTTTCCAGATGGGGAGAATGAGATTAAGAGACTTGCCCAAGATCACTCAGCACATTAGTGGCAGAGCTGAGCCCCACAATTCCTGATCCTCAGTCCACAGCTCCACCCACTAAATCACTTTGTTTCCCTGGGCTTGTCTACACTATGAAATTAGGTTGAATTTATTAAAGTCAACCTGTAGCCTCTGATTTTACAAAATCGATGGTGTATGTTCCCACTATGCACATTTCACTGGCAGAGCACATTCCCACTACCACGGATGGGTAGTATCGACTCACGGAGCGATTCACTGTGGGCAGCTATCCCACAGTTCCCGCTGCCGATTGGAATTCTGGGTTAGGCTCCCAATGCCTTATGGGACAAAAATATTTTTGTGAGGTGTTTTGGGTACATGTCAGCCTCCCATGATGCACTTGACTTCTCCCTCCCTCCCTGAAAGCAATGGCAAGCAATCATTTTCACATCTAAGCCTGGGTCACTCGTGCAGAGCACATCTAGCTGTATGCTATTGTTGTGAGCGCCACAAACACTCCATGCATCATCCTGTGGCGTTTGCAGAGCCTAGCCAGGAAGAATGTGATGCTCCGCAAACAGCTGTGCTGGAAGCTGTGGAATAGAGCAATCCACATGTGTTAGCAGCAGCAGCCAGGCTTGTTGACACAGTGGAATGCTGCTTCTGGGCCAGGGAAACAAGCACATGGTGGGACCGCCTTGTGATGCAGGTATGGATGAGGAGCAGTGGCTGCATAACTCTTGAAGGCATAAGGCTACTTTCATGGAACTTTGCGAGTCGCTTTCCCCAGCTCCGTAGCACAGAAATACCAAAATGAGACCTGATCTGACAGTTGAGAAGCGAGTGGAGATAGCCCTGTAGAAACTTGCAATGCCAAATTGCTACCAGTCAGATGGGAATAAGTTTGGCGTGGGTAAATCTGCTTTCTACTCCATGAACCATCCCCTGGAGTTGAGTTCAAGAGATAACGGAGCTTCCTCTCACCCCACATTCTAGGATGTTTGGTGGAGGAGGATATGGAACTTGGTGAAGAGGGCAGCTGGTTCATCAGTGGGTGCAGTGGGACTCTAAGGTCTAGCTGCCTTTCCTGCATCTCAACCAGAGGCCTCAACATGTCTATTTGCTCCCCCCATAAGCTGCAACATCTCCTCTTGCATGTTACACTCCTGTTCCCTGCTTGCTTTCCTGCCCTCTTGGTCAGTGCGCGTAATCTCTGAGAGCGTGAGCCTCCATATATGCAGCAGGGCCCTGTCAGCCATGGAGGAATGCATCAAACCACAGAACCTGTCTTCCCTTGTCCACTTTTTTCACCCTCTCATCTGGGACAGCCTTTGTGCCGGAGTGGAAGAAACACCCAGAGAACATGTTGCAGCTGCAAGGAAAAGCATACATGGTTGAAACAAAAGGTTAGCTGTTGCAATCAGTGAAACGAGTCACAACAGTAAATACAATCCCTGAGGTACTTGGCCATATTTTGTGTTTTAAAAGAAGAGCCTGCCAGTAAGGTACAAGACATGGCAGAGCACTGAGCAGCAGATTTCGGTTTGCAGACAGGCATGGTGAGCACACACAAAAGGGTAGACGGTAGCTTTTCCGGAGATCACCCTTTGCATCGCTGCACTGGCCACTACTGTATCCCAATTGTTTACCTCAAATCAAACATTAACTACAGTTGAACTGAACCCCGGTAGCGTTATTACAAGCATGCGCTCACCAGAGGTGCCTTCCCTGCCATCACAGCCCTGCACCAGGGGGTCCTGCGAGAGGATCGGCTCCAGAAAAGGTCCTGGCTGTCAGGGAGAATGGATCCTCTGCTTGCCTGCTGCACGTTCTCCTCCTCTTCCTCATCAACCGTGTTCTTGTTGTTGCCCATGGCTGCCTGGGTCCCCTGGGAGGTATCCACATAGAGTGTTGGGGTACTGGTGGGATCTCCACCTAGAATTGCATGCAGCTGGTCAAAGAAGCGGCATGTCTGTGGCTCAGCAGCAGAGTAATTATTCACCTCCCTTGCCTTCTGGTATGCCTGCCTCTATTTTTGCATGGCGCTGCTGTGTGTCCCTGCTGTAGCCTTTCTCCCCAAGCCCTGTGTGATTTTCGCACAGATGTTAGCATTTCTTCTGCTGGTTCGGAGCACTGCTGGCACAAACTCTTCTCCCCACACAGCAATCAGATCCAGTGCCTCCAGTATGCTCCATGCTGGAGTGTGTTGGCACACCTGGGCAGCCATGGTCAGCTCTCCAGGCTGATAAAACAGGAAATGAAATTCAAAAGTTCCCCGGGCTTTTCCTGTTTATCTGGTTGAAGTGCAGAGGAGTTGAAAGTACTGTCCAGAGTGGACACCTCCCAGAGGCCAAACAAGTCGAAATACACTGTGCTGTATCTACACGATCCCTAATTTGACTCAGGAGGTCAAATCTAGTGCTACTCCTCTCATTGAGGTGGAGTACAGGTGTTGATTTTAAAAGCCCTTTAGGTCAGCAGGAAGAGCTCTGTGGTGTGGACAAGCACACTATAAATTCGCCTAATGTGGGGAATTCCGATCTAACAACGTAGTGTAGACTCGCCCCATCTCTTACAGTCTCAAGAACAAAGCTACCTACAATTCTCTTGCTTTCCTTTCTTGCTGCCAGTTTATATTCCCCCCATCCCTTGCAAATGAGCCAGCAGAAGGCTGCCAGTTATGCTCATTAGCAGCATTCCCACTCTCTGAATGCCACCTGTCCAAATAGGCTATCTGCTGGCTTGCACTGGGTTACAGCCTTGGGGCTGCTCCGGTTTGCAAACACAGTCATGGCTAACGGAGGAAAAGGGGGGACTATGAGTTCTATGGGGCACGTTGTGCCAGCTCTCATTGGGGGCTCTGCTCCCTCTCTCTGCAGCCAGAATTAGACCCCTCTCTTGCTGTTTTGTAGAGGGCATAGATTCTCTAGTATTTATTAGGTCTAGCACCTACAAGTATCCACACCAAGAAGTAATGTAATCATCCCCAGAGAAGGCAATCCATGATCCTTCCTACTAGCAACATAGGGAAAGACTTGGGGAATCATGGCCTATGCAGGAATGGCAAAGTTAGAAGAACCAACAGACCCAGGCTCAGATATCAGAGGAAACATGTTTGTTTGAGGAGAAGGGGTACAAAGGAGGAGATTCCACCTTGCTCAGTTCAGGGCGGACCAGAAGAGACTGCCTGTATTGAGAAAGCAAGAAGGTGGCACACAAATAGGTTCTAAAAGAGACCCTGTCCCGAGGTATATATGCAGTGGACTTTCTCTGCCCAGTCCTTTTGAATTAAAGGCACATAAAGCTATAATAGACTTGGAAGCAGAGAATTATGGAGCACATCAGAATAGTTAGGGAAAGGAGGACAAATTACCCAGTAAACAAAGGAAAAATATTATCCCTTATAGGTTCCATCTTATTAATGTCTGAGTTGGGGTTGTCTCACTGTCTACGCTTAATGCCCTGTCTAATCCATTTTCAATATAAAATATGGCTCAGCAGCCACAAATCATTAATTCATATTTATCCAGCACTTTTTTTTTACCCTAAAGGACTTCTCAAACTGAAATGGTCCCATGGAAATGGAACCATCTCGGGTGGTGAGCAGCCATCTCTGAAACAATAAGGAGGGCGGGAAGAGGAATATTGATAAAAGGACAAGGGGGTAATCCCCTCTTGAGTCTTTGATGCCCCTGAAGAGCAAAGAGGTCACTTTTTAAGTCTGCATTAAAGGACCCCACAGGTGAATTCATCTCATTCAGAAATGGTTGAAGATTTGAGCTGCTCCTACTGGGAATTTGAACCTACAGTACTAGAGGTGGAGGAATTAGAAATCAGAATTTTAGTCTACTCAAGCCACTTCTCTGGCTAGGCACAGCTAGGAGAGGGGCAGCCCTACCCATTTCTCTTGCAGCGGAAATCTATGGCCCAGACTCTCAAAGGCATTTAGGCTCTTAACTACCATTGATTCTAATGAGAGTTAAGCATCTAAATACTTTCGAGGATCTGAGCATGCATCACCATCTGCATGAAATGTTTTGGAAAGAGTTATTTGGGTAAAGATTTATAGGTAAAGAAGAGGGAAGCCAAGGCAATTTCCTCACTCCCTGTAAACTACCTGTTCCCTGACTCCAAACTGTTGGCAGCTTCCTTGCCAGGGAATGTATTTCCCCTCCTTCCTATATTTCTCTGTGGTTTGCTGAGTCTATCATTATATGACTTTTCTTCCCACTCTACAGAAATTTCACCCATAAATCCCTGTGGCTGCAGAAACTGTATTGAGCATTCTGGGAATTGAATAGGTACCAGATACCACAACTGTGTTTTCCAGGCTTTTATTATTGTACTTTTCCTTCCATTCAGCAGCTGTGTTGCTGTTTTAGCCAATCATCCTGTGTCTGCTGTTTGGTTTGCAATTATTTTTTTTTTAAATACTATTTTGGTGCCTGCTAAATGCATCAGCAAATCATGCCAGCTATTCTTAGACTAAGATCTTAACCATATATAAAACCATATATGTCTTGTATATATATGAGATTTTAACCATATATAAAACCATATATATCTTATGTATATAAGATATAACCATATATATTTTATATATATAAAACTAAGATCATAACCATCTATAAAACCATATATAAGATCTTAACCATATATAAAACCAGACATAATGAAACCCACCTTGAGCAAGCACACAGCAAAAATCATTGGTCTAGGAGAAGTGGCCTTGGATTAAATGTTGGACTCAGATGTATTACAAACTTCAGAGATTCTTTAAAGTGGTTGTCTAAGAGGGGAGTGGGAGACTCACAATGGTCAGAGGTTCTCAGCACAGGAAACAGGACCCTCAGGGAGGTCACAAGCAAGTGCCAGAGGGTCAAGACCACCCTTCCTTGTCTATATTACTAGCTTGGAGGGATGACCACCATCTAGATGGGAGAGGGAGTCCCAGGGTGGTTCTGCTATGGAAAAAAATTGAGAGCCACTGGGCTAGGTCACCAGATCAAATCCAGTCCAAGTTAGTAGCAACGGAGAGTTATTGCTGCTTCTTGACCTATGTCAGACATAAGTCTTAGAGGAGTGCTTAGTGGACAGATGTCCAGACTACATGAACCACCAACATAGCTGGCATTCACTGACACCTTTATTGGCAGTTTCAATGCAGAGAGGCTAAAGAGCAGAATGGGCATGGAGCATGAACTGCCCCATCATCTTTAGCCATGGTCCTGAAGGCACTTGAGAAGGGGTGCTTTCAGCACCACTGCCCACACACTATCTGTTTTATGATTAAAGTCTCCAGAGGTGGCATCTACTAGCACAAAGGCTGGGATTGTCAAAGATGCCCCAGGGAATAAGGTGCCTAACTAATGGTGTCATTGAACATTTTATTAGAATTTGTTACTTGTCTTGTCGTAGCAAATAAGACCCCACTCACAGACTAGGAACCAGTTGTGTTAGGTGCTGAACAGAGACAGAACAAAACAACTGTCTTGGCCTTAAGTATGGCTAAGGATGGTTTAATTCCAGCCTTAATTCACTGTGAAAAATTAGAAATGGAAAAAAAAGTCAGTGGGTTGCCTCTTGGAAGTGAGTCTCAGGCTATGATTCAGCAAGGTATTTAAGACCTACTTAATGTGCTTTTAATGAGACTAGTCTTGCTTAAAATTAAGCAGGTACTTAAGTATCTTGGTGAACTAGGGCCTTAGTGCAGGTTTCTCTGGACCTAGAAACAACTCAGGATAATCTGAATGCGGGGTAGGGGGTGGGGATGGGGGTGGGGGAAGAATCAGAAAGCCAAAGAGAAATATGTTTAGCAAAGGTTCTAACAATGAAAAATGTTTCTGAGACTCTATGATAAATGGGCCTGAAAACACAATGCATTGCTTGAAGTTAAAGAATTTCCCAGAGGACATGATTTAAGCATCCTTGATAGTGTGAGTATGCATTTAAATAAAATAGATGGCTTCCTACCAGCTGAAGATCTGAATGGACTCATGCACTATCATAAGTCAGTGGTAACTTCTGGGAGAAATGTACATGCATAACACTGAATTCAGCTCTGCATGGGAAAGATGGTAGAATAAAAGGAATTTGAACATTTATTAATTCCACCCATTCCGGATATTTCCACTTTTTTGTTTTTGAGATAGAGATTCACAATCATAAACATGGAGGGCCCCAGGGATCTAAAGGTACACATTACACCATCATTGTCTATCACCCCAATTTATTGAAAAAATCATTATTGGCTATACCCGTCCTTGGAGTCTCCCACTGAATTCTTGATTGACTTTTTTTTTAGAATGTAAACTTGGCGGGGCAGGGTCCCTCCCTTTATCTGTGTTTGTATCACTGCCAAGAACACTACTGACATCAAAATAACAATGCATATATTTGCGACTGATCCCACTCCAACTGAAGGCAATGACAGATGGCAGCAAAAAAGGCAGGGATCACAATATGTGTGATTATCTCACCTCTTTGTGTCAATTATCACAACAATGGGAATCCACTCGCTGTGGATTCCAGGGGCAGAATTTGCCTTTATGAAAATCCTCTGCTATTAACTACTCTTCTTTAACTGCTATGGCCGGCAGCTTCAGCAGTGATTTCCTATGGGATGATAAGGAATACAGACAGGGGAGCACCATCTTTAAAAATAAACAACTTTTCTGAGCTGAAATTGCCTTCTCCTGACTACCGGCTGCAGTGGGAAAGTCTTGTTATTATCTTGCTTGTTGAGACAGCAGGGGTCACCCCACGAAAGAAGCCATTTTCTCTTCAGCTGCTCTCTTTCCTTTTGCCAGTTAGTTTCTTTTTCTTAAACTGCATCTGCCTGGGGGTGTCATGCACAAAATTCCAGCTCCAAAGTAATCCCGAGCCCGGAAAGTAGATGTGCAGGGCGGGGCGGCCCAACCCCGCTGCCAGCTTGGAGTCGTGAAATCTGCAGGGCTAGTGCCCCTGGCAGCAGATAATAATATTCCGTTGCAACCGGGTAAGCGGCGCTTCCTCCTGCCCCGACTGTGGTTTAGCTGATTGTCGGGCAGACGGAGGAAAGGCTCGTGTTTTGACCGGAGCTGTAATGCGGTGTGGAGATGGGCCGGTCTTGGGAGGATGTGATCGGAATGCCAAGGGCTGCAGAAATCCGCTGTCTAGTTCTCCCTCCCTCCTCCCATCCTGGGGACCCCCCTCCCGGACACCCTCCCCACGCTAGGCGGGATCGGCTCTGCCCCCGTTTCCAGCCCACCCCTCTTGCAATTGCAGGCTGGCAGTCGCACCAATAAAACGGGGCAATGCTGGGGAGTCAGCCAGGCCCTTTGGCAACACACATGTGAACCCAGGGACTTACTGGTAGGTTTCCCCCACCCCCGGCTGCTTCAGCCACCTGCTTCTCGTGTCCTTGCTGCAGGCTGAGGGGCGAGACATCGGCAGTCCGGCTGCCCGGGGCTCTTTGCGGCTCGCGGGGCAGCTCCCGAGGACGCTCGGACTCGAGGCATGGCATAGAGGTAGGTGACTGAGCGCGCATCAATGTGGCACCGTCTGGAGGGGCCGGCAAGGGAAGCCCTCAGCTGAGCATCTGCTCGGGAGACCGCGAGTTGCCTCGCGACTCTCCCTGCAGCCTCCACCCGCATACGGGGGTCCCCTGCACCGGACGTCCCTGCCCAGCCCTGCACAGGGCTGCATCTCCGAGGGGGCGGGGAGTCCCCGAAACCCTCCTCCAAGGGAGCGGGCTCCGGGCGGGGAGGTTCCGGGGAGCGCTGACACCGGCTCTCCCGGGGGCGGGGAGTCCCGGAGATCCCCTGCACTGGGCGCCGCGCTTAGGCTTCCCCGGGATCCCTTCCGAAGGGCGCTGGGGACCAGATCCCCCGGGATCGGGGCAGTTACCTGCTCCGCGGGGACTCCCCTGCCCAGCCGCTGGGACTGGCTGGCCCAGGCAGGACTCGGGCAGACCCCGGGGGTCGGCACAAGCCGGGTGCGCTCTGCGGGGGCCGGGGCATCCCTTCGGGTCCCCTGCCCGGCGCGGGCGGGCAGCCCCCTGCCTTCCCCGGCTCCCTTCTCCGGTGTTTGGGGGCAGGGCCCCCAGGGTCCGTGCGCCGCGCAGCGCCGCGCAGCTCCGCGCCCCGGTGCCTGGGGAGGTGCCGGCCGGCGGGCGCTGAGATTACGCTGTTTCCGGTCCTCCAGCGCCTCTGTTTCCCCTCCCGAAGCGGCGGCGAAGCGGCAGCCCCCCAAATGGCCTGGCCAGATGCGGCAGGTCTGCTGCTCAGCGCCGCGACTGGAGGAGGCTCCGTGCGCCAGCAGCAGCAGCGCCCGCCCCGCTGCGCCTCCCGAGCAGCCGCAGCCCTGCAGCCCGGACAGCAGCCGCCGCAGCAGCCGCCGCAGCCGACGGCATGAGGCGCGATCCGACCCCCGGCTTCTCCATGCTGCTCTTCGGGGTGTCTCTCGCCTGCTACTCCCCCAGCCTCAAATCGGTGCAGGACCAGGCGTACACCGCGGCCGTGGTGGTGGAGGGCAAGGTGCAGGCGCTGCCCGCCCCGCCCGGCAGCGGCAATGGCACCCGCGAGCCCCCTGCCTCCGCCGGGGGGGTCCTGGTGAAAGTCTTGGACCTGTGGCCCCGCAACAGCGGGGGGCTGCAGCGCGAGCAGCTGATCAGCGTGGGCAGCGCGGGCTCGCCGCCGCCCTGCTTCAAAGTGAAGAGGAACCACCGCTACATCTTCTTCCTGGAGCCCACCGAGCAGCCCCTGGTCTTCAGGACATCCTTCGCCCCCCTGGACACCAGCGGCAAGAACCTCAAGAAGGACGTGGGCAGGATCCTGTGCGCAGACTGCGGTGAGTTGCCTGGGCCTGCCTCCCTCTGCTCTACGATCAAGGAGCTGCTGTTGCGGGGATTAGGGCGGGTTAGTCCGGCAGTGTGGGGTGTCGGGGCTGCTAGGGGGCAGGCAGATGGGGATGGAGAGCCAGCAGACTCCCTCTGCCTAGCGCCCCACCAAACCGTTTGGGAACTGCGTTTGGTGGCTGGCATGTGCTTCTGGAGACCTGCCATCCCAGCATCGCCCTGGGGTTACACGTAGGAGGAAGAAAGTTTAGTGTTTGTCGGGTGTTTGTTGTGTCTGTGGAGTTCGGGGGCAGGAGTAGGTTTGTCTCTCCCCTTAGTGACTGGGAAACGCCGGCAGGCTTGATTTGGGGAGGGGCGCAGGTAGGGGGCATTGAATTTGGTTTGCTGAATGTGACTTGCTCTGTTTTAAAAACTCCTGATCTGCATGTTGAACGCTGCTTCTCCTAGAGAGAAAGGCGGCCACGCAACTCGTGTAAACAACGCCTTCCTCGCTGCCCCATGTCCACAGCCACAGAAATGTAACTCGGGGGTTGCAGGCTGACTTTCTCGGGGGCCGTTTCTCTCTATGGATCGTTTCTGTTCCTGTGGGCTGTTCTGCTTTTCCAAAGCAGCTCAGAGTGGTTGCTGCTTGAGGGAACATTGGCCAGACCCTGGGGGGTGAACCCCATTTTTGTCTTTGATCTTTGATTTCCTTGACGAGCGCGAATGCTGCCTGGAACAGAATTTCTTTCAGGTGTGACGATGATCTAGCTTGGTAACTTAGTCTGGCTGGACGTTGTCGGTTGTGTTGTGCTCTGACACCTCAATGGCAATCCGTATTGACCGCATCCGTCACCTCTAAGCGGGTTGCAGTACAAGCATGCAGCGGATTAGGGAGATAGCATCCCCGGTTCTGGTGGAACGGTGCAGCTGCAGGACACGTTCCTTGGGGTCAGAAAGTCAAATAAACACGAGCTGATTTGATACAAGTCGCTATTGAATTCAGAATCTATTTTGAAATTGGATTTCGCTGCTCTTTTTGTTTGTGCTTCAGTGGCATTATAGCTCACTAAAGTACTTGTTGTCAGTCTCTTATATTTTTCATATTTAATGTTACTTTTTGTTCTTGCTTGTCTTTGATAACTGCAGCCAATCTACTGAATGAAATACCTTGTAATAGCATGAAGTTCTGGCCCTATTAACTCTGTAGCCACTAGATTGCATCTGATGCATTGCTTTCCTATGGCAGGTAACATGTTTACAAAGGCAGAGACAGATACTTTATTGACATGTGTATGGGTTTTGGAATCTGCTGGCTAACAGTGATTAGCAATAACTATTGAAAAGTTTTGCATCTGTCAAAATGGTGTTCTAATTTTCTGAAGTTTTTTCTTCCACCATATTTAGTTTTTCTTAGCGTAACAAATTGTGTTTGTTCTGTATTGTATAAATACTTTATAGTTTAGACTTCATCAAGTTATTTTCAAACAGAGATGTCAAATTAATTCAACAGGAAAGTGTTGGTTTATTTATTACTACTATTTGTCCTGGAATTTCATTATTGTCATCTGGAAGAGCTGGTGTATGGTTTTAAAATTGCATGTTTTGACGATCTTTGATTTTTTTTTTGTTTGAATTGAATGATTTTGATCAGGTTTAGGATGTGAGCTTGGCCCTTCATTTGGCTTTAATTCTCAGACACCGCACCACCATGCCATGACCCAGGAAGTGGTGAGAACCCTGTGGTGCAGTGGAAAATGAACAAAGAATCCCTCTTTAGGACAAGCTCCAATTTGGTCAATGGATTATAAATATACGCAGTACATATCTCAAGACGATTCAGATTCCCTATATAGGTATTCACTTATCAGATTAATAGACCTTTTCCCATTAAAGGCTATGTGATGTGCTAGTTATACTTAGCTCTATAATGAACACTTAATAGGTTTTTTTGGCTTTTCTGGGGCAAATTCTGTGCTATTCAAGAGGATTGAGCCTAGATTGTTAAAAAAAAGGCTGTCTTTTCTTTAGCTGTTTTCACAAAGAGAAGTTTACAATTGTGATTGCTGGGAGAGAGAGAAGGAACCTCACATATAAATTGCTGTTGAAAAGAATGGGCTAAGAACATAAATATCAGGAGACCTGTATATAATTTATGTATGTATATGGACCAACCTGAACGTATAAGATTTAGTGAAATAACTGTCACAAAATAAAAAAGTACATACCATGAAGACTACTGGTACATTTCATGGGGTTGTCATCTGGAGTGAGATGGTACCACATCAGCAAGTAGACTGGATGCTTAGTCCATCAAGAAAAGGCACAATCCTACAAGGTTGTAAGCAACCTCAAGTGATTTTGCTGAGAGCCAGGAGTGCTCTGCTCCTTTCTGGATCTGGCTCAGAGGGTTAAAGGAAAGCGCTTAGGGTGCTGTAGCTAGCCAGGTAAGAATTCACATTCTGATCACATCGCCTTCTCGGCCCTAATGCATTTCTTTCTGTATTTTCAACAGTCTGAAGAAGGCCTCTTGGCTAAAAGAATCTGCTGGTTGTCAATGCCGTTGTCTTATCAGAGATGTATGGCAGGTTGCAAAATAAAGAAGCTGGGATGCAGTAGCTGTCATAAAGGTGGTTACGTTAAGTAACAGAATTGAACAGTAACTTGGTTGTACTCACGTTTTGATGGCCCATTGTCTTTTGCTCTCCTGTGTGCCAATACAGTACTGGGAGGTTAGTGTCGAAGGTAGCATGCCAGGTAAGACTGATCTTTTGATTTGCGATGCTCCCAGCTGCTGGAGGTGCGTATATTGGGCAATCAGGCCATGATTTGGCTTTTCACTGCTTGCCTTGTGCTGGAGAAGAAAAATGGGCTGCGTGGTGAGTTGTTTCCTGCTGTGAAAGAGGGAGATGGAGGGGGTCCGTGAGCTCCAGAATTAGCATGGGATTGAGGGTCCCCTGTTAGATCAT
This sequence comes from Dermatemys mawii, assembly GCA_007922305.1. Lineage (NCBI taxonomy): Eukaryota > Metazoa > Chordata > Testudines > Dermatemydidae > Dermatemys > Dermatemys mawii. Next base: position 889,091 of record ML677355.1, read on the forward strand.
GGAGTGGTCTCCAAGGGAAGTGGCGGGTGCACCATTGTTTGGGACGTTGAAAACTAGACTGTGCAGAGCACTGGAGAGCGGAGACTAGGGAACCCTCCTGCATTGGCAAGGAGATGGACTTAATAGCACTGCTCCAATGTCATTTCTACAAAGACTGGGACCTCCGTGGCCAGTCTCAGGGGTGAAATTGGTGTCTAGTGGTTTGTGCTCTACTCAACAGCTTGTTTCTGGAAGCAGTGCTGCACTTCTTGAGAGGGGCAGCGTGCCCTCTGCTCCCACTGACTTCAGTGGGAGCTGAGGGTGCTCGGCACCTTGCAGGGTCAGATTGCAGGGTTGAGTAGGGTGATCAGACAGTAAATGTGAAAAATCTGGAAGGGGGTGGGGAAGGGAATAGGAGCCTATATAGGAAAAAGACCCCAAAATCAGGACTGTCCCTATAAAATCGGGACATGTAGTCACCCTAGGTTTGAGACTGTGGGACAACGTGTTGAAAAGACGTGCCTCATATTGGTGTTCTGCAAAGGAGCAGTGTTGAAACGAGGGCCCTCTAGTGCCCAGTCAATAGACTGAGGGGCAGGATATAAAGGTGTGACAGGCCAGATGATCAGGGTCCTTGATGAGATGCAGAGGACCTATTAGAATAATAAGTCTGTATGGTGCAAAAGGTCAGGACGATACACAGTACAGGGTGATAGGGATCAAGTACGAAGGGTTTTAATTTTCAAAAGTATCTCCATAAAGTGTACATACGTTGTGAGTCTAACCTGCATCTCCCTTAGGTGTGTCCTGATGTTGGAGGCAGTGTCCCGTAGTTAGACGGACCAAGGCTCTGGGAACTGGGACTCCTGGGTTCTGTTCTCAACTCTGCCCCTGATTGACTTTGGGAAAGGACAGGGAAAAGCTCTTTGCCTCAGTTTACCTATCTGTAAGATGCATAGAATAGTTGTCACCTTCTCTCAGTCGAGTTGGGGGGATTAATGAATGCTTGGGAACACTGAGAGTTGCTTGAACAAAAGGTGGGATGTTTTCAACATGGTGGGATTATATGTGTCATGGGATAGCGTGGGTCAGGATATCTATCTGCCTGAAAGGCCATTTAAAAAGCCTCTTTGACCACCAATATTCTAGCTGTGTTATTGCTTCCTATATTGGTATATATTTATTTTCTTTAGTATGTACCTGTCACATGGATTTTCTTTTGTCATCCATTTGCTGCTTGTTTTGGGGTGACCTCTCATTTCTCTATGCACGTGTGGGTGAGCCAAGGAGGAAGGAATAGGATGACCAGACAGCAAATGTGAAAAATCAGGACGGGGGTGGGGGTAATAGGAGCCTATATAAGAAAAAGATCCAAAAATTGGGACTTTCCCTATAAAACTGGAACATCTGGTCACCCTAGAAAGGAATATGTCCATGAGGCAACCTTCGCTTCCCCTCAAACATTTACAGTGACCAGTGGAATCCTGGCTTTGACCTACTCCCGATTCTGTTGAAGATAATGGGAAATTGTGCCACCGACTTTATTGGAAGCAGGATCAGACCTTTAAAGAGCATTTAACATCTTCAGCTGTTTTACACTTTAAATGATTGCAAGCTTAATACATATTTAAAAATATCTAGTTGAGTGAGGGGAGGGATGTCTTTGTTGTTAAGGCATAAGATATGGAGTCCAGAGACCTGGGCTCTATTAAAGACTAATTCTGTGACTTTGAGCAAGCCATTAACCCTTTGTGCCTCAGTTTCTCCACAGGAATTTTAATATTGACCTGCCTACCAGAGCAGATTGGTACATCTCTTTGAGACCCTTGATAGAAAGCACTATGCAAGTCCAGTAAAGGGCATAGTGGTTGCTATTACAATTAAAGAGGGCTATTCACACCATAAGAACTATGCTCCATAGAAAGTGTGTCCAGGCTCGGGCTTTATTACTACAGTTGATGCTCCTTACTGATAAAGTGCCTGATCTTACATGCAACAGGCATTCAGGATTCTTGTTGACTGCAGGGCCAGTTTTGAATGCACACGTATTGCAGGATGGAGCCCTAAACATCACACCGCTTTTGCTGGGAGGTACATTTCTCAACCTGCCGAACTTGGCGTTGGCTTTGCAACACCTGCTGGTGTTAATCAGGGATGGGTGGCTCAAAGTTTTGAGCACACAATGGCAAGTGTACCCTCCCAAGAACTGAATATCTGTGGTCCCATCCAAAACAGCATTTAAAGCACAATACTAGCAGTTTGTGCACAATCTGCAGAAAATGCTGGTTCCTTTTTCTTTGGGTAATTCATGCAACACATTGCAAATAAACAGTGAACTGAATATAATGCTAGTGAAAGGTGCTGGCTTGACAGTCTCTCTTTATCCCCAGAACAGGTACAACACAGGCAGCAGCCGCGTCAGCTTCCCCTGCTCACTGCCCTGCTAATGAGAGCTGTCTGAAACTATTTCGCACCACCTTCAGAAAAATCACACTCCCTCGGCTTCTCAGGAAACGGAAAGCTGTCTCCTCCTTGCCTTGTGCTTTTGCGAATGGAAAATGGTCATTTTGCTGCAGAAAGCTTTTCCTTCTTGCAACGACAGCACATTCGCGCAGGGTGCCGACTCACAGTTTTGCTCAGATTTAGGATTTTGTCTCTGCCCTGACATGGAAGGTAGCTCAGACTTTGTGACCGATTCTGTCCTTGGGTTCTCAGCCGAGCCTGCCAAAAAGGGGGCCAAGTATTTCTTTTATTGTTTACTTTGGGGAGCATAGAACGGTGCCTATCCCAACCGGCAGGTGCACATATTTTAGAAATAAATGAAAAACATAGAGGTTGAGCTATTATTAAAAAACCCCAAGTCTATAAAATGAAGACCTGTCCCTCTACTGATTCCTCTTAGTCCAGAAAAGCCTGGGTAAATATATAGTCCTTGCAATGTGCCCTAGAGGTCAACAGAGACTGGAGTACCTAGGCACTGCCGCAATCCAAATAATAAATGAGTTCCAGAGCTAAGGGCCTTCCACTCAGAACTCTGGCCACGTGTCCCCTGACAAAAACAGCTGCAGATTTTTAGCTCCAGTACCCCCCAATTATCACAACTACTGGGGTGAAACGCTGTTGGGAGCAGGTTCTCACACTCACAGGATTTGAACCATAAAAGGCTCTATAAATCACAACTAACACCTTGAATTGCGTTTGGAAACCAATCAGAAGCCAGTGCACAGGTACAGCCATCTCAGAGAAGCACCACTGTATATATGGGTAGCCCTACTCTGCAGCAGCTGAGATATACAAGGATTCTTCATGGGTAGGCCTAAGTAGAATCCACAATAGTAATCTAATGCAAAGGAGACATTCAAATGCAAAGTCCTGCTAATGTCTGTTGCAAGGTTGTTTTGTAAGGAGGGCGCATCTTGGGAATGAACTGGGATCTACCAGGCCTTTTCACCTAGACCACTAAATAGCCGTCATAGTAATAACGGACCTTGCCAGATTTGGTAATCACGGATCACACTGCGGAAATCCCCTATCTTTTAAAGAGTCATTCCATTTAATAAATGACATAGCGGTCCTCCCAGCAAGCATCCAAGCCCCAGGAAATCCCTTAGGATAAATTATACAGTGCTTTGTGTGTGTCAGACAGTGAAAATTAAAACAGCACAAGTGCATATAAAATTTGACGGACATCAAGGATTGCCAGCAAATCCACAGAGGGATTTTCAAAAGGGCTTGTGGAACATGCAGTAGGAAAGCCGAGAGCTCATTGTTGGCTGCTCTTGTAACCAGTGGAATTTTCAAAGCTGAGAGGTGCTAGAGTGCTGAAAATTTGCCTGCCTCCTGGGAAAATCTTGGCAATTGTCTCTAGTTAGACATCTAATAAAGCAGCAAGGCTAAGGGAGTCTTCCCCTTCTTCACCTTTACTGCCTCTCCTTCATAATGCATCCATAAATGATCTCTGTTTCATGGAACCCCCATCAGCTCTTACAGCCCCGTGGCACACAGACATTGCCATGTTCCATTGCATGCCACTGTGAGATATCCCAATGGTTAAATAGCACAGACATGGTCAGATAACTGTCTCCTAACAAGCAATTACTCTGCTAATGATGTTTCTCTGCAGTGTTGCCCATGCACATACTGGATGAAATTAAGCTGAGCACTGTTAAAACACACATTGGGGCAAGCAGTGAGGCACAGACTTAGTGCAAAGTTGGTGCAGCCGGTGTCTCTGGCAGACAGTCTGGGAATAGTAAGAGAGTCCTGCAGGACAGAGCCCAACAATGGCAGTGCGCCCGGCAAGTCTGCAGGTGACACCCCTGTGCTAACCCCACAGGCAAGGAGCGTCCTAAGGGACATCTCCATGTGCATCATCAGAGGACATGGGATCTGGACACTATGGCCACAGCCAGGCACGGAGCACAGCAGTTTCTCGGTTACCATATGCATGTATCATTAATTCTTGACACATGCGTGGCCATGCATTGGGGAATGTCAGTCAAGGGCCTCCTGCCTTCACCTTAACGCACAAGGTACATGATGCTTGAACTAAATTATAGCAACCATCGTGACCAGTTCCCCAATCCAAACCACACGACCTTCTTCTTTGCACCATGTCCGGTGTGTTGTTGTCACACTAATACCAACGGTCTACTTGTCTCCATCATTGATTGGCCTGTAGAGAGCAGGTGAGAGTTCATCTCCCCTGACTGGTGTCTGGTCCATCTGCTGGTCCACCTGACTTTTAATACGAGAACTCAGCTGCTGGGGAACCTTCAGTGCAAGGCACCTCTCTGTAACTGATGTCTTCAGAGCAAGAGAGTGGAGTCGCATTATTTTTAGAACCAGCTTCCCTGGGTAGCCCTCCAGTCCAATCCCTCCTAGCGGCACCTGCATACCAGATGGTGACTATCCTCTCTGGATCTCACCCTGAACATCCATTGCCTCCGGATGGAGATGAGCAGAGATCTCCTCTTGAGGCCTGCCCTGGTCCCAGCGCTGCAGCACCCTCCATCTGCAGCTTCCTCAGGGAAGACGATTTCTTTGTGGGGATTCACCAGTGCAGTCTATGATGACATGAGATTCGTTACAGACCGAGAGAGGCAGGAGAGTGCACGAAGGATGCAGTGAAGGGTTAATCTATGTGGGACACAAGCTGGCTGATTTGTGCTCTGCTGGCGGAGGTCCATCGGGGCAATATTCACACCTCGGTCCCTTCTATTCACGGCCTGTGGCACATAATAGTTCAGTTTCTCATGGGCTGCAATGCTCTGTTCTACGTGTAGTCATTGGGTTTGGGTGTTGGGGGGTGTTGGTGGCCTGTGAGTAGGGCGACCAAATGTCCCGATTTTGTAGGGACAGTCCCGGTTTTGGGGTCTTTTTCTTATATAGGCTCTTATTACCCCCCCACTCCATCCCGATTTTTTACACTTGTTGTCTGGTCACCCTACCTGTGAGATACAGGAGATCAGATGAGATGATTTGGTGGTCCCTTCTGGCCAACTCACTGAAGCAGAATCCCAAACAAAACACCGATGGGTTTATCCCCCACAGCTGCTCATATCCAAAAAGGTCACCTCTGAACCCATGTAGCAATGGCAGGACAAACTCACCAGGACTCAAAGCACCCATGGGGGTTGGACCATGGAAGGAAAATGGGGACAACAGATGATATTTAGCTCAAAAGAGTTTCTTGTCCCAAAGCTGGTCCTTGCCTGCCAAAGAGGAGTGTGTGTATGTGCACAAGCGCGCACAATGTTTGTATGTGAGCCAGGGCCCATCCTTCATGATCCCCAGTTCCTTCCTTATGAATACCCTCATTTTGCCTTGAGCCTGATGGAGAACCTGTGCTAATACAGATAAAAACAAATCAACATGGCAAGGCCAGAGTTCATTCTCTGGAACGCTGTCAATTTCTGTTTCAGTTTCCTGCATTTTAAGAGTTTCTAAGATAGTTCACAAGAAGACTTTTTGTTTTTTCTTTGGCAGAATAGCCACCTACTATTTAACAGAAATTTGCCAGAATGAAAGTGCCAGCATGTAATATTTTCCATTTCAGGGAGGGGTGTGGTCTAGAGGCTTGGGAATCAGAAGACCTGGGGCTTGGCTCTCCTGACTAGCTGTGTGATGATGGCTCAGCCACTGAATTGCTTTGTGCCTCAATTTACCTATCTGTCAAATGGGCATGGTCATTCCTGGAGGCCTAATTAATTGTTTGCAAAGTGCTTCAGGACCCCCAGATGTTAGATGCTATAGAAATGCAAAATACGGTTGTTGTGTAGCATGGAATATATTTGACCTATTTCTGTCAGAGGTTGGTCATGCGGTCAGGGTTTTAAAGCAGTTGTTTTTTTCTGAGCTGCACGAGTAAAAAAATTCTGTGAGGTGGAGAGAATGGACTGCCTAGTAAATTATTCTCCAGCTCAGTGGCTAAGGAGAAGAGGCCACTACTCATGTGGGAAATCCTGGATGAAACCCAGTTTTCAAAGGGGCCTAGGGGAGTTGGGCACCCTGATGCCACAGAAATTCTATAGGGCTTGGACACCTAAGTCTCTTGGACTACTTAGCAAAACCCAGCCTTAGTGGTCAGGCTGAATGTAGGGGAACTAACCAATGCAACAAGCTGTCAAGGCCACAGCAAGTATTAAAACCCTAATGGATGAGAACTCAGGCTATTCTGCTGGGGCTGTCTATACTGCCCCGCAGTTCAGTCTGTGGGGCTGTGGCCGGCAGAGTGCCCCAAAGTGCTGTGCTGTAACTCCCCCATGTGTATGCTGCAAGCATGAGCTTCAAGGTCTCTAGTTTGCCTGAAGAGGACTATACAATATTGCGAACCGGGGGCTCAGTGTTTGCAACCCCAGCGTCAACGTGGCGGGGATATAGTGCAGCACTTCGGGGCGTGCTGCAGTTTACACCCTGGAGTCTCAATTGCAGGGCAGGGAAGACACGCCCTTCGACTCTGCTCGCCTTCCATGGTATAATTTCAATGTAACCCCACTGAATTGAATAACTCTGGGTTTACACTGCTGTCAATCTGACCCTTTGCCTCCAAATATTGTTCACTTTAGGCAGGTTAGATCTTGACACGCAGGAGTCGCCCAGTGAACGTAGTTTTCCCTTGTGCACTGGTGTTTTCCTTGGCTGTTGGTTCTGTCCCTTTTTGACGTGATTTGCAGAGGAGGTACTGTGTGCCTCTGTCCCCTAGTGAGTGTATGCAGTGATGGGGTAGCCCTGTGGGTCCCAGGGCATTAGGGAGATAAGGTGGGTGAGATAACAGCTTTTATTTGACCAACAGCTCAGTCCTTCCGAGTTTCTCAAGGTAAATTAGGCTAAACCACATTTGTGATTAATTTATTGCAGTCTGTTTGGTTCTTTCAAGGTTTCTGAAATTACAGCTCCGTTTGGGGAAGGCAGGTGGGTTGGGAGCTGGGCTTGAGGAACTCTGGTGAAAAGCCTGGTGTGGCGTATTTGTGCGGGTGCTTGGCACAAGCGAAGGCCTGGCTTCTGCAGGCAGATCTGCATCGGCGCAGATGGATGCCTGCAGAAGATGTGATTGCAGCCTCAGGGTCTAGGTCTGAAAGCCAACAGACTATGGAAGTGATTGGGGAAAAAAATGAAGATGGTGATAAGCTAGGGCTGCGTCCAGTGTTTGGAGTGAAGCACTGAGGACGATTAAAAGGCATTTGTGGAAGGACTCACTGTACTTAATAGGAGAGTGAAGCAGCTTCTACCAATTTGTGGGCAAGAGGCTGATATTTGCATTGATTATGATCAGCTACTGCTAATCGGCTGGGATAACGGTTTACTAATGATACAATGGCATTGGGAACTCTCATGCATTCTGTCTGCTCTCTAGCTGTGGCAATAGCTTGGCATGACACCATGGTCTGGAATTATTTTTGTTTACTGGGCCGTGTCCCAGTAAGTCCCCATGCCTAGCATTGGATTGAAATTTAGCCTCCGGATTATCCAAGGGCATTTTGTTCTTCTTAACCCTTTTGGGCAGCCGTGTGGTGCAAATCAGGAGCAAGCCCATTGAAGTCACTGGTGCACAGCTGTCGCAAAATCAGAATCAGGCCCATTGTTTCTGGCTGGAAATGCATACGGTCCCAGCTTTATGCAGAGCTGCGCTGACGTGGACAGATTAAAATATTTCACGTACACATTCATTGACCCCGTGACTGTCACACACAACTTGAATGGAATAGGAGGCTATTGGCATGTGCCCCCAGGGCCGTGAAAGGACCTTTTATAGACGTCGTTGAAGGATCCGTAGGACATTATTATTGTGATCTTGTGGCTAGGTCCCTCTTTGCTGACATGCTGCTCCTTACACTTTTCCAATCTCCCTTTTCTCTCCCACTGGCCCTGCCTGGTCTCAGCTCCTCTCTCCTCCCCAGGGGCCCTAGGTTTCCCCATTTACACCTCAGTTGCCCACCCAATGTTCTGCCCCATTTCCCGTCAGAGGGGCGTCACGTGGACAGCAGGGAAGAGCACAATCTTTGTTCACCCCTCACCAGCCCAGCTACACCCTAAGCCACCAACAAAACCATGCCATATAATGTAGCTAGCACCTTTTTGGCAGGACGGCAGGTGTAAATCCAGGCTGACCTGCAGAACTGGGAGGAGAGCTACCAAGCATCTTCCTCCATAGCCCCAAGTCACAAGTCTCAGGAGCAGCTTCTATCAGGTGCCAGGGGGTCTTCAGACCCTGCTTAGTGTCTTGTTAAATCCCTCTCTGTTAGCTGGGGAGGGACCAACGGTGTCCGCCCCCATCATTGCAGAAACCTGCAGTGGGACCCAGACCTGGGGGCAAAGGGGATGGTGGCCCATTGGAAGGGGGATAGATATGGGATGTTTTGGTAGTTTAGTCTCCCTGAGAAGCCAGTCTGCTTCATGAGAGAGGAGGAGCTGGACTCAGGGTATCCATCCTCTAGCTGCAAGGGACCCTTCCTTTTTTCATTCCTAAGGCTTTGGCTGCAGGACACCTTACTCCCCTTTTGTTTGGACAACTCTGGCTATGAGAGGCCATTTGCTCTGTGGGATAACCTGGTTTTATTGTGCTGAGGCATCAGCCACCTCCTCCTCTGGAGTCCTAGTGGACTGGCCAGGCCCTCACTTATGGGCATGTGTTTTCAGACCACAGATCTGGAACAAGCTTTACCCTTTGTATACTCCTGTCTTATACCGAAAGTCCCTGATTGTTGTAGGTTTTTGCGTAGTTAACTGGCAGGCCGGTGCTAGGGCAGAGGTGCAGGGTGAGGTCAGATTAGCTGAGAACTGGACTTTTCCCTCAAGGAAAATAAAATCGTTGCCAATTCCTAGCTTTTCAGCCCCGAAACCTACAGGCAGCGAAGTGCACCTGTAAGAGCTCTTTGCTTTTTACGATGTAGCCGGGACCAGAATTTTGGGAGGCCGGGAGAGGAATTTCCGCCAGCTTTAGGCCACCCTGGAGAATTGCCACTCTTAAGACATCCCAAAAGAACATCTCTGTGGAACATACCAAGTAAGAAATGATGTGTGTGAAATAAAAGCGCTGCGATGGGCTCATGCTTACAAGAGCATCCTGCTATGCAGAAGAGGGAAGTTTATTCTCTGATCCACATGTCACCAGACCTGGAAGCCTTTGTCCAGTATGTGAGAGCAGAATTGGAGAAAACTTAGCAGGTGGAGTGCAAGCATTTCCCTGTCCGTGACAGCTACCACAAAATACGTACATTGGTAAATATATGTGGTGAGACAGGGCTGGCTTCTGCTAACGAGCTGTGTGATTTGGGAAGTCACTTAACTATTCTGGGCCTCAGATCAGCCACTTGTAAAATGGAGAGAATAATACTCGATGGGTGTTTGGAGGTTAACTAATAAATGTTTTGAAGGAGCCTTCAGGTCTTGGGACAAAAGCTATGGTGTATTGTATGAGGAAGTCTAAACATGGAGGGTTATTTTTAGCACCCCCTTCAAATGACCCCTGCTCCTGTGCCGTGTCAGTCAGGGGTTACAGTCACTTGGGGGTTAAGTCGGGGATGTGTTCCGAACTGGGCAGTGCGTGGAGGGAGTTAAGGAAAGAGAGGAGCTGAATGTGGCTGTTTCGGAGGAAAGAGGGTTTGGGGATGTTTCTGTGCACAGTGTGGGCAGCTGGACTCTGGTCCTGTCTGTCACAAGCATGCTGGATTTCAGAGAAGCTGGGTGTGGGAGCAGTTCATAGACCTTCCTGGCAGAAATACCTGGACAGCTACTAGCCCGGGCAGCAACTAGGATGAGGTGGAAGTTCCTTATGTTAATTCCCAAATTCCCTTCTCCTAGCCCCAAAGAATGCAGGGAGGGCCTAGTGACTTTCTTCCTTGCAAGTGTGCTGATCACCGTGCTAACTGGGAATCAGCACGGCTGTGTTTGCGCCTAACAGAAGATGCAAACAATTTTTCCATAACTGACTATCCTGCATGCTATTTGGAAAAATCTCTGACCCTCAAGAAGGGCCAGCAGCAGCAAACGGAGGAGCTGCCCAAAGCAGCATTAAATTAGTGGAAACAGTGTCATATACCTAAGCGCTGTTTGGGACTTGCCTGGACATTGCCTGCATAGCTGTGTTGACTCCGCTATCCACATTGGCTAACCAGGGTGCATATAACCATCGAGCTAAATGGAGCTGGGCATTGCAATGAACCTGACCAATATGTGTTCCGATGTGATTGCAATGTATTGTTATTCAGGCAGGGGCACAAGCCTTTTTTGCAGGATGTGTCCCGCGTGAACTCTTTGAAGAGAGAGACACATCACACACAGGCCTTTGGTAAGTAATCGATGGCCAAACCTTAGTACTGCAGACGGAGTTTTGCCCTTGATTTCGGAAGGATCAGGATTTGGCATCATAGCCTATTTCATCATACTACTGCTGCATGGCTTCCAAGTTTTTACACAAGAACATAAGAATGGCCCTGCTGGATCAGACCAAAGGTCCATCTAGCCCAGTATACTGTCTGCTGACAGTGGCCCATGCCAGGTGCTCCAGAGGGAATGAACAGAACAAGTAATTATCAAGTGATCCATCCCCTGTTGCCCATTCCCAGCTTCTGGCAAACAGGGGCTAGAGACACCATCCCTATGGACATGGCTATGGACATATCCTCCATGAATGTATCTAGTTCTTTTTGAACTCTGTTATAGTCTCAGCCTTCACAGCATCCTCTGGCAATGAGTTCCACAGGTTGACTGTGCAATCTGTGAACCAGACTGATTCTTCCTCCAATGGATGGAGAGGAGAATTTTCTCCACCTGAACGAGGTTGTACAACTCCTAGCATAACGGGGCGCCAATCCTGACCAGCATCTGTGAGTGTTACAGTGATATACTTAATGCTTAATAATAATAATACATTCTGCTCAAATGTTATGAGGTCTGGGCAGCAATAACCTCAAGAGCTTGTTGATCTTTTGAGCTCTGTATTTACTTGTAATAGTTAAAACCCAGGTAATACGAATATCTCCCAGCATCGCTTCTCTGGGCAGTATACTGCTGAGAATGATGGATCTGAAATCCTGATGTCTGTCTGTGCTGATTCCTCAGTATGGAATTCACTGAGATGAAAGAGACAGGGTTGTGGCCTGCTTTGAGACAAGGAAATGTCAGCTTCAGAGGATGAGATTTTATGTTCCTGGCCCATAAGGGCTTGTCTTCACTGCAGAGTTAGCCGGGGCTGTCGCTCTTAGCCCCGCTCCCATCCACACACACAATCCTCTTACCTGAGTTTAGTGGTGCTTCCAACCCAGGCTAGCTGGCCCTGCTGTGGGGATAGGCTAAAGCTCCGGTGCTGCTTTCCTCAGGTTAGTCACCCCGCACGTTGCAGTGAGGATGCAGGTTAACTCACCTGAGTACTAACAGTCCTCCAATGCCTTCCCACAATTCCCCGTGTGCCCAGGAAGATGGACACATTCTCCCACAATTCACCAGGAAGGAATCAGAGATTGGCCCAGCAGGCTGGAGCACAAAGAACCATGGGGTGTGCCCCCAGAAGTCCCAGCGATCCCTGTGGGCGAGGGCAGCATGGTCACTTGCAGCAGGCTAGGCTAACCTGGGTGCTGATCTCCCGAATTAGCTCTGCAGTGAAAACAAAGCCTAAGCAACGTGGTAGAGCTGTGGGGAGTTTGGTAGCAGGTGGCCAACTAGGAGGGCAGATAAAAGCATGTGCATTGGCGGGGGGAGCCTGCGTAGCCATCAGCCTGGTGGTCAACATGATGCGTTCGCCATTCCAGGCTGTCTGCATGGCAACGAGAGCCAAGAAGTGAAAATCTCCCCCCTAGCTCAGGACATTGTAAAAGTCTCAAATGAGCCACACGCTGAAGGCCCTGTCCTCAGCTCTCAGCTGCAGGAGGCCCTCGGTTCTGGGCAGGCACACGCTGCTCTGAGCTAAGCACATGCCGGGCCCGACTCCAGTCTCGCCCCAGTTTTAGGCAGCTGCGACGCCTCTGATCTTTAGTGGAGTCACTCCTCGTTTCTTCCGGTGTAAGTGGATGCAGAGCCGCCTCAGGTGAGTCGGCCTCCTCTGACACAGAGGTGACATGTAGCTCTTGATAGTGCGGAACACAATTTAAAGGTTCTGGGGGGGCACGTGGCTGCCCCATGTGTCACCTCTGGCCCCGCTCCCATGCCTTCCGTACCTCCCACATCCGCTCCAAGCCGGCACCTTCTTACCCCCACTCCTCTCATAGCTCCTTCCCCACTTCTCCCATGACCTCCCCACTGGGGGCACGGTGCGGGCTGGAGCCAGCTCCAGACACGTTCTGCTCAGCAGGACTGTAGCTGCAGGTGAGGGAGAGGTCACAGGGCACTCAGAGAACTTCCCTGAAAACCCTCTGGTGGAGATAGGCTGCCAGCCCGGTCTCTCTTCCCTGCTCCGGGCGCCTCCTAGTGGGGCTCAGAGGGTCAGAGGGTGATGGTGTCTTTCCCAGGCACCTCACTCAGCCACACTCCCACCCTGGCGGAAATCTTGGGGGGAGGGAGGTGATCCCGCGTGTTTCCCCCCACCCCCGCATTGTCTCTGTTCTGACGTATGCCTTAGTAGGCTTAGTGCATGCGACACACCCTCACGCCTGTTAGCTAGTCATTTGGGGCCAAACGTTGCCATTGAGCTGCTGGTGACACTTGGGTGTACAGATCAAGCGGTGTCCCTGGTGGTTCGGCTCTGAGAGCTGAGGAAGGAGATAGGCACCTAGGAGAGACAGTTGGCTCTGACATGTACAACAGAGATGAATTATTCTGAGAAAACAACAAGGAGTCTGGTGGCGCCTTAAAGACTAACAGATTTATTTGGGCATAAGCTTTTGTGGGTAAAAAACCCACTTCTTCAGGTGCATGAATTATTATCCTGAGTTATTTGTTATGTGCTGACAGAGTATTACCTGATCTAGAGAAAGACAAGGACCCTGCAGCAAGGAGTCTAGGGCTAGAGAGTCTCACAGGTATTTAGGCCCTTTCCTTTTAGGATCTGGGCCGTACTGATTAAATAGTTCTGCGCGTATCCTGAGTGGCGGTAGGTAGGAGTGGGGACATGGGTTTAGTGAGGAATCAGGAGATATGGAGAGTCTCTGAGGAGTTGAAGAGATTTTCCATTTGGAAAGGACTCCCGCGTTTCATACATGAGGCATGCATAATATTTTATATATGTTAAATATGTAGATGGTCTGTGGGGTGGAAAAATGGCCATTTTCATATTAGGTCATGTGAAATCTCTCTCTATATAACGTTACATATAGAATATGTATAAGTTGCATAGATTTTGTTCCCCATGGATTGATGCTACCGATGGCTTCGGATTGGTCTGCAAGACTCAGAGACAGGAGATCTGGGTTCAGATTCTAGCTCTGCCACTGACCACGGGTAAGTCACTTAGCAGCTCTGTGCCTTGGTTTCCCCATCTGTGAAATGGGGAGAGTAATGCTGTGTAAACGGTTTTGGGATTGATGGATGAAAAACACCAGTTGTTATTTTATCACATGCCAATTATCAGTTATTTGCATTAACACTGCTAATAATTAAAACCTTCCGTTTCTCTGTGATCTCAAAGTACTTTACCAGTGTGAATCAGTTAAAGCTCACGTCACCCCTTTGAGGGGTGCTGTCATTGGCATCCTCATGTTTGTACAAATGGGAACACTAAGGCATAGAGCTGCTAAGTCACCTGCCCATTTTCTGAGGCAGGACCAAGAATATTACTTAGCACGACTGGAAGGTGTTGAATTGAGATTCCTGAAGCGGAAGGAAGCCCTTGGTCTCCAGGACTGGTACAGTGTGGGCAGGATCAGTGCCAGCTCCCCCTGCTCCTCCTAGAGCCACCGGCCAGCTGGTCTTGCTCCCATGCCGGGGAGCAGAGCTACATGAACAGTGCTCAGCGCAGCCCACAGCAATAAAAACTCAGTGAGTTTCAGATTTGAATGTGGAATTTAAACTAGATGACTTAGGTGTGAAACATGTTTGGACCCCTTGAAAGTTTAGCCATATTTTGCAAGTGACACTTTGTGTGTGTGTGTGCGTCTGTGTGTGTATTCTGAGGTACACATGGGAACTTCCACTGTAATAAGATTGCTGCTGACAATCCACCAGACATGCACTTACCTGAAATCAATATACATTTGCTGTGCTAAGTCAGGTTGGGACCCCTCAGGGGCTCACAAGGTTATTATATGGGGAGTTGCAAGCTGTCAGTCTGCACTCCAACCTCCGCTTTGCATTCAGCATTTATAATGGCATTAAATATATAAAAAAGTGTCTTAATTTATAAGGGAGGGGCACACTCAGACACTTGCTATGTGAAAGGGGTCACCAATACAAAAGTTTGAGAATGGCTGTGCTAAGTCATATAATCAGGACTTGCCACTAGAGGGCACTCATAACACTGAGTGCACATCATATTACTGCATTGCCTCCTTGAGAGAGGGAGATTTTTTTAAGGCAGTTTTATAGCTACTGGTTGCTTTTGGAGAGACTCTTGTGACAGTGGAAAACTTGGTAGGCCACTAGGGCAGAACAGACCCTCACCCTGATGAATGCCTGCAGAATGTTTCACCTGGAGTCCTGCCTTTGCCGTGATGGGTTTGAATGATCCTGAAACTTGCAAACAGGATCATCTATAAAATTCTGTGGACCAAAGGTCTCCACAAAGCTGATTGAAACCTGCACGGACCCAAACAGGACTTTTTGTACAGCTTTACCTGCTGGATCCTCTCTGAAGAGATGAGGGGAGAATTCACTCTCCATGCCCAGCTCTCTGCTCAGACTACTAATCTCTGAGCCATCGTGGTCAGTTTCAGTGTGTCCTTTCACAAGCACAATGGGCCCGAGTTGCCTCATCCTCATACGGCGTAACTCAGAAATAATGCCTGTGACATCAGGGGAGTTACACTGGGATAAAAGAGGTGTAAGGGGAGAATCAGGTCCCCTGCTTCCTTTGATGTAGCAATCTGTGTTTTCGCTATTGTGACCCTTCATGGACTGTCAGCATCTCTCCCCTCCTCTCGTCTCATATGCAGGAAGAAAGCACATCCTGGCTGCATGAAATCAGTGTTCCACTCCCAGCTCTGCTGTTTGGGTGCGGGGTGACCCCTTGGGCAAACCACATACCTGCTCTGTGCCTCTGGGAGGCAAAATGGGAATGGTCGTGCTGCTCTGACAGGTGTGCCATGAGGCCTGACGCGTGGATGCCTGTAAATGTGTGTGATGGGTGGGCGGAAGATGCTACAGGGGTGCTCAGAATCCATTCACCAGGCCTTGCCACTTTAAACATTAGCTCCCTCTTGTGACAGATGGGAGGAATGCAGGCAGAGCCTCAGCAAGGTTTACAAAAAGTCCAACAAACAGAGAATCTCTAACTCTGAAATCACAGCTGTCCTTATCTGTATCTGGCTGAAACAGGTGACGTGTGACAATCCTGGCCTCTGTTCATCTCTCGGTCAAGGTCTGAGTTCTGGGCGTTGTTTCTTTTGTGACTCTCGGTGCCATCACAAGCACTGGGCAGTTTGAGTACAGCCTTCTGCCCTCTCCCAGGGGATAGCCGCATGTCACAGGGCACATACAGACCCTGAACTCAGGCCTTGGCAGGGTAAAAGTCATAGCTCCATAGATTCCAAGGCCATAAGGGACCACCATCATCATCTAGCCTGACTTCCTGTACCACACAGGCTAGAGAAGTGGCCTCAGCTAATTCCCTTTGAATTGGAACAGATCTTTTAAAAAAACACCCAGTCTTGATTTACAGAATTGCCCGTGATGGAGAATCCCTCAAGACCCTTGGTCAATTGTCATGCAGTTTCCCCCTTGAGCAGCGGCAGTAGCAACGTGCTGAGCTTGGCTGGGAATTGGCTCACTGGGAGAGAAAGGGTAAGTTTCTATGTTGTGGCCAGGCTGTGCTGGGAATAGTGTCAGAAACAGGAAGGGAGACAAATGAGCTGTTCCTTGAAGGGACCCTGCTTCTGGTCCTGTGTGATTACTGCAATCCTGAGTGGGCAGCCGGAAAGGTTCCTTGGCCACGCTGCCTGGAACCTGTTTACACACAGGACTCAGCGCATTGCCCCTGTATCCCAGGGACGTGCCTGTCACATCACAAACAGGGATCTCTGCTGAGCGTGTCCAGTCAGGTCATGTGATAGGCCAGATCACACCTGACCCTCTGTAGAGTGCAAGGGGAGAAAAGGCAAGGAGGTAACCCCACGTGTGCAGGGGCTAGCCACAGGCCATTCGAGGGGTGCAGACACTGCTCTGAAGGGGCGCTAGGTACCTGAAAGGTTAAGAACATGGTGGGGGCATGGTCCGTCTGCTGCCGGGTGCACTGTGGGGAGTGCAGTGCTCGCTCCATGTGAGCGTGGCAGACCTGCCACTCTAGGTGTGCAGGAATTCTGGCTGACTCAGCCACAGCCCCTCCTGGGTTCTGCTGCAGCCCGTATCCTCTGCATTGCTCTGGCTGTAAGAACCATGCTCTAGACCAGGCCTGCACAACTCGGAAAGCAGCAAGGGCCATATTACTGCAAAAAACCAGCTGCGGGCCGAAAAGCCCCACCCTCGCCCCACCCCCATCCACTTCCCCCCACCCCACCCCACCCCTTGGCTTGCTCCACCCTTACTCACCCCCCATGGGCTGCACAGTGAGCCTGTGGGGGCCGCATGTGGCCCCAGGGCCGCATGTTGTGCAGGCCTGCTCTAGACCCAGAACTGTAATGCTGGGGAAAGCCCAGGCAGGGTCAAGGGACATGACCTGTCCCCAGGAATGAGGCTTTAGGGGTGGGGGCCCTGCAGCACCTGCCTTTTCCTGAGAGAGCTCCTGTCCAACTGCTCCCTATCAACCCAGAGCTGCTCCTGACTTTGGGTTCTGCAAGTGAAACATGTCCGGCTGGCAGCCCTGGACACAAAATGGGTGTGGCTGGGAGACAGGCTGTTTTAGAGCCTCCTGTTCTGCCCCTGTTCTATAGGAATGTGCAGAAAGTGCTGTGAGAATGTAAAGTCCTTCTCTGTCCCTTCTCCTCATGGGGATGCATGGGAGGCCTTTGCTCCACAAACCTGAAGTCATTTTACTCCATTGCACCCGCTTCAGAAAGGTCTCAAAAGAGCCATGAGAATGTGACAGGGAGGGGCAAAGTGAAGTGGGAACTGCTGTGGGCGCCCCATTAACTTTCTGTGCTCCTGGGGTCCCTTGGTCTTTCAGAGCGACCCAGCCTCCTCCAGCTTCACTGATTTCCTCTTGCGCCACCTTCCGTCTGCCTCAGCCGCGGCTTGGGAGCAGGACCAGTAATTTGCCTTTTTCCATTTACAAGTGGAAAGCTTCTTAAGGGAAGGAATGAAGTCCTTGGTGGGTCTGTTAACTGCCAAGTTAAATCCAGTCTGAACGAGGAGATAGTGAAGCATTCCCGAGCTTCCGGTTCTGGCTAAAGGAGGCTGCCTGCACCAAGTCATCTCGCTCAAGGATTTATTAAGTGGGTTGGTCCAACAATGCAGGTGGCCCCGAGGTCCTTTCCAAAGAGCTGGGCAGTGTAGACACAGCTGGTTACAAGCTGCCTTAACCCCTTCGGACTTGGCCGACGAAAGGGGTTAATTGCATAGGTGAGTTCCATGCAGAATGTGAGGTTGTATTGCCTAGGGGCTAGCGCAGGATGCCTGAGTACCAGGCTATGATCTGGAGCGAGCCCCTTTGACCTCTCTGTGCTTGGCTTTCCCTCTCTGAAATGGAGACAAAGCTACTTCCCTGCCAGGCCCAGTTAAGGGCT
The DNA here is from genome assembly GCA_007922305.1 of Dermatemys mawii. Lineage (NCBI taxonomy): Eukaryota > Metazoa > Chordata > Testudines > Dermatemydidae > Dermatemys > Dermatemys mawii. The sequence goes on from ML677355.1 coordinate 907,315, forward strand.
ATGAAGTGATCTGGGCAAAAGGCTCCAGCATAGGGTGACGCATCGTCAGTTGTCAGTGGTACTCATCTAGAATCTCTTTCCCATGTCTGTCTGGGGTGGGTCTAGGACCCAGGCTGCTGCCCTGCCCTGTCTAGGACCCAGGCATGCAGAGCTGTAACTCACTTACACTCCTCTTCCCAGGACTGGCAATGGGGTGGGGCACTCTGAGACGAGCGGGAGGTCTTCGAAGCCATTGTATAGACCCTTGGCATCGACCCTGGCCTGGAACCTGACTCTGAATTCCTCTGCCCCTCCCCGCTGAGGTTTGCCCCTGATCTGACCGGCCAGTGCTGGGGCCTGAATGACGACCTACAGGAGACACAGTGTCCTTGATGGCTGCAGAGCTTGGTAATGCTGTAACAGCAGCGTGTCAGCCCAGGGGAGCTGTGAAGCAGGAGCAGAGATTCAGGGACACCCTCTGCTCCCAAAGCTCCTCCTCTTTTCACCTTCATTGTCTGGGTAGCACCTTTCTGGAACAGGAGTCCCAGCGCCAGCTCGGTCTCATCTACATTGAGGGTTCGGTGGCAGTTGGATCTAGCGGTGCTGCGGCTCCGCCAGTGGAAGCCCTGGTGGAGACTGGTCATTTGCTCAGGACATGGTTGGGTCAATGGGCTGGGGGGCATTTCCTGGCATTCCCACTAGTGTGTCCACAGAAATCCCAGGGCAGACACAGAGTCCACGATATGAAGGGAGCTCAGCCAGGAGGGTCTGTTAGTTAAGGCTGGCAGGCTGCTAGAGGACAAGCCTGTGAGTATAGACAGCCAGATCTCTGCTCTGTCACAGGCCCCTGCCTGCGCTTTGGCAAATCACATACTCCAGCTCTCACAGGTACAGGGTGGATAACAGCCCTGCCCTGCCTGCCATTGAGGATTGCACATAGGCGCTGACCCCGTGGGTTGAGCACCCACTGAAAAAAATAGGGAGTCCCCAGAATCCACCAGCCACAACTGTTCAGCCACAGGAGGTGCTCGGGGAGAGCAGAGAGCAGTGAGCGGCAGGACGGGCACCCTGGGGGAGAAAGTGGGAAGGGGCGGAGCAAAGGCAGGGCCTCGGGGCAGAGCGGGGATGGAGCACCCACCAGGATGCACCCATCAAGTCAGCGCCTGTGGGATCATGTTAAATTCCAGAAACTACGGGAATTGAGGCAGACAGAGGTTGAATGTGCTCCAGTGGCTGGAAGTGGAAGCTAGAAAATTTAGTTTGGAATAAGGCCCAAAACTTGTACCAGGGAGGGTGATTCATCATTGGAACAGTTTACCAGAGTCGTGGGAGATTCTCCATCACTGGCAATTTTTCAGTCCAGATTGAATGTTTTTCTGACAGATCTGCCCTAGGGATTATTTGGGGGCAGGTTCCTGGCCTCTGTTGTGGAGACTAGATGATCACAGAGATCCCTTCTGGCCTTGGAATCTCTGAATGTCTGCAATTACCTAGCTGGAGCGTGCTCAGTCTGAGGCATTCTTGGAGCAGGAGGATGGGAAGACATATGTTCTCCACGGGCAAAGCTGTGCTAGTGACTGGTGGGCTGGGTCTTTATGTTAACAATCTGTTTTTATCACCTCTATTTCTGTCTGAATAGTTCGGGCTCTTCCTTTCCTCCTGGTTTGCTCTGCCCTATATTTCCCTGAGATGTGGGCCTGGTATCCTTCATTTGGCAGGGGGATGTGTAGGCTGCATAATATATACAGGTGGAGCTGGGTACAGCTCCTGGGCCAGGGGTGGGCAAACTATGGCCTAAGGGCCACATCTGGCCCATGGGACCATCCTGCCCAGCCCCTGAGCTCCAGGCTGGGGAGGTTGCCCCTGGCCCCTCCCCCACCTTTCCCCTACCCCCAGAGACATGCTGCTGTGTGGGAAGCACTTTGCGGGGCGGGGCTGCGCGCTCCTGTGGGGCAGCTTGTCTGGCTCCATGCATCTGCCAGACACGCTGCTCTGAACAGTGTGGTAAGGGGACAGGGAGTAGGGGTGTGTGTGTGTGTGGATAAGGGGCAGAGGGTTCCATAGGGCAGTAAGGGGACAGAGAGCAGTTGCATGGGGCAGAGATTCTGGGGAGGCCGGTCAGGGGACAGGGAATGGAGGGGTT